>JALMGJ010000026.1:5271867-5799367 GCA_023362775.1 Charina bottae | reverse complement strand
AGATAGATAGATAGATAGATAGATGATAGACAGACAGACAGACTAGAGATGAGAGAGAGAGAGAGAGAGAGATGATAGAGATAGATAGATAGATAGATAGATAGATAGATAGATAGATGATAGACAGACAGACAGACAGACTAGAGATGAGAGAGAGAGAGAGAGAGATGATAGAGATAGATAGATAGATAGATAGATAGATAGATAGATAGATAGATAGATAGATAGATAGATGATAGACAGACAGACAGACTAGAGATGAGAGAGAGAGAGAGAGAGATGATAGAGATAGATAGATAGATAGATAGATAGATAGATAGATAGATAGATAGATAGATAGATAGATAGATAGATGATAGACAGACAGACAGACTAGAGATGAGAGAGAGAGAGAGAGAGATGATAGAGATAGATAGATAGATAGATAGATAGATAGATAGATAGATAGATAGATAGATAGATAGATGATAGACAGACAGACAGACTAGAGATGAGAGAGAGAGAGAGAGAGATGATAGAGATAGATAGATAGATAGATAGATAGATAGATAGATAGATAGATAGATGATAGACAGACAGACAGACTAGAGATGAGAGAGAGAGAGAGAGAGATGATAGAGATAGATAGATAGATAGATAGATAGATAGATAGATAGATAGATAGATAGATGATAGACAGACAGACAGACTAGAGATGAGAGAGAGAGAGAGAGAGATGATAGAGATAGATAGATAGATAGATAGATAGATAGATAGATAGATAGATAGATAGATGATAGACAGACAGACAGACTAGAGATGAGAGAGAGAGAGAGAGAGATGATAGAGATAGATAGATAGATAGATAGATAGATAGATAGATAGATAGATAGATAGATAGATGATAGACAGACAGACAGACTAGAGATGAGAGAGAGAGAGAGAGAGATGATAGAGATAGATAGATAGATAGATAGATAGATAGATAGATAGATAGATAGATAGATGATAGACAGACAGACAGACTAGAGATGAGAGAGAGAGAGAGAGAGATGATAGAGATAGATAGATAGATAGATAGATAGATAGATAGATAGATAGATAGATAGATAGATGATAGACAGACAGACAGACTAGAGATGAGAGAGAGAGAGAGAGAGATGATAGAGATAGATAGATAGATAGATAGATAGATAGATAGATAGATGATAGATAGATAGATAGATGATAGACAGACAGACAGACTAGAGATGAGAGAGAGAGAGAGAGAGATGATAGAGATAGATAGATGATAGATAGATAGATAGATAGATAGATAGATAGATAGATAGATGATAGACAGACAGACAGACTAGAGATGAGAGAGAGAGAGAGAGAGATGATAGAGATAGATAGATGATAGATAGATAGATAGATAGATAGATAGATAGATAGATAGATAGATAGATGATGATAGATAGATAGATAGATGATAGACAGACAGACAGACTAGAGATGAGAGAGAGAGAGAGAGAGATGATAGAGATAGATAGATGATAGATAGATAGATAGATAGATAGATAGATAGATAGATAGATAGATAGATGATAGACAGACAGACAGACTAGAGATGAGAGAGAGAGAGAGAGATGATAGAGATAGATAGATAGATAGATAGATAGATAGATAGATAGATAGATGATAGACAGACAGACAGACTAGAGATGAGAGAGAGAGAGAGAGAGATGATAGAGATAGATAGATAGATAGATAGATAGATAGATAGATAGATAGATAGATAGATAGATAGATGATAGACAGACAGACAGACTAGAGATGAGAGAGAGAGAGAGAGAGATGATAGAGATAGATAGATAGATAGATAGATAGATAGATAGATAGATAGATGATAGACAGACAGACAGACTAGAGATGAGAGAGAGAGAGAGAGAGATGATAGAGATAGATAGATGATAGATAGATAGATAGATAGATAGATAGATAGATAGATAGATAGATAGATGATAGACAGACAGACAGACTAGAGATGAGAGAGAGAGAGAGATGATAGAGATAGATAGATAGATAGATGATAGATAGATAGATAGAGATAGATAGATGATAGATAGATAGATGATAGACAGACAGACAGACTAGAGATGAGAGAGAGAGAGAGAGAGAGAGATGATAGAGATAGATAGATAGATAGATAGATAGATAGATAGATGATAGATAGATAGATAGATAGATAGATAGATAGATAGATAGATAGATAGATGATAGATAGATAGATAGATAGATAGATAGATAGATAGATAGATATATAGAGAGAGAGAGAGAGAGATTCCCCCTCCAGCCTATAACTTGGGATTTCCTTATAGTGCCCCATCCATGAATGCTGGGCATTCTCCTAATTCGGTGTTTCTCAACCTTAGCAACTTTAAGAAGTGTGGACTTCAACTCCCAGAATTCCCCCTCCCTCCCTCCCTCCCTCCCATCCTAAACCACAGAAACAAAATTAGCAATTACAAACAACAAAGAAAAAAATCAGACAATAATACAGGGATAGATGCCAAAAACATTCATTTCTGGTTAAAAGCCTGGTGGAACAGTGTTTTCCGTGGTTCGAGAGGGACAAGGCTCCTGGGGCAAGGAGTTCCAGAGGCAGAAGCTGCAACAGAGGGTTATTTAGTGGAAAGGCTGCCAAAGACATGTGTGTGTGTGTGTGTGTGTGAGTGTCCTGTCTTTCTTTGCACAATCCAATGATCTAAAGCCACTCTTTTCCATTCAACCCCAAGGGGAAACAGTGAGAGGAATTTCTCCCAAGGAAGAAATTCTTTCTGATTGGGAACCATGGACAGCCGAGGATGGAGAAACAGGAAAAAATAGCCAAGCCCACATTCCCTGAGTAAGCAAGCTCAAAACCACAAAGCTGAAAAAACACAAATACCAAGTTGAAAGGCCCTCTAATAACGAGGTAGAAAAACGGAAGCTGCTTTCCCTGGGGGGGGTGGGGAAGCCTCAGGGAAACCAAAGCCAGATTTGGGCCTGGCATTATCCAGACTGGAGCTTTTTGCCAAGGGGAAGACGGGAGTCGAGGAAGACAAGACAACCGTAGCTGGCTCGTGCTAGCGAGCCAAGCCACGGAGGACAAGCAAGGCTATAGTTTTTACACAGGGCTTCACTTCCATCCCAGATTTCACCATGAATATATTCCCAGCAGGAAGTCCTAAAGTTTACCTCCGGCACGGCTACAAAATAACGCGCCTTGTTTTTCTGGAAGCTGGCTGTAATGAAATCACATAGACAGTTAATTACTCCCAGTAGCAGGTGTTTATAACCTGCCTCTTTGAAGCGGTGAAATCATCCACCAAAACTTTAACATGAGTCACTGTTGGTGGAGGCTTCTTTGCATGGGTGGTGTTGCTAATTCTTGCACCATCCAGAAATGTATTACCGGTCGTCCTCGCTTAACGACCACCATTGGGACCAGAATTTTGGTTGCTGAGCGAAGTGGTCATTAAATGAATCCGACCCAATTTTACGACCATTTTTGCGGCGGTTGTTAAGCGGATCACTGTGTGCGTTAAGCAAAACCCGTGGTCGTTAAGCGAATCACGCGGTTCCCCATTGATTTTGCTTGCCAGAAGCTGGCCAGGAAGGTCGAAATTGGTATCCCGTGGCCACGGGGTGAACCAGTTGCCAAGCACCCAAATCGCGATCACATGACCGTGGGGACACTGCAATGCTTGTAAGTGTGAGGATCGGTCGTAAGTTGTTTTTTTCAGCACCGTCGTAAGTCCGAACCGTCACTAAACGAATGGTTGTTAAGCAAGGACTACCTGTATTTTCATCCTCTCCCCCTTGGAGTAAGGCCAGCAGGAGGCAGCACATCCCAATCTGGGCTCAACATGGATGGGGGACCACCAGGTTTGGTGGCTAGAGTGAGATGTCAAAAAATTCCCCTGGGACACATCGGTTCTATTCTTAGGAATACAGTTCAACTTCTAGGAGAAACAGAGAGATAAGTGCCAAAAAGCTGTTGCTAAAAACTTTTGTCGGGCGGCCAGTCGGGCCTCTCCCCCAGGACTCGCTGTTAAGACGGTGCTCTCGGCATTCACCGAGGACCCGTGATGCTGAATTGCACCTCCCGTTATCCTGAGCCAAAAGGGCACGGGGATACCACCACTGCAAGGGAGTTCCCCCAGCTGCAGAACCAGTTGCTGCAAACCAGTTTGGGAATCGTTTCTGTGGCGTGCATTGATAGCTGATCTGGACCTTGGCCAAGGCATTTTGCGGTTGTGGTGATGATGACTGTTATGCTGTTTATTATCCTCGCCACCTTCCGGTAAAACAGACGCGTTTGACTATCGCACGGCGTTCGGCTCCATACTTTGCTCGTGAGCGCCCCGGAAAGCAGCTCGGACTCACACACACACACACACACACACCATCCTCCTGTCCTGGTCCTCAAAGTGCCAGTGATCCTGAGGCAGAAAGTGGCTTGTCCGGGGCATCCACAGCACACGCCGGGAACTCGCAAATCAGCACACCGCTTGGCTCCAGCAAAGACGCCTCGGTAATTAAATGTCAACATTTTGCAATCACAGGCTCATTACTTGCAGATGGTGCCATTACAAGGAGCGGGCGGGCGCTTTGCCGGCGAAGATTTCGACTCTGCTCCCTGTGGCTAGAACTTTGTGATCCGAGGAAGAGGCCGGACAGAACTCCAAGTTACGAACTTCAGTGAACTTCATCCAAGGTTGGACGGGATATCCGCCCAGCCACACGGCTGGGTCAATGCCTTGGGTCCAAGCAGTGAGTTTTTAGTCTGCCACATTTAAAATCTGGCTGGGGGGAGCCTTGCCTTCAAGCAGGTGTGTGGATACTTGCTTATTGCAAAAAAATAAAAATAAAAGACAGCTTAAAACGTGCATTGCGTCGTTTAAAAATAGTCCAAAGAGTCTGAAAAACGGCATTTTATTATTATTAATTCCATTTATGAGCTGTCTAATTGAATGACTCAGGATGATGCATGGAAGTATTATCATTATTATTATAAAGGAGAAAGAGGACTGTCACACACACCACACAGCCGTGTTGTAGCTTCAATGCCCAATCACCACACTTCATCCGACAGCATTTCCATCAAAGTTGTCTTCTCCTTTGGAAGCAAAATCTCATTGATCAAACTGAATGAGAACTGGGGGCGGGGGGCGGGGGAGAGAAACAGGGAAATCTCCATGCCAGTACTAATTTGTTTTCTGTTTGTTTTTCTTGCAAATCTTGACATTCCGCATGTGGAAAGAAAAGGCTCCGAATTGACCCAGATTGTCCTAAACACGCATCAGCTTGGGATGGGCTCCCACCATGGGGTGCCAAATCCCTGGCCACATTTCCAACATTTGGTACACTCAGACTGAGTGGAGAGGAAGCCCACCAATTTAAAATTCTCCAACCAGTCCCAAGGACTAGAAACTTGGTGCCCGGCTTTTAACATGCAGCAACCTGACCAATGTTTCCCTTCCTAAACCCTCTTCCTTGGAATGTCAGCAGAAATTTCAGATTTTGCTCTTTGTAGAGTCGGAAGCGACTGAACGAATAAACAACAACCCTTCCTTGAAAACTGAGTTAGGCAAACCCTGGTTCGATTCCCAAGGAAGGTCACGATAGGAACTTAACCAATGGGATGTTTCTCAGCAGGTTCAAGCTGGCTGAATTTGGCAAGAACATTTTGCTCCTGGCTGTTATTTCAGCTCTTCAATTAACCCCAGCCTTTTGCCGTTACATTCCTCATCGACTCCCCTCCGCCTGATCATAGACAACCCGCTTTCTGGCTTGTTCGACGAGTTCTTCCTGGATGCAGATGTTCCCAAAGTCTACAGCAGTACAGGAAGTTCTTCCACCCCATCGCTGTCTCGGATTGAGTCAGCGCACACCGTGTGCAAGTTCAGAAAAAGTCAGGAGCGCAGAAGGCAGAAGCCTTCTGTTCCGTCGCGGCTGAATTAGCCAAAGGGCGTCATGTGAAATCTCCGAAGAATGACTTCGCCATTCAGGAACAGGAGAGCATCTCGCCACCAGAAAGAATTGGCCTGTTTTATTTATTTATTTAGCATGTATGTATGTATGTATTTATCCTATTTATATGGCCCCCCTTCTCACACAAAGCGGCTCTGGGCGGCGTCCAGCAATTAAATAAAACGGCAAATAAGTAAAAACAGTCGTTATCAAAGACACTGTTAACATAAAAATATTATCAAACATTTTTTAAACATACAAACCCCATGGAGAGAGCAAGAATGATCAATCACAGGGGAGCCATCTAAGAATGTCTTTGGTTCCCAAAGACCTCAAAGATTTGTGGCCCAATGTCTCCAGTTCCCAAAGATTTTAGGACAGAGCTTTCCAAACTGTGTGTCGGGACACGTTAGTGTGTCGGCTGCAGTGTCTGGGTGTGTCACGGCTGCTGCTGCCTCCGAGCCCTGCGAGGATTCCGCGCAGGTCCTAGTGCCTGCCTTGTGCCCTGCTGCCTCCAAACCTCCTGTGATTCCGCGCAGGTCCTAGTGCCTGCCTTGTGCCTTGCTGCCTCCAAACCTGCCCTGCCAGGATTCCACGCAGGTCCTAGTGCCTGCCTTGTGCCTTGCTGCCTCCAAACCTGCTGTGATTCCATGCAGGTCCTAGTGCCTGCCTTGTGCCTTGCTGCCTCCAAACCTGCCCTGCCAGGATTCCACGCAGGTCCTAGTGCCTGCCTTGTGCCTTGCTGCCTCCAAACCTGCCCTGCCAGGATTCCACGCAGGTCCTAGTGCCTGCCTTGTGCCTTGCTGCCTCCAAACCTGCTGTGATTCCATGCAGGTCCTAGTGCCTGCCTTGTGCCTTGCTGCCTCCAAACCTGCCCTGCCAGGATTCCACACAGGTCCAAGTGCCTGCCTTGTGCCCTGCTGCCTCCAAACCTGCTGTGATTCCATGCAGGTCCTAGTGCCTGCCTTGTGCCTGGCTGCCTCCAAACCTGCCCTGCCAGGATTCCACGCAGGTCCTAGTGCCTGCCTTGTGCCCTGCTGCCTCCAAACCTGCTGTGATTCCACGCAGGTCCTAGTGCCTGCCTTGTGCCTTGCTGCCTCCAAACCTGCTGTGATTCCACGCAGGTCCTAGTGCCTGCCTTGTGCCTTGCTGCCTCCAAACCTGCTGTGATTCTGCGCAGGTCCTAGTGCCTGCCTTGTGCCTGGCTGCCTCCAAACCTGCCCTGCCAGGATTCCACGCAGGTCCTAGTGCCTGCCTTGTGCCCTGCTGTAAGAATGTGTCACGAAATGATGCATGTCTAAAAAGTGTGTCACCAACATGAAAAGTTTGGAAAGCTCTGTTTTAGGACAAGATGCCCGGCACTCCTGGAGGTTACCTTGACATTTCTAAATTAAAGAAGTCAAAGAACTTGACCATAATCTAAGTGGTCCTGGCAGCAAACCCATCCTTCCCACCTTTTTATCCTCACAACCACCCTGTGAGGTAAGCCAGGCTGACTGGCATGAGTGGCCCGAGAGAGTTGAAGGAGGATTTGATCCAGGGACTCTATTCCATTACTCCTCCTTGGAGTCATTCCCAGGATCCTCATGTCTGATCACATTGGCTGGGACTGCTGGGACTTGTAGTTCGGCGAGGAGGAAGCTGAATGTATCTTCTCATCCCTACCGTAGGCGGTGGACATGCTTGGGGTAGCTTTCTTTCTTTAATCATTGTTCCTAGCCTACTTTTTCTTCCTAGCCAGCTTCTGCAGACCTAGACGTACACGATGCGTTTTTTGGAAACGTGCCGGGATGGCGATGGGAAGGTGGGAATATTTATCGGATGCTTTGCAGGAACTATTAGATAACCAATTTTATTTTAGAAGCAGACACTGATTTCTTGGCTGTTACGCATCAACCGGCATGCATCTCCTTCTCCTAGCTTCATCTGAGATCTGCAATTTTTATATGCGCTTCAATTTCAAAACCAGGTTCAAGATAGTTATTGTGATCTGCTGATGGAAAGTTTCCATTGGAGAGAATATACAATATATAGGACCTGCGATCTCTGGGCGCCCCCTGGTGGCCACCATGAATATTCCAGGTGGCAAGTCTGTTAAAACTCTAATTAACCTTTAAGATGAATACATTTAGCATTACCTAAGAGCTGTTGTCTGTTGCTTTCCACTTCATTAGATGTGTTTATGCCAAAATCCAACAAAACCCTGGGTGTGCCAAGGATTATCCTGACCCCAAGGAAGATCTTCAGATGGAATAAACTTCCTTAGTTTCTCCCTGGTTGAGCAGGAAGTCCAACGCAGCCAATCTCTCGCGCGCACAGTTTCAAGGATCAGCCAGAGTTTCCAACTCTCAGTTGTTTAGCAATAACAACGAAACAGCCTTGCCCGCCTGGCTGCTGAAATGAAGGCTTGGAATACACAGAAAAAGACTTTTTATTGATTCACTGCATTGACATCCCAGTTGATAGAGCACAAGGCAGCATGGATGGGCTTCCTACTTTTCTACACAACAACCCTGTAAGCAGAGCTTTCCAAACTTTTCATGTTGGTGACACACTTTTTAGATATGCATCATTTCGTGACACACTCTTACAGCAGGGCATCATTTTGCGACACACTCTTACAGCAGGGCACAAGGCAGGCACTAGGACCTGCGCGGAATCACAGCAGGTTTGGAGGCAGCCAGGCACAAGGCAGGCACTGGGACCTGCGTGGAATCACAGCAGGTTTGAAGGCAGCCAGGCACAAGGCAGGCACTGGGACCTGCGTGGAATCACAGCAGGTTTGAAGGCAGCCAGGCACAAGGCAGGCACTGGGACCTGCGTGGAATCACAGCAGGTTTGGAGGCAGCCAGGCACAAGGCAGGCACTGGGACCTGCGCGGAATCCCGGCAGGTTTGGAGGCAGCAAGGCACAAGGCAGGCACTAGGACCTGCGCAGAATCCTGGCAGGACTCGGGAGGCAGCAGCAGCCCCGACACACCCAGACACTGCAGCCGACACAGGACACACAGTTTGGAAAGCTCTGCCTGTAAGGTAGGCTGGCCTGAGAGAGAGGGGCTGGCTTAAAGTCTCCCAGGGAGCTTCTGAGTCTGAGGAAGGATTAGAACCCAAGTCTCCGGTACCATCACCACTCTGTCTTTTTTCAGTGCGATGCTAAAAACAAATGCTCAGAGGAAACCCTGCTTACTCTGAAGACCAAGTTGCGACTTAATCCATGTCTGGTTGGATTGAATCTGACTCTTGAATTAATCCCTTTTTTTTTTTTTGAGTTTGCATGAGACGCTGAAGCAGGATGGAAGAAAGGAGATGGGTTTGCAAAACCACCCTCAAACAACAAAAAGTTAAAACGAATCAAACTGAGCAGTTGTGCAAAAGCAGCCACTGGGTTAATCACTGACCTGGGTTAAGCTCTTGTGCAAAGCCAGTTTAAGAGGGCAATTTCTCGCTCTGCCCGAAGAACAAACTGTGGAATTCCGTTGAAAAACAGATTCTGACAAGCCAAACACTGCCCTCTCCTGTTTTGAGAATGTATGCGCCGAATCACCACTAGTTATTTCATAGTTCTTAATTCAGGATGCTATAAATCAATGTTTCTCAACCTTGGGAACTTTAAGATGGGTGGACTTCAACTCCCAGAATTCCCCAGCCAGCATGGGGAATTCCCCACCCAGCATGGCTGGCTGGGGAATTCTTGGAGTTGAAGTCCACCCATCTTAAAGTTGCCAAGGTTGAGAAACATTGATTTATGCTGGCTGGGGAATTCTGGGAGTTGAAGCCCACCCATCTTAAAGTTGCCAAGGTTGAGAAACACTGCTATAAATCAAGCAAACCCCTTTTTATCATCACAACCACCCAACAAAGGATTTGAACTCACGCCATGGCGAGTGTGTGTGTGTTTAGTTTCAAAAGCCACACCCTGGCCTGATTCACGCATCGCGCGCAGCTCGGCTGCATTTGGATGAGCTGCTGCGTTCACAGAACGTGTTTGATCAGGTCAGCAAAAACATGGGGAGACACCTGGTGCATGCTTCTGAAATTTTCCGTGTTGAGCGTGGAAAGCTGGACACGCTGCTGTTTCCTCCACTTTTCAAAGCCGGAGTAGAATTTTTTAAAAAAAATTATTGCAACTGTTGTGTAGTATTTTATGTGGTGTAGAATTTTATGTAAACATACGCATGCATTTCAACTCTCCTATCTGTGAGCGTGCATAATTGTTTTTCTTTTGCTTTCTAACCTGGTTGTCAGAAACGGTAGGGAACGTGGGTTACTTTTGGTTTGATATTTGTCCATGGCTGGAAAAAAATCTGGAAAAAAGCAAACTTTTAATTCTCCCGCGGGATTAAGCAGAACGGCAGAAGCCAGGAAGTCTGCCAATTTCTAAAAAAGAAGGTCGTGCAAGGCAAGATCGTACATTCACACTCGCTGGCCGTGTAACTTCTCTTTTCAAATATGTGAAAGAGAATTCACATCCATCCAAGTGAATGCGAACCGATCGAGAAAACCTACAGCAGGGCTTTCCAAAGTTTTCCCACGGTGACACACCAACCGTCGTTGGTGTGTCACCGCAGGAAAACCCGGAAGTGCTGCCGTTGCGGCAGTGCGCAAAAACCCGCAAGCGCTGCTGCCGCTTTCGGCTTTTGCGCGCCGCCGTTGGTGTGTCGCCGCGGGGAAACCCGGAAGCGCTGATCATCAGCAGCTGATGATGATCAGCGCTTCCGGGTTGTGTGGCGACACACCAGACTGTGTGTGGCGACACACTTTTGTGTCGCGACACACAGTTTGGAAAGCTGTGACCTACAGGATAGATTTTGGACGTGGCCCTTATTTTTCCAAGCATTATTAACCGCCCAGGGTCCCTCCTTGAGAGGGAGATGGGCGGGATATAAATATGATAAATAATAATAATAATCTAGCCGCCCATGCTTAAGAGGGAGAGAGCCAGGGTCGGCAACTAGCTTTTCCGGCCAAGCCCCAATAACGAGAAATATAAATAAATCTTGCCAAGGCAAATTAGAATTGCTTTGGCACACTACTCCATCTCATTGGCTTCCAGTTAGCTGTTTTTCTGAACCTCCTAAAGTCAATTCAGGTTCCATCCGAGACACATTTGGAATTCAAACTACGTGCAACACGACAGCCTCACACAGAGAATCCAGTTCCTTTATTTTAATTAACAGGGAGAGGGAAGAATAATAGATTACGAATAATATAATAACATTAAAAGTTCACAGGCCCAGCTTGTTCCCCCAAAGTCGGAGGAAAGACGAGCAATATGTAAACATGATCCACACCCTGGTGTTTGGCTAATGCTTCTACCCCATAAGATGCCCAAATTTGGCTTCCGTGTCTCGCCGCGCTGGGGCAGCGACAATATCTTCACACATTCATCATATTAAATAAAAATACAACTATTATAGTCTTTGGAAACAATTGCACTTGCCAATAACTAATTTTTCTGCCAGGTTTCAGGAAGGCCGCGCCTTCTGGCAGAGAGTCAGTTGGTCCTATCAGCAATCCAATACTGTATACCTTTAAAAAAAAATAAAACTCAAAATCCATGTCTCCCCAACTCTGGATAACTAATACACTTTTTGCATTGGTTAAAATTACTGCAAGAACAGCACACACACCCCGCCCCGACTCCAGAATGGCAGGGGTTGAATTGTGGGGAGAAAAAAGGAAGGTGCATGATGGAAATTCACAAAACCCCATCCTGGCACCCCCAATTTTAGCCCCGATCCTAAGATTACTGTTGTTTCAGAAGGAGAGTGTCATTCAAACTTGGCCTTGAGGCCAAAGAACGAGTCGAGGCACTTCATCTCCGAGGCCAGACCAGTTTGTTTGGGCCCTGAGGCAGAAAAATCATAGACGTATAGAGCTAGAAGGGATGCAGTGAGGTCATCTAGTCCACCCCCCAATCAGTGCAGAAATCCAAATCCTGGCATCTCGAACAACAAGCCTCTGCTTGAACGTATCCAGCGAAAAGGAAGCCACCCTCTCTTGGTTCTGGGTTCAACTGCTAAACAATGTTTACCCTTAGAAAGGTATTTCAAGGAGTTTCCCTCAATTTTAAGACCATTAACCCATGTCCTTAGCTTTGATGCAAGGAAACAGGCAAGCAGCTATGTGATGGATTCAAAGAATGGCAACAACGATTCTAAGAAATCCAGGATTCAAAGACACCATTGTACCACGCAAGAGAGAATTCAGAGGCTACGTTTCGTCAATCGCGATTTTCCTGCGTCAGCCAGAGGGGGTCAGACTAGATGACCTTTGAGGATCATCCCGCCCCCAAGGTTGGGCCTGGCACGCAACCAAAAGCAGCCCCTTCTAACATTCAAAGCCACCTTAATCCTACCCGGAAGTCTGATCCGTATTAAGAAATTGCCCAGCGCCCGATGAAAGATCCGTCGAGAATTCTCTTTGGCGTCTTTTTCCACGCTGGCTTCAAAATAGCAGATCTTGCTGTCGGTCCAGCAGCAAAATCCAGCCAGTCCTTCCTCTGCCTTTGGCCAAATAAATAGGCGGAGCACCAGCAATGCCCTTGGAATGAATCCCGGTTGGAGCCAAGCGGGCGCCGCAAAGGAAGACCCCTCCAAACTTGAGCCGTTGGGGAAAGATCAGCACCCCAAAAATGCCAGGGTGCTTAGTGGCAAGGGCCGCCCTCCCGCAGGAAGCTGGGGGCGCCAAGGACGCCATGGAGGGCCGTGGCCGCCTTGCGCGAGGCTTTGCGCAGTAACGGGCTGTCGGGGTGTCGTTCCTGCAGATGTCGAAGGTGAGCTTCTTGGCTCTCGGCAGTGGATCCGCAATCCTCGCAGACGTAGAGCTTGGCCCGGCGTTCCTTGTAGGCGTAACTCTGCTGCACCCCGTGGATCTTCTTGAGGTGAGACTCCAGAGAGCAGCGCTGGGTGAACGCTTTGTCGCAGAGGTCACACTTGTACGGACGGACACCTGGGGCCGGGGAGACAGGAGGGCGAGGAGGGATCCAGGGTGAGTTCACACAACACGCTAAACCCGGGTTGCCCAAGGATCATTGCTGTGCCCGCATAACCCTCCCGAGAGACCACGTGTTGTCTTAAAGGCCTGAGTCACGTCGTTTGCTAAAGCCTGGATCGCCACAATACAAGTTACATTCAGCCAGTTGCAATATTTCTGTGCCGCTGACTCCGCCTGGACTCTCAGCAGTTTACAAAATCCAGAACCTAAAAATAGCGTAAATCTAAGTGTCGGCCCTTCGAGGTAGGCCAGGCCAGGAAATGGACACCACCAGCAATCCTAGAACTCTCCTTTACTGATGTAGGCTGTAGTAAAGAATCTTGAAAGCCGGACGTTTCCCTTTTTCTCCCTCTTATACTGGTGTTTCTCAACCTTGGCAACTTGAAGATGGGTGGACTTCAACTCCCAGAATTCCCCAGCCATTCTGGGAGTTGAACTCCACCCATCTTCAAGTTGCCACGGTTGAGAAACACTGTCTTATACCAAAGAAAATCAAAAAGGGCAATCTTGAACTTCTTTCTCACCCTTTCCTGTCTTCCTGGGCTTAAGCTCGTATTTTACGAACAGTTGCTGCATATTTTCTTCAAGGCCATATCTGTATCCCTCTACCCTGTAACAGCAACGTAAAAACCTTCCAAAATCACACAACGACCCCTTACTAACTCTGTGGGAAATCTCCATTTCACCTCCTTTTGGGTACAACCGCAGGGAAGATGCTGGATGTATCTCTGGGGGGTCCCCTTCCCCTGCAATCACAGGAAAGTGGGAGGACTCTCCGCACCTCAGAAGCCCCTGGAAGGAGGCTCTCCTGCGGAGGAACCCATCGCCAAGCCGGAAAGAGTCTACAGGTCAACGCCAGCATTTTGAATCGGGCTCGGCAACTTCCACAAAGCCGATGGAGCGCCCGCAGACCTGGCACTACGTGACACTGGTCTCTCTGTCGTAGGGGCTGTGGCAGTTTGCGCCAACCGCGCCTTCCAGATCATCTCAAAGGCAGTCGCTTCAGCAGCGTCCACAGGGGTCAAAAAACTCCAGGCGGCACCCGTACGATCAAGCGCCGCGACTTCCTTATGTGGGTGATGTGGGGAACACACGTTTAAACAAAGCAGAGGATCGATCGCGTGGGCACAGCCACCATTTTTACTTGTTCGATCTTCCGGGCAGACACCTCTGGTGTGAACAACTGTTGTACAGGCATTGTACACCAGCTGTAGCTGGGGAACACCCCCCTAGCCACAGCCTCCCCCTGCCCTGTCTACCCATGGTTCTGGATCTCGGAGGACCTGAGGTTATAGACCTGCTTTTTCATCCTGTTTACGGTTCCCTCGCAGCAATGATTCCTGGATCAATCTCAGCCGCGCAGGGAACAGACTACAGGTAGTCCTCACTTAACACCCATTTGTTTAGTGATGGCTCAGACTTATATGGAAAAAACGACTTACGACCAGTCCTCACACTTACAACCGTTGCAGCGGCCCAGCGGTCACGTGATCACGATTTGGGCACTTGGCAACCAGTTTGTATTTATGACCATTGCAGCGTCCCGTGGTCACGTGATCGCCATTTTCGACCTTCCTGGCTGGCTTCTGGCAAGCAAAATCAATGGGGAAACGTGTGATTCGCTTAACGACCGCTGCAAAAAAGGTCGCAAAACAGAGTCGGATTCGCTTAATGACCGCTTTGCTGAGCAACCAAAATTCTGGTCCCAATTGTGGTTGTTAAGCGAGAACTACCTGTACAAGGCGACCCACCACCCCACCGCCCAACATACACTCACCTGTGTGCGTCCGAACATGGCGCTTGAGGTCAAAAGTGTCGTTAAACCCTTTGTTGCAATAGGGGCAGAGGTGACGTTTGATCTCACTATGGCACTTCAGGTGACGGTTGAGCATTCGCTGATAGGAAAAAGCTTTCTGGCAAAATGGACAGGAAAACGGCTCGACAGAACCTTCGCCCTGGGTCACCTGCGGAGGACGAAAGAAACAGCTTCCGTTTGGCACTCAGCTCTGACCGGCCACATCCTAACCCAGTGTTTCTCAACCGTGGCGACTTCACGATGTCTGGGCTTCAACTCCCAGAATTCCCCAGCCAGCATGCTGTCCTAATCCGCCCCTCGCCCCTGAGCTGCAGTCCTCCCCGTTCAGAGCAAAGTTAAGATTCTAGTCCTCATGGTTCCAAACAGTCAGAATGTTGGACACTGCCCATCTAGTCTGGCATTTTCAATCCTGATCGTATTTTCAATTGCTAGGATTTCAAAGCGGAGATCCTCCCCAGCGAGCCATCATTTCGAAGCCACAGGCCCCTTCCATCCACAGCGCCCCACGGCATCAGAACTCTCATTAGAAATATTCCGTCAAATTTCTAAACATTTTCATAAGGGACCCTGTGTCGGCCCTGCAGAGGGCTCCCCGGCGCCCAGCATCCACCCCTTCTGCGAGAGGCAAACATTGGCTTTCGCACAACAGCTCATCCTGAGTTCACCCCAAGCCACAGGGCAGGTTTTGCCCAACGCAGTAAACCACCAAACCAGGCCAGCCGAGGTTAACTCAAACCAGGCTTAATGTGGTTGTGTGAACACAATGACCGAGGGAAGGATGTCCGGCGAACCCAGCCATAAAACTGCACTTTGCGGAGTCCATCAACTTAGCGCTTTCTCGCTCCTTGGTCCGCAGCAGGACCCCAACCATCACGAACCAGCCCAACAATTCCTCATTTGGGGTGTGCCGGTCCCTCGCCCCTCCTGACATCATTTTATTCCACTCTTTTAATTAAAAATACAAACAAACAAAAAAGAAGAAAAACCTTACACGCTCTCAGACAAAGCGGAAAATGTCTTCCCAGTTAGGGTCTCTCCCTCCCATCTGATCTGGGAAATTTGTTAGAAAATAAATGGGCAAATGCAGAGCGCATCCCGGGAAGGCAGAGACGAGTTGGTGTTTGGCCCGGCTGCCATTTTGTGAGGGCGCCCACCAAAATCGCCAATGCACCCAAGGTTTTTTAAACGTGACTCAGAGAACTTCCTTCCCCTTATCTGTACCCCACCCCCTGATATAATCAAGGCCGGCCTAGGAGCGGCTTTTCCTGAGACACCACACCTGTTATTTGTTTTTAGGTGTATAACACCCTCCTGCCCGGGAACCCCACTGAAGCTCGTGAGAAGCCGGGGAGCGAATTGCCGGTCGTACCTTGACGTTGGCGTGCGAGAAGTCAGACTCGGTCTCTTGCCGGACCCCGCTGGAGACGTGAGCCGCGCAGTGGGGCTGAGCAGCCGTGTAGATGGAGTTGCGGATCGTCATGTCCAGGGGCATCGAGAACGACGGCGGCTCGGCGACCGAAGGCTCGGGGTCTTTCCAGAGGGCGTATCCGCCCAGGGAGACTGGAGGAGAGAAAAGGAGAATTTTAAAAGTGGGTGGTGTTCCTAGAGGTCATATAGACTACCCCCTGCCTGCCCTGCAGGAAAATCAGAACTAGGACTCAAGCTGGCCTGCGGCTCGAAGGTCTCCAGAAAGATCACCTGTGGAATGATTTCTGCTGGCTGGGTTCACCCCTCGTGCTAAGCCACAACTGAACTGTGATTAAACCTCATTGGGCTGAGTTGCATGTCTAGCAAAGCCATAAAGTTTGCAAACCTGAGAAGCTGGGTTCACATGACCCGCTATGCTCCAAAGAACCCCCAACGCTTTTACGCTTTGGGTGAGAAAACATTTGCCTTAATGCGCAACCAACATCTCTCAGTTAAATTTTATCTAGCTTTCTAGGGCCACATGAAACCCGATGGCTGGAATGTCCTAATTAGCAAACCCTGTTCTGCTTATTGTAACGGCCAAAGACAACGCCTGTGTTCCCACAATACGCTGAACCGCAAAGAACCCAACTCCATTTTAGCCTGGTCAAGCAAGTTGTGTGAAGACGACCACTGCGTGCTACCCAATCTCCTTTTCCAGAATGTTTTGTAAAGCCCTCCTTCATCCCTTTTCTCCAGGCCCCGTGGTTCTCCTCCCACGCAGGAGAGACAGTACTCCCGATAATATCTGACCAGAACAGAATTAAGTGGCACCACTGCTTTTCATGACTCAGAAAACGTGACTCTAGGAACACTGTCAAAAGCCACGATCTTTCGGTGTTTTTTCGCAGCGGCCTCTCGGAGCTGGCCCACATCCATCCTAGAAAAGCCAGTCCAGATTGGAGATGTACTTCTAGATGAAATGAGGCGGGCGCACAATAAGAGTCGTTGAGCAAAAGGACCGTTTCGCAACACTGGTCAGGATGCTAGTCCTCATGACTGCAACTGGGACAAACATGGGGTTCTCGCTCCCTCCTCCCCCTAACATAACCTATCCCCTCCTTCTGCTGTCTTCCTTATAACTATCAGTAGCCAACGCCAGCTGTAATAGCAGTAAACAGCTTAGAACCGGTTCACTGGGATGTTATTGGAAAGTGTGACCCAGCCCAGAGAGTTAATTAAGAGTTTCCGGGCCGGCGCCACATTTCAAGCTCCCGTCACCTGCTTCAGAAAAGGTGGAGTGGGAGGCTACATGTTGCAATTGCCCTTAAATGAATCCAAAGAACATTACAAAGACTTCCCATTCTTTTCAACTCCGTTGTGTAAAGAAAGAACAGCTCAGCATAAGCAGCGCCGAGATGGGAGGAAACCTGGAATCGAGCGAGTCTGCTGCTAAAGTGCTGATCAGCCACTGGCAAAAGACTGATCGATAGTTGGTCAACAGCTGATCCGTGGTTGTTTTTTTTAATGCAATTTCCCAAACCAAAGCTGAAGTTACAGGAATACATGCAGGTAGTCCTCGCTTAACAGCCACAATTGAGACCGGAATTTTGGTTGCTAAGCAAAGCAGTCATTAAGCAAATCTGACCCAATTTTAGGACCTTTTTTGTGGCGGTCATTAAGCGAATCACCGCGGTCGTTAAGCAAGCCACATGGTCGTTAAGCGAATCACACGGTTCCCCATTGATTTTGCTTGCCAGAAGCCGGCCAGGAAGGTCAAAAATGGCAATCACGTGACCAGAGGATGCTCTGACAGTCATAAATGTGAACCAGTTGCCAAGCGCCCAAATCGTGACCATGTGACCGTGGGGACGCTGCAACGGTCGTAAGTGTGAGCACCGGTTATAAGTCGGTTTTTCCAGCATCATCGTAAGTCTGAACCGTCACTAAACGAATGGTCATTAAGTGAGGACTACCTGTAGCAGAAGAAGATTCTGCTGGTGTCAAATTTAGAAATAAAACACCGCTCCCGCAATCAAACAACATTCTTTGCCCAGAATTAGTATTACATTTCACTTTCATTTAGACTGAGGAGCCTGAAGTAAACTGGCGAGGCACAGCCTTGTCAAATTTGTCAGCAGTCATCTTTTTCTTTTAAGTTCCTTTTTTAATTAAAACGAATAGGTAACGTTTTGTGCCAAAAAAATGATGGTAATAATAATTGCATTGCATTCCAACAAAAAAAGCTGCAGGAACACCAGCTTTCCCCCAAACGCATTTTTGTGGGGGTTAACAGCAGAAGCCTTGAAAGCAGTCTGCGAACGCTCAGCTCTGCACATTCTCAGAAGCACTCTTTTTTTTTTTTTTTGTCATACAGACAACCATCACATCTGGGGTCCTATTCCATCACACTTCCTTTCTTTTCCCAAAAATTTCTGGGGGAAAAAGAGAGATTTAACAGCATCCTCGGATCTTTAATTGGAGTTAGCAATTTGATGCCTTCCAAATGTTTTGGACTTTAAATCCAAGCGGCCACATTCAGCCTGGCCAGTGGCAAAAGATTATGGGAGCCGTAGTCCAAAGATTGGGAATGCCCCAAGCTTATTCCCTTGCCCTTAAGAGCTCTATGGCAGGAAGCCAAAATTTTTGTAGCTACAGGTAGTCCTCGACTTACAACCACAATAGGGACCGGAAAATTCAGCGTTAAGCGGTCCGGTCGTTAAGTGAGGCATCATGGGACTGCACCCAATCTTACAACCTTTTTTGCCACGGTCGTTAAGCAAGTCACCAGCCGTCGTTAAGCGAGACCTCACGTGACCATGACTCGCAACTTCCTGCCGGCTTCCCAATTCTCGGAAGCTGGCTGGGAAGGTCACAAAGGGCGATCACGTAGCTGCAGGACGCTGCAACTGCCGTAAGCGCAAGCCGGTTACTAAGCGCCCGGATCACGATCACGTGACCATGGGGACACCGTGACGGTCATAAGTCACTTTTTTCAGCGCTGTCGTAACTTCAAACGGTCGCTGAACGAACGGTCATAAGTTGAGGACTACCTGGAGAGCTTTCTCAATAACTAGGAGGTCGAAATTCGCCCTGCCGTGAAGCTCTAAGCAGGGGATCTCACTCGCTCACACTCCTAGAATGAGAAGCGATAGGGCTGCGTGGCAGAAATGGATCTTGCTGACCTGGAAGACGGCAGCAGTATTCACACAACACGCCGAACCAGGTCTGCTGCAAAGCGGGGCTGCATTTGCCCTGCCTGATAAGCTCGGTTAGTTTTCACCTGAACCTCGTGCCTTTGTGCGTGCGTGTGTCTGTGCGTGTGTACAGGACATGCCTTAACAGTACTGCATAAATTCTGCCCATCTCAGCTCCCGATGTCTTGGGAGAATCCAGAAAATGGGTTGAGCAAAGAGGACCATAAAGTAAATGCTGTCAAGCAGTGTTTCTCAACCTTGGCAGCTGGAAGATGTGTGGACTTCAACTCCCAGAATTCCCCAGCCAGCATGACTGGCTGGGGAATTCTGGGAGTTGAAGTCCACACATCTTCCAGCTGCCAAGGTTGAGAAGCACTGCTCTAAAGGCAACCCAATTCATGGAAACACAATTTCCTTCCACTCCCCGTCCCCACTAAGCAGTACAAAATAGCTGCTTCCCTCATCTGGCCCCCTACAGAGGTGGCGAACTACAATTCCCATCATCCCCCTCTCCTGGCCACACCGGCGAAGCGAAGGATCGGCGTTGTGGTCTAACATCTGGAGGCCACTGTAAACAGCTTCCCCCTCAAACCTTCCTGTGTTTTTTTTCCCCCTCTAAGAGCAAAGCACCAACTACAAATCAAGGCCACCCTCTATATTTCAACGGCGCAGTCGGGCGCGAAGCAGAGGCCCGGAGACCTCGGTCTACCTCACAGGGCTGGTAGGAGGATGAGGGAAGGCCACAAGAGGGAAAGCACGCCACTCTCTGCCTTGAGTTTCCAGGAGAAGGGCAAGATTCAAACCTAACTTCGTTTTTTTTCCCTTCTCAACCAACGTTCTTCGTCGCCCCAGCTAACGTGAACATTAGCATGCGCTGTTTTGCGTTTTGGAGCATTCTGGGAGGCTCGAGAAAGGAAGCCACCGGGAAGCCCGCTGGAATTTGCCTCTCGACTCACCGGGATGGAATCCATGGCAGAAACCTGCACCAGGCTGCCAGCGTGATTAATTAGATGCTAATTACAGAGTCCTAAGTGAAGGCCAGTACAACTTGCCAAGTAATGTAGGGAATGTTGTACGCCAAACGTTAGGGGCCTCTCCGACACGTTTGGGTCCCCTTTGACCCCGGACGAGTCCCCGCCGCTTGTCCAGCACCTTCTCCGTAACCCCACTGCCAAAGGGAAGTTCAAATTCAGTGACGGAGGATCTCTTAAAAAAAAAAAAACTTGGCAAAGGGTAAACAAGCAAGAAGACGTATCCCGCCACCCTGAAGCACCTGGCTGTCCTCGGTCAGAATTAAGTGCATTTAGGGGGGCTGTGGTGAACTTGCTGGCCGGGGAATTCTGGGAGTTGAAGTCCACCCATCTTAAAGTGGCCAAGGCTGAGAAACGCTGGTTCAGGAGATCAGACCAACACCGGAGTTGTGATTGGTAAACCATGGCTCAGCCTGGTCAGCAAATCCAGCAAGCCACAATTCATCAAATAAACCAGTTAAACCTGGCCCTAGCCCACACACCCACAGAGAGGCCGCATCCGCACAGAGTGAGTTGACCCACGTTCCGCTTCCCCACGATCAGCTGTACTCCTTGGTTAGCTTATCCAAGGGGGCTGGATTTGAACATCATCACAGAACCGGGGCCACAACTGGGGGGGGGGGGCAATTGGGTCATGTGCCCCGGGCGCCACCAAAATGACAAAATAACCCATGGGGGGGGGGCGCAGAATCCATGTTTGCCCCTGGTGACACAGACCCTAGTGCCATCCCTGCAGAACCCACCCCACTTTTAACATGAACCCAACTTTGCTTCCACTGACTTATGCCCAGCTAGTTCATTTATTAATTTATTCTTGACCATTCCTCTAAGTAACATCACAAAGTATTCCTGATGATTCGGGCTGTGATGATGATGATGATGATGATTAAGAAGGAAAACGCTACAGGGACAAAACAGTTTCCCCTTTAAAAACAATAAAACCAAAAAACCGATCCAGAAAGGGCAAGGTTCGGCTATCTTGCACATGATCCTCGCCTTCAACCTCCCATCCTATCTTGCGCCTGGAAAAGGGGGGGGGAGGGCGCGCCCCCTCCCCTCCTCCTCCAGAGCCTCGCCCCCCCCCCCCTTTTTTTTTTCCTTTCCTTTCTTTTCCCATTTGCGCCTCCGGCCCTCCCCATTCATCCAACCACTAAATTGCCGGCGCGTTTAAACATTCCAGGAGGCTGCGCTTAGCTGCGCTTCCCCGGGCGGGGGGGCGGGAGGAGAGAGACAATGACTCGGGATCGCTAGCTAGGCAGGTGTGATTAGCAGCTTTCCCACCTCTCCCCCACTCCCCCCCAAAAAAAAACCCGACGGGGAAACAAGAGCCCAGCGTTTCTCTTTTAGAGGTGTCTGGGTAACGGACCTTTCCCATCCCTTCTTCCTCGCCCCCTCCTTCCAGAAAACGAGGTGGAGGGTACAGGATCGCGATTCGCAGGCCCGGGGACCGGAGCGGAACGACCAAGCCCCGAGAAAGGCGCCGCCCCTTAACCACCTGGGCCTCCCCCCCCCCCAATTGGGCCCAATCAACTTTGGAGACATCCGCTTTACTCTTTTAAAGTAGCGATTTTAAAACGCGCTTCGCCAACTCAGAGCAAACCCAGTATTTCTTTCCCAAGGAGCAAAGACGAGGAGAGAGATCACGCTTTTCTGCCCCAAGCGCGATTTCGATTTCTTCTTGTTAATAATAATAACAACAACAACAACAACAATCATGGTTCTAAATCCAGACCCGTTGCAACCTTTCCTTCCCACCTCTCGGGACTTACCTGGAACGTAAATCTCCCCGCGCTCTTCATCGGGAAGTTCGCTCCAATTCCTCCGGCCAGAAACGCAAGTTTTTTTCACGAGGAAAGCTCTGGGCATCTTCGGGTCTCGGCTTGCCTGGGCGCCGTTGAACTTCCCAAGTCGCCGTTCCTCGCGGAGGAGAATAGGAAACGAAACAGAAAAGGGAAGGGAAAAAAAAAAAAAAAAGCGCAGCGGGGCGCCCAATAACAATAATCGATCAATAACACCACGCGCGTTTCGAATAATCAATAAGGATCCGGGCTCTGCCGGTGGAACGTTGAGGCGCGCCGGAACGAACCTTGGCGCCGCCGACGTTCGACGCCTGGAATTTTGGCTCGGCGAACGTTCCAAAGCTTCCCGGTCAGTTTCACTGGCGGCGTTTGGCGCGCGGGGCTCAAACTCGGATCAAGGTTCAAAAGTGGGGGGGGGGGGGGGGGGAAGAGAGAAAAGAAGGAACGGGAGGAGCGGCCACCAGGTGGGAAGGAGGCGAGGCGCAGACTTTCCTCTTCCTCTCGTCTTCGCTTTTCCTCTCGGGATCTCCCCGCGCGCGCTTACTGCGGATTTAATCGGCTGTTTGCGCCAGCTCCAAGAAAAAAAAAGAGAGAGAGACGAGAACAATTCTTTTTAAAAAGCTAGGAGACAGGAAACCTCGTCCTTCTCCTTAGCTCCTTAATTAGATCTGCTGTTTGGAGGCGTGGTGCGGATGGCGCATGCGTTTGGAAATAACGGTGTTCTGACTTCGGCGTGTGTGACTTACCTGGTTGCTAAACCGGTTTGGGAAGGTTGGCGGGGGGGGGGGGGAGGAGATGGCAGTTTTGACACCCACGACTTCTGAGTCGGCTCCTTTTTTCCCCTCGGAAAACGTGCACGCCCCTTCTTTGGGGATCGGAGGGAATTGTGGATATTTGGGGAAGTATGTATAATTTTTTTTTTCTTCCATTCCATTCCTCTCTCTCTCTCTTTCTGTCTTTCCAGGTTGGGATCCAGGATCTGAGAGAGAGAGAGAAATGGGACTTCTGGTAAGGAAACGGGCCCAGGATCCGGCACATGGGCCTTATCATCCTCCCCGTCACCCCTGGGGAAAAAAAAAAAGGATCTGAATAGATTTAGAAAGGAGGATTCCTTGGAAGGAACAGAAAAGGGAGGGCAGACTTTGATTCTTGCCCCCTCCCCTCTCTACCCGGAATGGGAGACTTAGTAAACACAGAAAACAAAACTTCAGCAAACAAGGGGGAGGGGGCAGCTGAAAGACAATTGGTGGGAAGGTGCTGATCCCACCGGAGGGGGCAGTTGACCCCTCCCCAACGGCCCTGATAAGTTGCCTTAAGGGAGGGGAGTTGGATATTTGGGATAAATCATCCCTCCACCCCCCACCCCCCTTTATCTATGGCCCTCCCACTGGATTTAAGAGGGGGTAGAGAGATTGTTCTGATGGATTCCCCCAGCCCCACCTTCCGAAGGGCAGAATATGCATTTAAAAGAAGAAGATAAGCGCATCAAAATGCTGGAGAATGAAGGGGGGAAAAAACGGTTCAGGTTGCCAGCGGGACCCGTTTGTTTTATTTATTTATTTATCTATCACATTTATATCCCGCCGCCCATCTCCCTCACAAGGAGGGACCCTGGGCGGTTCACAATACAAAGTTAAAATCAATAAAAAAAACCATAAATAACACTAGTAATCAGTAAAAATACCTAATTACAGTCCGATCCTAGCAATGGTAGATTTTACTTGTTCTCTAACCTGCAACATTTGATGGCCATTGTCAAGCTTACTGGGGGGGGGGTGAGGGGGGCTGTTGCAGAAACAGGTTGTTTTGTTCTTCTTCCTTTTCTAAAAACTTCTTGACTTTTGCAAACTTGTGGATGTGAAATCCAAAATGATCCGTGCCCCCCCCCCCCCCCCCGGGGATATCACTGTTGAGCAGAGACAATTTGCTTTCAGAATCAGTGAGATGAATCTACCCATTTTTCTCTTAGCCTCCTCCTAAAATTCTTGGGCTGTGCGAATGCAGGATTGTCCTTCGTTTAACACGGTTTACTGAGCAAGCCGTCGCTGTGGCTGGGTATGTGTTGGCACAACTAGATTTGTTGACTGTTGTGGGTCTTCCGGGCTGTGTATTCGACAATACAACTAGATTTGTTGGCCGAGTTGTGTGAGCCACCCCATGATTAGTAAATCATCGTTCACCGTGGGTATGTTAACCATGGCTTGGCGTGCGGTGTGAACCCAGGCAGAACTCAGGCCAGGTGTAAGACCATTAAATCCAGAATTTAAGAACGCCTTGTAATCTTCTTGGATCTGGCTATCGGTTGTGTTCACACAACCAATAAACCCAAGTTAACCAAACAGGCTCCTGTTTACCCTCGGGTCGAATTCAGGCACCCCAGCAATTGTTTGCTATTTTTGCAAACAACGCAACGCTCCCCACTGCTCGTTCAGCCTGGGTGTGCGTCCGTCCGTCTGCGTGCGTGTTCGAACGCCTTTGTCACCCGTTTGAATAGCCGGACCGATCTTTCCGGAAAGGTGAGTTTCTTCCTTCCTTCTTTCCTTGCTTCCTTTCTTTTTGCCTCCCTGCGTTTTTGAGGCTGCCCACCTGCTCCCAAGGTGCGTGCTCGGCTGAGGTGAGCGTTGGGGTCAGGCCCGCCCCAGGTGTGTGCCTGTGTGTGTTTTGTGGGGCCTCCCAGAAAATAGGAGCAAACCTCTGTGAACTGCCCCAGGGAAAGGGGTGGGGAATGCGCGAAGGAGAGGGGTGTGGCACTTACCTCTCCCACTTGCGGCCCGGCGGATCCTTCTGGAGGCGGCTGGCGGAGCATATCCCAGGAGTAAGTCAGCTGGGCGGATAAAAATTAGGTGGCCTTTCCTGTCTTCGGCTGCGTGGGTTGGCGAGTCCTGGTGCCTTTGAAATGATGTTTCTTGCACACTCACACACCTAGGCGTGGTCCTTAGATGCCTCTTTTTCCTAAGGATACAGAGATCTTTGTCATTTTTTTCCCCCAAAAGAGGGAGGGAAGAAGGACACAGACCGCTTTAAATCCCCTGCGCCATAGTTTTTGGGACACGGCCTTGGTTCACTTATTCTTTTCTGGGGGTTTGGGATACGGAGGTGGGAGAAGGCCGTTGCCAGGCTAAGGAGGCTTCCAAAGGTGGTTAGAACGCAGGGTGTGTAGAAGCCACACACTCTTAGCCGCTCCGAAAAGCCACCGTTGGTTGGCTTTGCCCCAAGCAAAAGGCGCAGTCAAATAAACCAAGTGAAGGCTTGGCTGTTGCATCACCTTGATCAGACTCCAGATTATTTCTCTTGTTCAGAAATGAAGAGGATGGAGGCATTACAGGTAGTCCTCGCTTAACGACCATAATTGAGACCTGGATTTTGGTTGCTAAGCAAAGCGGTCATTAAGCGAATCTGACCCAGCTTTACGACCGTTTTTGCAGCGGTCGCTAAGAGAATCACACGGTTCCTCGTTGATTTTGCTTGCCAGAAGCTGGCTAGGAAGGTCGAAAACGGCGATCAAGTGACCACGGGACGCTGCGACAGTCATAAATGCGAACCTGTTGCCAAGCACCCAAATCGCGATCACGTGACTGGGGGGAGAAATGCTGTGACAGTCGTAAGTGTGAGGACTGGTCATAAGTCAGTCTTTTCAGCACCGTTGTAAGTCCGAACTGTCACTCAATGAATGGTGGTTAAGCGAGGACTGCCTGTACACTGCTGAATCTTTGCAGCAAGCCAGCTTTAATAATAATAATGTATTAAATTTATATGCCGCCCGACTCCCAGCTACACAGTTCGCACTGGGTTCACACAACCCATTAACTCAGGCATGAGGGGGGAAACACACTAATCACACTGTACATAACTTTGGGATTGGGAAATGCCCCAAACCGTTTTTTGCACCATTTTAACAAAAGAGCTCTGCTCGTCAAGTGGAGCAAAATGTCGAAAACCCCAGCCCATTTCACTTGGGAACCCGCCGGCTTTGCAAAGCCTTGGATTCGTACGTTGCACTAAGCTCTGTTTGTTAACCACTTTTTATCTCTGGGGTGAGCCACAAACCATTATCAGTCATAATGGCTGGGTTCGACTGAAACCGAAAGATAGCTTGTGGGTGGCATGCAGCCTTTTTTTTTTTTTGCCAGTTGTCCCTGTTATCAGCCATCCCTCCATCGGAGGGGGGGTGTCGGCTACATTCCCCAGTCTCAGTTCATGCCCTCCCATAGGGCTTGAATATTAAAACCAAGGAAGATAAGGGAGGGGTCGTTTTCCACCTCACCCCAAAAAGAGGAGCAAATTTCCCAGCCCATTGAGCCACAGAATCTTCCTGCCACTCAAACTGGCATCTGGGTTGAGGTGGTCCCTCGGGGCAGGATGCCCACCTGATTTTTCACTGCAGGGCTGAGCGGCAGCTTGTCTGCCCCCACGTCCTGGGCAGCTTCGGGTTCCTCGCTGGCGGGGACTCATCTGCCACGTGGGGGGCTTGAGGGCACCACTGTACAGTCTGGAGGATGGGGTGCCCCCCGGGCTCTGTTAGCTGGCATTAAAGGTAAAGGTTCCCCCTGCACCTTTGTATAGTCGTGTCCGACTCTAGGGACCGGTGCTCATCTCCGTTTGTTAGCCGAAGAGCCAGCGCTGTCCGAAGACGCTTCCGCGGTCATGTGGCCGGCATGACGCGCGCGGAACCCTGTTACCATCCCACCGAAGTGGTACCTATTCATCTACTTGCATTTGCATGCTTTTGAATTGCTAGGTTGGCAAGAGCTGGGGCGAGTGCGGGAGCTCACTCCGTCATGTGGGGCTAGGGATTCGAACCTCCGAACTTGCGACCTTCCGATCGACAAGCCTGGCATCTTACCCGCTGAGCCACCACGCCCCATTGGGCAGGATTAATTTGCTCAGCCTGGCCTGTCTGCATTATCAAAGATACACTAGTTATTACCTCTTCCCATCTCAGATCTGTTTTTTTTATCCATTAAATATTTCTGTCCTTTAATCAGATATTAGCTCTTATTGGGATGTTCAGGCACACACAGCATGCTAAAATAA
Organism: Charina bottae; assembly: GCA_023362775.1. NCBI lineage: Eukaryota > Metazoa > Chordata > Lepidosauria > Squamata > Charinaidae > Charina > Charina bottae. Next base: position 5,772,112 of record JALMGJ010000026.1, on the reverse strand, counting down.
CTAAAAATGTCCCAGGCTGGGTTGGGCTAGATCAGTATTTTTCAAAGTTGGCCACTTTAAGATGTGTGGACTTCAACTCCCAGAATTCCCCAGCCAGCATGGGGAAGTCCACACATCTTAAAGTGGCCAACTTTCAACAACAGTGATCTCTGAGATCCCTTTGAACCCTGACACTCTATGATTGTGTGAATTGAGACGAAATGTTCCCATCCTGTCCTCCCTGACACATTTATTTCAACTTTACTGAGCCTTTTGCCCTCAGCGTTGAAATAATTCTTCCCCCCCCTCTGAATTCTTAAACAAGATTCGTTCTTATCGTAAATAGAAGCCATCGGAAAATGGTGACGCTCGAGAGGAGCTTACAATTCAAATGATGTGATTTACCAATTGGGTTTGGAGAAGCTGCTGAACCAGTAAGAGCCCCAACAGCTGCATTTGTGGGAGGTTGTAAACCTTGGTTAGTGTTAACCTAGATTAGATGCCAGGGAGAAGCTTAGCATGCTGTGTGAAGCCCAACCTAGCTGGTGAGTTTACAATTCAAGGTGTTGTGCAAATCCAGAAAGGGAGTCACTCGGTTAATGGAGGACGTGTGTCTTTCCCAATGCTGTTGGATATCAGCTCCCATCATCCTGAGCAGTGGGATGAGTTGGCTGAGGTGGATGGCAGTTGGAATCCAACATTATGGTGGAAGGCCATGGGTTTCTTGGTTAAAAAAAAAACACAGATGCGCCAAATGTTTCTCTGCCCACCTGATTTATCCTTATTGCTGTTCATCAGAGCTTCGTCCTTTATGGCTTTATGGCTTTATTTATTTCCTTTATGGCTTGGCAGCTCGTCCGAATCTCGCCGCTCTGGTTTACAAGCCGTAGCTCGACCGCTGATGTGCGAACTCAGCCGTCGGTGTGTTCTCCGATAAACCCGGATTAAGCAAACTGTGACTTGGGGGTGTGGTGCAACCCAGCCCGTGGTTTGCTGTGCCTTGCAAGAACAAGGCGGGCGCCTTTTGAAAGACTGGCCACTGCTCAGAAGTTCCCCGAGGGAGACATCCAATTTCTGGCTGCACGTGGGCACTGATTCAGTTGGGCAATGTGAGAGGGAAGGACAGGTACTCAAGGTGCTCAAGGCACCGGTGTCCTCAACTGACCTGCCGCCCATTCGTCCTGGAGGAACACAAGATGGAGCCGCGGGAGCGTCTTACCTGCGCGGCCTGGTCCGGTAACAAAAATGAGCTGACGCAGGCGCCAGAACATTAGCCTCAAAAGCATGGCCATCTCTCTCCCCGCTCCTGAAAAATCAAATATGCAAAGGACAGCTGGTGCAGTGGTTACAGCCTAAGCCCGCCTCTCTTGCACAAACGAATCTCTCTTTGAAGGGATTTTTCAGAGAAGCAGGCGGTGCCGCATCTTTTCCAACCCTCCTCGCTTCTGCAAAGCTGGGTGAACGGAAAGCGTCCGCGTTTTTTGGAACGAGAGGTTGATCCAGGACAGACCTCCTTGCAAGATCGGCCTCCCCGTTCGGAAGGCGTGATGGGGCGTGTGGCATCGCAGCATGTGGGAACAGAGTTAAAGCGTGGTTTATTCAGTAAACCATGGTTCATGGTGTGCAGGGCAACGTGCAAACATGGTCTCCTGGGGATACGTCATTCATCGTGGCACATTCAGCTCGGCTGCTAAACACAGCCAGGGTTCTCCAGTCTTCCAGCCATCAACTAGTTTAGCGGGAAAGTCTGAACGAATTAAACGAAATGTTTCGTGGATCCAAGAACAGAGGCGTAGATCTTGGATTGCTCAAGTGTAAGCAGAGGAGGGCACGCCTCGACCCATCCCGTAGTTAATCTTTGGAACTCACGGGCACAAGATGCGGCAGGCGACCGAATCAGGTGGGTTCTGAAGGCAGCAAAAGATTCATCACTCTAAGGCCAGCTTTTGCACAACGTGCTAGATCAGCAAAAAAATAAGTTTGGGTTGTCGGTGGTTTGGCGTCAACTCAGCCCTTATCTTAGTCCGTGGTGCGAACCAAGTCATCCCTTAAGACAAGCTCTGTTTTATTTGGGCATTGAAAGCTATGCGAATCTAGCCATAAGTTTAGAGTTTGGCACGTTGAAGGGAACTCACCCCTTGCTTAGAAAGAGAACCTTCAATAATTCTAAGTCGAGACTCCTTGTTCAGGAGCAGTCTACCTCTGAATACTGATTAGAAGCAAGCAAACCAGAAAGGAGCATTGCTGTGTCCTCTCCTGCCTATGGAAGGAATAGGAAGATGCCCACAGGAAACTGAGTTCAGTCATTTCTTCAGCTATCGTAGCAAGAAAATGCCGGCTGTAAATAAATTTGATGGTGTAGCCTGTTGCCAGTTTCCACCCGAACTTGTAAAAAGTACCACGCGATGGCTTTTGCGTGCAGGAGTTCCTTTTTGAAAACTCATAAAATGTTTTAACTTCGTACACCACGCAGGGTCACGTATGCGAGATGGGCAGCTATATAAATTTTAAAAAGGGAAAGGTTCCCCCCGCACAGTTGTGCAGTCGTGTCCGACTCCAGGGGCCGGTGCTCATCTCCGTTTCTTAGCCGAAGAGCCAGCGTTGTCCGAAGACGCTTCCACGGTCATGTGGCCGGCACGATGCATGCGGAACGCTGTTACCATCCCACCGAAGTGGTACCTATTCATCTACTTGCATTTGCATGCTTTCGAATTGCTAGGTTGGCAAGAGCTGGGGCTAGTGCAGGAGCTCACTCCGTCACGCGGGGCTGGGGATTCGAACCTCCGAACTTGCGACCTTCCGATCACAAGCCTGGCGTCTTACCCACTGAGCCACCATGCCCCTAATATAAATATATGTATATATATTATATAAATATAAAGTATAAATATATGTATATATATGTATATGTGTGTGTGTGTGTGTGTGTGTATGTGTGTATGTGTATGTGTATGTGTATGTGTATGTGTATGTATGTATGTATGTATATATATGTGTATATATATATATATATATATGGTAAATATAAATTTACCAAATAAATAAATAAATAAACGGCAATTACTCAGGGTTCTGGGTTGATCCTACTTAAACGCCCAAGGAATGTCAGCCTTTTCTAACTGTTTTTTTTTTTAATTAAAGTTTCAGCTGCACAGTGTTGCTGTATCAATGACCAATTCAGGGGTGGCATTCGCTGGGAAACTTGGTCACTTAACAGGTGGTTTAACCTCTGTGCAAACTCAAACCGGGTTGGTAGTTGATGACGTAGAGCGTTGTGTGAACCCAGAGAACAGATTGAGAGGGTTGTGTAGGGGCAGGCCAACACCTGTAGGAGAAATATAAATTTCCAATGGGGCAAAACCTCCGTAGAATTGAATCTCCATTTAAGCTCTGTCGTAACCCTGCTGCTTCTATTAAAAAAAAAAAAATCCTCTCATCATGGCGTATTCAATTCTGGTTTAATAAGCCAAGATGGCTGGGTTCTCACATTGCGCTAAGCCGTGCACTAGGGGTTGGGCGGGGTACAAATAAATAAATAAATAGAGCCGGGTTTGGCGTGATGGCAAAGAAGCCAAGCGAATCAGATTATGGCTAAACACGTTGCGGGAATCAAATCCGAATCTGGGTTCAGACATTGCACGAAGCCCTGGTTTGCTGAATCAACCCCAGTGGGCCGGATTCATGTCGCACACTCAGCCCAAACCAACCCACTTTGATGGCTTAAGGCCGTGTTTCTCAACCTTAGCAACTTTAAGATGGGTGGACTTCAACTCCCAGAATTCGTAGGGATTCATAAGTACCGCAGAGCCTCGTGGGCAGAGGGAGAGCTCCCGATCCCATAAGGCCCATGCCTATGTGGCCAGAGCGGATGGGAGTTGTAGTCCACCCTTTGACGGACCAGCCATTGCTCTACTGTTGGGGCGAGGTGTCTTCTTGTTAATTTAAGACCACCAGATCTTGGCTGCAAAGCTCTAGGCGGCCACTAGATGGCATGAAAGAGAGATGGAATGGCTTCGCTCTGCGGCGCCCTCTGGTGGTTCTCTGGATGTTTGCAGCCCAGTTCTGGTTATCAATTCAGGGCGGGCCAGGAAGGGCCCGGGAACAGCTATGAAAATCCTGGGGTGCCAAGGAGGCTTGGAGGGTACAGGGAGGCAGCTCGGCTCCCAGTCCGCTTGGCCGCCCCCGTGCCCATCCCTCTGGCCCCCAGCAGCCCAGCCCAGCCCAGCCCGTCAGCCAGAAATGCGGAGTGGTGGTGGACGGAGCAAGACGCAGCTCCTGCCCGAAGGGCCTGGCTGTGGCAGCAGCGCAACAGGTTCTTCCAAATGCCGGGAGGAGGAGGAGGAGGAGGAGAGGAGAAACTAACAGGAATGACACAGACTGGCAGGTTATGTTGTGGGCACAGCTGGGAAGTTAACAGGATTCTGCAGTCACAATCTTGGCTTGCTGTCTAGGCTCGGGGGAGTTTTCCATTTAGGGCAGAATTGGGGAGTAGAAACTCTGAAAGGGCAATGGGAAGCACGCAGGAATTTTATTCCATTCCTCCTTACCTGGATCCTCTTTCTCCTTCCTTTCCTCCTTTCCTTTCCTTTCCTTTCCTTTCCTTTCCTTTCCTTTCCTTTCCTTTCCTTTCCTTTCCTTTCCTTTCCTTTCCCTTCCCTTCCCTTCCCTTCCCTTCCCTTCCCTCCTCTTTCCAATTCTTTTTCCTCCCTTCTTCCCAATTATCCATCCTTCCTTCCTTCCTTCCTTCCTTCCTTCCTTCCTTCCTTCCTTCCTTCCTTCCTTCTTCTCCTTCCTTCCTAATTCTCCTTCCTTCCTTCCTAATTCTTTTTCCTTCCTTCCTTCCTCCCTTTCTCCCCTCCCTCCAATTTCCTTCCTTCCTATTCTCCTTCCTTCCTTCCTTCCTTCCTAATTCTTTTTCCTTCCTTCCTCTCTCCCTCCAATTCCCTTCCTTCCTTCTTTCCAATTCTCCTTCCTTCCTTCCTTCCTTCCTTCCTTCCTTCCTTCCTTCCTTCCTTCCTTCCTTCTTCTCCTTCCTTCCTAATTCTCCTTCCTTCCTTCCTCCCTTTCTCCCCTCCCTCCAATTTCCTTCCTTCCTATTCTCCTTCCTTCCTTCCTTCCTTCCTTCCTTCCTTCCTTCCTTCCTTCCTAATTCTTTTTCCTTCCTTCCTCTCTCCCTCCAATTCCCTTCCTTCCTTCTTTCCAATTCTCCTTCCTTCCTTCCTTCCTTCCTTCCTTCCTTCCTTCCTTCCTTCCTTCTTCTCCTTCCTTCCTAATTCTCCTTCCTTCCTTCCTCCCTTTCTCCCCTCCCTCCAATTTCCTTCCTTCCTATTCTCCTTCCTTCCTTCCTAATTCTTTTTCCTTCCTTCCTCTCTCCCTCCAATTCTCTTCCTTCCTTCTTTCCAATTCTCCTCCCTCCCTCCCTCCCTCCCTCCCTCCCTCCCTCCCTCCCTTCCTTCCTTCCTTCCTTCCTTCCTTCCTTCCTTCCTCTCCAATACCCCTCCCTCCCTCCCTCCCTCACAGTGAAAGGGGGAAATTCCCCGGTGACCCTTGGAAGCAAAGGGAAACGCTTTTGGAGCCCCCTCCCCATCTTTTCCTCCAAGGCAGAGCCCACTACCACCCTTTTTTGGGGGCAGCCCCACTGGGGAGACCCCTGCACTTGGCAAAGCTTTGGTAGCCGAGCGGATCCGATCCTAACAAAGCTTCAGCGAGGAAGAGGGAAATGGGAAGAGGCTGAGGAAGATCGGCCCGCTAACGAGGGTGGCCAGTGTCTCCTGCGCAACGGGAAAGGCCACCCAACGGATTGATTTATAAGATCCATAAGGCTGCCCGACTCAGCCAGCGCGACTCCGGGCAGCGAGCCCCTCGGGGCCCGAGAAAGGCTGGAGAAAGAGAGGCAATGTCCCCGAGACAGCCTCCATCCCAACCAAAGCGTAGGTTGACTCATTTTTGAAAAGCCGCAGTGCACTTTACTTGGCGGGGAGCGTTAGGCCAGACTGAATGACCCCACACAGCCATTTGTCCTGGGCAATGTTGTTGCAAGGCAGAGGAGGGAGCTGTTGCCTCTTTCTCCCAGGACTACAATTCCCATGTTTCCCCGCAGAGAAAGGAAGGGGGGGGGGGACGACAGGTCTTTAAGGACATGGGATTTGAACCGGATGCTGTGCCATCTACCTTGCCAACCAACTCTTGCGTTCATACAACACCTAACCTTGGGTACTGTTAACTGGGCTATGCTGCTTCGCTTAGCGGCCCTTTCATTGCTCTAAGCTAACACACACACACACTGGTTTGCAACCCCCCCCAAATTTGGAGCTGGCAGAGGGGGGCTGCCAACCTGTCCCTTAGCAACCAGGCACGGCCTCCTTCCAGCCTCCCTGCATCCCTCGGCGGCCGAGGCTTCGGGCCCGAAGCTGGCGAGGGCAGGAACCCGAATCCCGGTGTCCCAGATGAAATGAACTTAATAACAGCCCGCCTTGCGTCTCTTGTCTCCCCAGCCGCTTTCATCTCCAGCTTGCCTCGCCTGTGTTCGCTACTGAAACTGCCCGCCCCCTCCTTGGGGACGGGAGGTGTGCAATTAAGCCTCGCTCCGCAGGAGGGAAACTGAGGCAGGCGGGAACGGCCAAAACAACAGGTCAAAGAAATGAAGGCTCAGCACCTTCGCAGCCGCGTTTGGCTGAGTCCCAATCCTGCCTGGGGAGGAAACGGCTGGATCGTCACCCGTTTCAGACCTGCTTCGCTGGGCCGGCCTTCTGGAGGCGTTTGACCACAGCTCCCATCATCCCCAGCTTGGGTGGCCCACGGGGGCAATGGAAGCAGGCATCCAGAATCATGCTGCAGATCATGCTGCTCTGGGCAGTTAGAGTAAGAAACTGGGGCTGGTGCAGGGCTGAAAACCAGGAATCTCTCAAGCCGTACACATTCCTTTTGCCTTAGGGACTAGAAGCTTGGGACCGAAAACGAGCTGATGTGTTGTTTCCGATGGGAGAATCTGTGCTCAGTTAAAACCAAAGCGTGTCCCTTGCTCCTGGTTGGGTGATGATGAGGGAGCCACTGAATCTGTGTCAAGCATTTGTCGGACTGATGGCGTGTGTTGCACCAGTCCCAGTTTCCAAATTGACTTGCACAAGCAGAATAATAGGTTTGGCAGCCATTAAGATATGCTTGATGTTATCCTCTTGGATACTACACCCACTACAACCTTAGCAGACCGTTTGCTAATCCTAGTGGCTTGCACATTCGTGGTAGAAAGAGAAAGCACTCTGCACATCCTCAGAGGCACCGTTTTCCCAACTCAGCTGGCTGAAACAAGTAAAATATGCCTGACCCCGAGCCACAAGACACAAGGCACATTTTAGCCTCACTCGTCTTGTGTTGTCAAGCCGAGTCTGTGTGGTTAGTGTTGTGCAAACCCTGGCTGTTGCGTTTATGGAGTAAACCATTGTTAGTAAACCATGGGTAAGCGTGTAATACAAACTCATTGGTTGGTTTTGCATAACCCCTTAGGTTACAAGGCTGGCTGGGGAATTCTGGGGGTTGAAGTCCACACATCTTCAAGCTGCCGAGGCTGAGAAACACTGTTAGGCTCAAAATCTGGGGCGCTGAATTGTTTCCTCCTCCAACTTGGGGGGTGGGGCTTGGCCCCCCCCTCCAAACGGGCCTCGGAAGGAAACGTTAGTGTTAGTGCCGTTTCTCCCTTCTTGGCTGTTTCCAGGACAGATTTGTTGTGATGGACAAAGGTGTTTTGTCGAGATGGAAATCCTCGCCTTCGCCTGGAGCCAAATCTTGGAGGCAGGATGGGTGGTGACCGCTTGGGAAACTGGTCTTGGGACGATTTGCAAGGCGGGCCCCGCACCAGCAGGCGATGGGGAAGCCGAAAGGGAGGTGGGTCAGACGGGGTGCAGCCGGCTCGAATCAACAGCCGCCAGCAACTGCCTCGTGTTTTCTCCTTTTGCAACAGCTGCACCGGCCCAGCTTGCATCCAGCACAAGGCATTTGAAGCCCACAGCCAGTTTTTTTTTTTTTTTTTTATCAACCAGGGTTGTCAGGAAAGCCATCGACCCACCGGGCTAACGGTGTTTCCCAACCTTGGCAACTTTAAGATGCGTGGACTTCAACTCCCAGAATTCCAACAGCCAGCCATCTTAAAGTTACCAAGCTTGGGAAACCCTGGGTGAACTCCAACTTATACTGTCTTTCTGTCTTGCGTGAGCCCAGCCGTCAAAGCCCAGGACCCACCATACCTCACCCCGTGGTTTACTTAATCATGGTTTGCTCCAAATACTAACCTTGGCTGGGTTTATGCAACACGCTAAGCTCGAATGCCTGGTTACGTGCGGTTTCGTTTTGTTTGTTTGGGTCTAATCTGTTTGGGGTTTGTTTTGATATTTCGCTCTTCCGGTGGATTGTATTCTTTTGCATGTCGGTTTTTTTAGTTGTGAGTCACTTAGGAGTTGGGTAGCCTATTAAAGAAAGAAAGAAAGATCACAGCTTCATGCGGTCATGCTGTCACAAACAAGGAATGCCCCATTCTGCTCTCACACGGGGGGGGGGGGGGTAAATCCAGTGGTTCATAAAACATGGTTCAAGGCTTAGGATTTGGGTGAATCTTATTTATTTATTAATAAATAAATAAATAAATAAATACATAAATAAATGGGTGAATCTCACTCATTGTACCTTATTCCATGGTTAAGACAAACAAAGTCCTGGTGGGAAGACGGCCAATTCGCTGGCTTCAGAGGACGGGCTAGTACAGGTAGTCCTCAGGTCCTAACAACCATTCGTTTAGTGATGGTTCAGACTTATGACGGAGCTGAAAAATCAACTTACAACCAGTCCTCGCACTTATGACCGTCGCGGTGTCCCCGCAATCACATTATCACAATTTGGGCACTTGGCAACCAGTTCACATTTATGATTGTCACAGCATCCTGTGGTCACGTGATCGCCGTTTTTTACTTTCCTGGCCGGCTTCTGGCAAGCAAAATCAATGGGGAGCCATGTGATTCGCTTAACAACCTTGTGGTTCGCTTAACGTCCACAGCGATTCACTTAATGACCGCTGCAAAAACGGTCGTAAAATCGGGTCGGATTCCCTTAATGACCACTTCGCTTAGCAACCGAAATTCCGGTCCCAATTGTGGTTGTTAAGCGAGGACTACCTGTAGCCCTGCTGGATCGGCACCCATCCTTTAAAGACCAACCCCGGGGGATGTTTGTGTAATTGAGCCCCGGCTCTGCATCCAGATTTTCAGAAAGCCATTTTGCACGGAGAAAAGGTCCCGTTTGCCCCAAGAGTTGCGCCAGGGAGACGGGCTCAGGCTGCTGATGAAAACCGGTGCAACAGCTCAAAGAGAAGTTGGCTTGCGACTCCTCCTGGGCCAGAGTGCAGGCGATGGCAAAAACAAGCCTCGGCTTGCAGCAGTTTCGCTGAGTGCGGCCTGCTAACAGTTCACAAAACCGCTTCACTTGCTTCCCCCCCACGCCCTGAGGGGGACGGCCGGTGCCAGCCGCACGGCGGCGTCCTCCGAAAAGGCGGCTGGCTCCAGGAGGCCGAGATGAGCACTCGGCACGTGCTCTGGGCGCCTTTTGTGAGTCTGTCCTTTCCCATCAGATCGGCAGCAGGCCTGAAAAGAGGTCTTTTTAAAAGTTTGAAGTGTCTACCGTACCTTCCCACCCAAAGCCCAATTTAACATTAATTTCCCTTTGGGCTGGGTGCACACAAGGCAACAGCCGTTTATTTATGGAATTCATGTCCTGCCTTTCCTTCAGGAACTCAAGGCGGCATATATAGAGCTATTCCCCCCACAACAACCCTGCAAGGTAGGCTAAGCTAAGAGCAAAGGGTTGGCCCTTCAGTTGGGACTGAAAGGGACTTGAACCCGGGGGCCCCTAGTGCCAAACCAACTTCACATTGACTGTTGTTCAGTCGTTCAGTCGTGCCCGACTCTTCGTGACCTCATGGACCATAGCACGCCAGGCCTTCCTGTCCTCCACTGTCTCCCGGAGTTTACTCAAATTCATGTTCATTACATCGGTGATGCTATCTAACCATCTCATCCTCTGCCGTCCCTGCCGTCCCCTTCCCCTTTTGCCTTCAGTCTTTCCCAGCATCAGGGTCTTTTCCAGTGAGTCCTCTCTTCGCATTAGGTGGCCAAAGTATTTGAGCTTCAGCTTCAGCATCTGTCCGTCCAATGAGCAGTCAGGGTTGATTTCCTTTAGGATTGACTGGTTTGACCTCACATTGACTAACCCACTCTGGGTTTTTTAAACAATTGGCTTGGCAACTCAACCATTGTAGTTTATCAATTATGGTTTGTGGCTTAGTGTTGGGCAATCTGTGACTTACTTAATAAGCCATGGCTTAGTGGTCTGTGTACATCCCCCTGGGAACCTTGGATTGTGTGTGTGTAGGGGTGTGTGGCTTAAACTGCAGTCTGTATCGGGGTTTGGGGTTGATTTATGTTTATTGTGCCAGCCCAGAAAATGAGTTGTCCAAGTTGTGTGAACTCAGCCAGGGTGTAACTTGCTGTAATCCCCAAATCTGAAAATGCAAATAGCGCGAGCACTGATTTATTTCTCAAGTTTTGCTTTCTGCATTTATTGGTTTGTTTTTATTTGGCAAACAGACCCCCTCACAAGCATTCTTCTTGGGGAAATAGTCTCAGAATATTTGCAAATAAACAAATCACTTGTCCAAAGCCCATGTGGAGGGTTGACGCTGTAAACGTTTCAATAGCTGATACTTAGAAAGTGAGAAAAGGAACATTGCTGTTATTCAGGTCAGTCTTTCCGGCAACAGCCCTGCTATCTGGGGATTATGGGTGTTGTAGTCTCATTGGGAATGGATGGTTGAGTCTACCTTGGTTCATTTTTGAAGGCTTGGAAACTCAGTTTGAGAGATCAAACAAAAAGCTGTAATAAAACTGTTCATTGGACAGGCAGGTACTACAGGTAGTCCTTGCTTAATGATGATTTGTTTAGTGATGGTTCGGACTTACAACGGTGCTGAAAAAACCGACTTACGATCAGACCTCACACTTATGACCATCGCAGCATCCCCGCAGTCACGTGATCACGATTTGGGCACTTGGCAACCGGTTCGCATTTATGACCGTCGCAGCATCCCGTGGTCATGTGATCGCCATTTTCAACTTTCCTGTCTGGCTTCTGGCAAACAAAATCAATGGGGAGCCACATGATTCGCTTAACAACCATGTGGTTTGCTTAACACCCGCAGTGATTTGCTTAAGGACCGCTGCAAAAAAGGTCATAGAATTGGGTTGGATTCTCTTAACGACCGCTTCACTTAGCAACCAAAATGCCCCATTGTGGTCGTTAAGCGAGGACTACCTGTAAACTGATATAAAAATTCACACTAATAGAAAAAGTCCTGCTGAAGTAGTTGTCCCATCAAAAGGACAACAAATCTAAACTTTCCAACTGCTCAATCATTCATCTTTCCCATTGCAAAAATGTTTGAAACGACTTTTTTTAAAAACAACCCCCGCTTTTAAAGGGAAAAAGACAAATGGAGCTATTTAGTTTGGTCCAGCAGATTAGGGTAACCAAGTCAATTGTGGGTTGTTCAACAGACCATGGTTGAAAATCAATGTGTGGCTTCTGTGTTGCAAATCATAGTTAAGCTCGGCGTGAAACGTAAAGGGCAAAGTCTTAAAAAGAATAAAATATGGCAGAATATGCCGCGGTCCCGAACGAGCAGGAAATAAACGGGGGTGTAGCTTTCAGAAACAATATTTCTGCATGACACAAGCTGGGAAGTGAATGAATAAAGGGATTACAGTTTTAGGCTAGCATAGAAATGACTCTCAAAAAGAGCATAATATATACATTATCATCTTGATGAGCTGGGAAACCTTTTTGAAGGAAGATGACGTTGCATAGAGGCTGATTAATATTCATATAACTCCCACCTGAAATATAAGGTAAAGTCTTCGAGCAACACGTCTGTGCGGTTTTCTTGGCAATCCACAGAAGCGGGTTGCCACTGCCATTCTAGCATGCTTTTTCACTTTCCCAAGCTAGCCTCCAGCCCTGGCCTCTCCTGGTGGTCTCCCATCCAAAGAAAACCCTAGTGAAACCTCCTTAGCTAGCTTCTGCTGAGACGACTTGAATTCAGAGGTACGAAACAAACATTTGAAAGTGGCAAGTATGCCTCTTCCCTAAGTTTTGTTCATCTACTAATACTTTTTCGGCTGTCTTCCCTGTTACAAAGCCCACCCATGGCAGCTAGGTGGATACAACAGAATGTATTTGCCAAAATGTATATGCTCCCTCCTGTTCAGATTCTAGGCAGCTTACAACAGAGGATCAAGTGTTCATAAAGTCATAAAAGTCCATCCAGAAAACCGTAAATAATAAACCATGCTATTCAAAACTATAAATATGGCTGTAACTACCATCAAATGCTGATGATATCAATAATATTCCTCCTTCACAATAGCTGGCTTCTGGTAGACATTTGCCTTGGGAACGCTTCCAGATCAGCTGCACGCTCGGTGCTAAATCACCATTGTTTCTGGAATAAACCACCATTGGGTTTGTGCAACACGCTACAGCAGGATTTCTCAACCAGGTTCCGTGGCACCCGAGGGTTCTGCGAGAGGTCCCTGGGGTTTCTCTGGGAGATCACGATTTATTAAAAAAATTATTTCAACTTCGGGCAGCTTCACATTAAAGAGGCAAGTTCCATTCTTTACTTTTAGTTTAAGAACACTGTTAATGCATCTATACAGACCTACCCATGAAACGAATAGAATAATTTTGTAACTTCTGGCCTATATTGGAGCCTGAATGTGCAGGGGTTCCCCGAGGCCTGAAAAATATGTCACGGGCTCCTCCAGGGTCAAAAAGCTGAGAAAGGCTGCGCTACAGCATTAACCAAGGTTTGCCCACCCCAGAGGCTGCCCTCCACGTTGCAGAAAGTGGCTTGTTTGTGATGATGGTTGTAGGGGGGAAACCCCCATACCAGTCCAAGCACCTTGCATTTAGGATATAAGTGCAACAAGAATGCAAGATTAGTAAGTAAGTAAGTAAGATTCCCTTACTAACTTTGCTCAGACTGAAGAAGCTCCTTGGATAAGGAGCGAAACGTTTCCACTGAGAAAATAGAAATCCAGTTGACCTGATTCAAGCTACAGACAATTCCACCTGGATGACTGAGAACCTTCATAGACAACAAGAATGCAATTATTCATAAACTCTGGTTTATGTTTAGTACGGCGGCGTTCATGCCAAAACACCATGCCTTGGCAAGCCAAGGTGTAACTGATGCGGCGGGAACCTCTCCTCTCCTCCGCTTTTTTTTTTAAATCCGAATTCACTCCAGCGTGGGAAATCCAGCCGGGCCGGTCGCCGCCGCCTCTCCTCGCGCGCCCTCTGGCGGCCGCCGCGGAATCGCCTCGAAGGGAAGTCGGAAGCGGCGCCGGGCTGGGCTGGGCTGGGACCGAGCCGCGGAGAGGTCGGGGCGGCGCGGGGCGCGCGTCCGCGGGGGACGTGGGGGGGGGGGGGAAGCCGCCTCGCCTTTTGCGCATCAGGCGCCCGGGGAGCGGCCGCGCGCCTCGGATATCTTGCCGGGCCGGGCGCTGCATTGCAAGGGCGCGCGGGGCGTTTGGAGAGCCTCGGGGGGTCCCCGAGCCTGGGGGGGCTCCAGAAAAGCGAGGGAGGGGTCTGAATCCGTCGTTGCGCGCGGGGAGGGGGGGAGGCGGCCGTGCCCGCCTCTCGCCCCTTTGGGCCCCCCAGAACCGGCTTGCATTGGCTTGGAAGCGCCGGAGAAGCCCGTGGCGCTCGCGGGCGCCAGGGGGTCCAGCTCAACCCCGCGGCGCGCATGCGCGGACCTCGATTCTCTCTCTTGTGTAATCTAGAATGAGTTGATCCTCTTTTCTCTCTAAATCCAAAGCAGGACGTCCTATTGCGGGGAGGGGCCTCCCTAGGCCATCCAATCGTGTTTAGGGGAGACGACTGGGAGGTGGAAAATTTTTGCATCCCCAGGTTGACATCAGATTAAACATTCCTCTCCAGTAACAATATCTGTGTCTTTGTGTCTCCCAGTCTTCGCCATGGGGTCGAGAGGCGGGGAACACTGGGCCGGCACCGTTGACGCTTTCCGCTTGTCCCCCACGGCGTTCCTCTTATCCCACGGGGCCAGCGACAGCTTTCTGGCTGACCTGTTGAATGAACTACGGAGCGAAAGACTGGGGGAGCCAATCAAGGTACAGCTACATCCTGGATTTAGGTTGCAAATGTATTTAATTAGGGCTTGCTGGACAAATGAAAGCTGCCTGGGCTGACACAGAACCCTAAGCCTTACAACAGAGCTTTCCAAACTGTGTGTCGCGACACAAAAGTGGGTCGCCACACACAGTCTGGTGTGTCGCCACACAACCCGGAAGCGCTGATCATCATCAGCGCTTCCGGGTTTTCCCGCGGCGACACACCAACTGCAGCGTGCAAAACCCGAAAGCGGCAGCGGCGCTTCCGGGTTTTTGTGCGCTGCTGCAAGGACGGCACTTCCAGGTTTTCCCGCGGCGACACACCAACGCTGGTTGGTGTGTCGCCGCGGGAAAAACTTTGGAAAGCCCTGCCTTACAAACTTCAGTGCTTTTTCAGTTGGCTTTAGTGCATTGCAAACTGAGTCAGAAGTGATGGCTGTACCCTGAGAGTGAATCCAACCGATGTGATCAATTGATAAAGGCACATTTTAAATGACAATGTTAGTGGAAGGGCATATGGCATTTAAAAAATAACTTTTTTTCTGGCATTGACTGATCTGTTGTTAGAAGGGGGCATTCAATGATATGGGTTTGTTTTTTTTTTTAAAAAAAATCATACCTCCGAAGGTCAAAGGAAGGAATTCTAAATCTGAGTGTGCGTGCACTAATCCAGCCTTTCTCAACCTTTTGACCCTGGAGGAACCCTGGAAATATTTTTCAGGCCCCCAGGAACCCCTGCCCATTCAGGCTCAAATACAGGCCAGACGTTACAAAATTATTATATTCGTTTCATGGGGAGGCCTGTATAGATGCATTAACAGTGTTCTTAAACTAACAATAAAGAATGAAACTTACCTCTTTAAGGTGAAGTTGCCTGAATTTGAAATAATTTTTTAAATAAATCGGGATCTCCCAGGGAACCCCTACGGACCTCTCGCGGAACCCTCGGGTGCCACGGAACCCTGGTTGAGAAACCCTGGTTGAATCTGTACCAGCAGCTGCACAAACATGGAAAACTTTGTTGTTGTTGTTTTATAATGTTTGTTAAGAGTTTTTACATAGAAACGTGGAAAACTTTGAAGTGATTTTCTGTATATTATTTTTATAGATACTAATTGTTGCCAACTAATTTTCCAATCTAATTAGCACAACTATCTGCCTCTACCACAGAGGCATGCTAAGGCTTTAAAAATACACCATGTGCATTTTCCAGTTTCTTCTGAGGCTTGAAAATGAACCGCTTGATACAGATTTTGAAAACACAAACAGGTAGTCCTCGCTTAATGACCACAATTGGGACTAGAATTTCAGTTGCTAAGCAAAACGGTCATTAAGCAAATCTGACCCGATTTTACAACCTTATATGCAGCGGTCGTTTAACGAATCACCATGGGCGTTAAGCGAACCACATCGTTAAGCGAATCATGTGGTTCCCCATTGGTTTTGCTTGCCAGAAGCTGGCTAGGAAGGTTGAAAATGACGATCATGTGACCACAGGACGCTACGACTGTCATAAATGCGAACCGGTTGCCAAGCGCCCAAATTGTGATCACATGACCACAGGGATGCTGTGAGAGTTGTGTGAGGACCGGTCGCAAGTCAGTATTCCCAGCACCGTTGTAAGTCTGAACCATCACGAAACAAATGTTTTTAAGTGAGGACTACCTGTTATCTGTATTTGTCCTACTGCAATCTGCTCACAATAGTACTTGGATATATTCTCATCTTCCTGGCCAGAAAGCAGATCCAAGGTTTTCAACTGGCTTGGTTGGGGATCTAATTCACGTTGAGTTCCGGCAGGGCCGTGTTTTGAAAACGGTTTTTAAAAGAAAGACTTGCAGAATTCGCCAGATTTGTTTGTGGCGGAGCAGAGTCAGAATTTCTGGAGAAAGGAGTCCGGACTCCGCTCCCTTGGAAGGCGGATGAAAAAACACTTTAGCTTTGTTTTGGAAAATGGAGGTGTTTTTGACCTTTCCCAGAAAGCAGAGACACCCCCAGTCTTTTGGGTATGCTGAAATAAATATCTTAATATTTCCTAAGGCTGCCTTTTGCTCCCCTCCCTCTCAAATAAAATCACAACAGCTGTTTTGCAGCACCACCTGATCCTACGATTCCCCACTATCTTCCCCTGATAGCTGTTCTTCTGTCTTGCAGCTCTCAATGCTGGCTTTATTCTTGGAATACCCCACCCTGCTGTGCCCCGATGCCAAGACGGGTCAGGAAGCTGCGGCGTCCCTCCTCGCCCTTTTTGCCCAGCTGAACCTCTCTCCCAAGCTCGTCGGCCTCCGGTGCGCCCTGCTCTTTGCCGCGGAGACGGTGCTGGTGGCCACCGACAGCCTCGGCGAGGACTGCCCCACCTCCCACGAACTGCTCTCCGTGCTGCTCCATCTGGTTTCCGACCTCAACGACGGCCGCGGGGGGGTCGCCGAGCGGCCCGTCCGCGCCGCAGCTTGCGAGTGCCTGCGAGAACTGGAATGCTGCTACCCCGGGTTCCTTCTGCACCGCCTGGAGATCCTGCGCTCTTTGCAACAACAGGAGGTATCGGGCCCCCACCAGGGTTACACCCTGCTGTACAGCGTGGCTCTGCAAAACGCGGTCCTGCTCCTGGCCCGGAGCGGAGAAGGGTGCCTCGGGGAACTTCTCGCGAGCAACGGAGACTTGATGTGGGAGGCTACGAAGGAAGTGGGCAAGCTCTCGCCATCCTGCATCGAGCAGCTGGCTCTCTTGCCGTCCCCTGCAGACCTCAAAGAGCTGAAAGTGGTTCTCTCGGCCCTGCTGGACAGCAGCTATCTCCTCACCCCGGCCGCTCAGAGTCACCTTTTGTGGCATCTGGCTCAGGCAGTGAGCGTGGTGCGCACCCAGTCGCCCGCTATTTTCAAAGCCCAGCTGGTGCGTCTCTTTGGCACGGCCTGCGTGACCCTCGAGCACGCCGTCTTGCAGCTGAAATCCGTCTTCACCGACAGCCTCTTCACCGCCGAGGACGAGTCCTCCCTCCTGCGTCACCTGGTGGGGCTGGCGCAGCACCCGGCTCTCCCTGACCCCGTGAAACTTTTCCACCTGGATTGTCTTTTGCACTTCCCCGAAAACCGCCCACTGGTCTCGGGAACCGACGAGAGGCTGCCGGTTCTGCTCACGCCCCGCGCGACATCTGGACTTTTTCCCGGGTTCTTCCAAGATCAGGGTACCGTCTTGGCCCGGATGAATCTATTGTGCCTCGTGTGCATAGAGAGCGAGGGACCCAGTGCTGAACGTGGGGCGGGCTACCTTCTGGAGCACGTCCTGGCCCTCGGAGGGCTAGTTGCCAGGGGGGCAGGGCTGGACGCCACTCGGCTCTTTTTCCAAGCGGCCTTTATTTTCTCCCAGTATTTTGGCTCGCAGGCACAGCCCATGGCAGAATTGATCCAGTGCCTGCTGGATCTCTACCGCCAGAATTGCACCTTAGCCCCCAACGTCATCGATCTCTTGGACGAGTCGTGGAAGACGCTGGAAGAGTCCAACTGGGCCAGGACTCTCGCCCGGGCCTTGCAAGAATTCGTTGTGACCATCCCCTTGCAAGAGAAAGACCTGTGCTGGCATCTCAAGATTTTGGCCCGGCTGGCAAAGGAGAAGGACGTTCCCCAAGGGAGCACCATGCAGTTCTTGGCTCGCCTGGTCGCCTCGGGCAAACTCGGGGACTGGCGCTCCGGCCAGATCCTTCTCAGCGTTTGCCGTAACCTGATGGTGCTTCACCCGTCGCCTGCCCTGTCCCAGCTGGCGGCCCTCCTGCACGCCATCTCCCTCGGCCATACGGACGTGGATGTCCAGGACCGAGCTCGCTTTTATCATACGCTGCTCGCCAACCTTTCCAGTGAAAAATTGAGATCCGTGCTGGCCCCAGAAGGCCCCGCCAAGACTCGGACGCTGTCCTCTTCCATCGTAGCCGACAGCGAGAGCTTCGTGGCCGCCCTGACCGTGCACCCGGTGGAGCCAGCCCCACTGAGGCTGCAGCGTGTCGAGATTTCGGGCGACACCCCTGCAGACCCTCCCGCCGAACAGGAGGTGGACGGGTACTGCCAGTGGTTGCTGGCAACTCCCCGGTCTCCCTCGCGGCTCAGTTTGGCGTACCAGCTGGTCCACGCGGGGCCTGGCGCACCTCCCTACGACCTCCTCCTCTGCGTGGTGCTTCGTTTCGCGTGCTCCAGCCCCCACTACGAGCCGGTGCCCGAACTCTGCATTCCGTGCCTTTCCGCGCATCGCCCGTCCCCGACGGTGAGGCTGACGCTGCAGCCGCGCTGCCCGTACCCGACGCGGCTGACTGCCTCTGCCCTTTACGCGACGCAAGATGGGCGCACCCACTGGAGTCGGCTAGAAACCCTTGAGGTGCCCTTCTCTGATCTTTTCTTGCCCCTGCCAGTCCCTGCCTGGTCTTCCGAGAAACTTCGCCACCTTTTTGATGCGCTCTGGCAGCGCATGCACCCTGACGCCCAGGACGCCCATGCAGAGAGCCTTACTGTGTGGCCGCTCCCACCCCGGTCCTTAGAGGGCCTGGTGCATGACCAGTTTCGCAGATTCATCCTGGCTGAGCAAGCAGACAGCTATAGCATCGCCTTGACTTTACCACCTCGGTACCACATCCTGTTACGGGTGCAGAGTGTGGAAGACGCAGCTCGGGTGAGCATCCGCACCGACAATTGGAAGCTTCTCCCCTCGCTGAATCACTATCTGCAGAGCCTGGTGAAGGCCAGCTGACCACGCAGCACTGCCGGGTAGGGAGGGGAGCGGGGGTGGGGACAGGACCCCACGTCACCCGCTTTTGGGTGGGACCCTAAAATCCTCAGAAAGGTTCGCAATAAAATTTGTCTTTTGCAACCCCCGTGTGGCAAATTGGACAGAGAACGGGGCGGTGTTTCGGCAGGCCTGGTTTAGCATTTGGGGAACCACCAAAATGTGTCCTTTTAAATTTTGCTGGTCATTGACCGAATAAATATTATTGATTGATTGGGGAACCACCAAGATTTGACATAGGCAGAGGGAAATGGGGAATGGAGTGACATGCAGGGGCCAAACCGACAAACCATGTGGCTTAATGGGATGGCCCGATTCACACAACATGCTAAGATGGGGGCTGCGTTCCCACCACATGCTGAATCACAAACCACCCATTTCACTCTTAGATTAATGTGTTGTGCAAACTCAGGTCTAAGTTCCAAGGAAAGCTATTTGTTGATTTAGAGCCATGTTTTTCAGACTCCTGCTGCTTTAAGATGTGTGGACTTCAACTCCCAGAATTCCTCAGCCAGCATGCTGGCTGAGGAATTCTGGGAGTTGAAGTCCACACATCTTAAAGCAGCCCGAGTTTGAAAAACACTGATGGGGGGTGTTCCTTCCATTGCTCAAGGCAGCATAAATAGTGTTCCACCATTTCCCCCCAGAACAACTCTGCGAGGTAGACTGAGCTGAGAGAGGGAGACCAGCGCAAAGTCGTCCAGGGAGTTTCCCTGGGTGAAGGTGGTCCAGGACCCCAGTCTCCCCACTGCACCCCCCTCAAGCTCTTGGGCATAGTGGGAGGGACTGGCCCAAATACCATCCAAGGATTAGATCCCGAACCGTTGTTTGCTGCACCGAGAAACTGGGTTGGCTTCAACCACAAACTGCGGTTGGCTAGTTTGTGCATCCACAGCTGGCTTGGCCCGTGGCGCGCGCCTCTTTTCCGCAACGGGTCTCGCACGTGCGAAGCCGCCGCGGGGTTCCTGGACAGGTCTTCAACCGCAGCCGGCCGCCCAGCTTCGGTTCCTTGGAGCGAACGGTGCGCTCCGCTCCGCGGCGGCTGCAGCGCAAAGGCCGCGCGCATCGGCACGGAAGGCGCTGGCGGGGCGGGGGAGGGAGGGAGGGAGGAAGGAGGCGGTGCATCCCAGGACGGGGCGGAGCCGGCGGGCAGCGCGAAGCCGGGCGCGCCAAGCTCTCCATGGCCGGAGAGGACCGGGGCGCAGCGCGGCTGGCGCTGGCTTCGCTGCCGGGGGCGCCGCAGGAGCCGCTCCACCTGCTGCCCTGCTCCGTCCAGCACGACGGCGCCGCGGCGGTGGCGCGCTACTTTGCGCCCGCGGTCCGCCGCGCTCCGGAGGCGCCCGACGGTACGCGCGCGGGGTTCAGCCGCCTCTCCGAGCCCCGGGTCCGCGGGTGGGGCTGCGGAGCTGCGATCCTGCCCCCCGCTTCTCCTTTGCGCGCGAGGGGGCCCCGTTGCGCCCAGCGGGAACGAGACAAGCGCAGGGCCCGGGCACGGCGCGGTAAGATGCCCGGGAGGAGCCTTGCGCAAGCGGGCGGCCTCCAGCTTGGAGAAATTGCAACCCGCTCCAGCTCAGGGAGACTACAACCCCCATCCTCCCCGGCTTATCGCCGAGGATGAAAAGGGTGCGATCCAAACTTTCCCCTCTATTATAAGATAGCTGCTAAGGATGATCTAACCAGTGTTGCTCAACCGTGGCAACTTTAAGATGTGTGGACTTCAACTCCCAGAATTCCCCAGCCAGCCATTTCCGGCGGTCACTCACTTCCTACCCCTGCACTTTTTTCCCCCCATCTCAAGTGCGAATCCAGGCTGTTTGGACACCAACCCTTATCTGTGAATCCACCATTGTCTTTGGAGAATGTGGGATTAGCGTGTTGTGTGAACCAGACCCAGGAGTCTCAAGGTGTGAGAAAAACTGGGTAATGAGAGAACCTTTTCTTTGAAGACAGGTTTTAGGTTTATTCTAAATTTTAAATTTTATTGGGGCCTTTGGTGTCCTCGAATCGTTTGGGGGGTGGCTCCGACTCCCCCCAATTGCCATTGGATTGCATTTTTTTTAGTAAGACGGAGGGGGAAAATATGAGAACCACTTTACAGCTTGGTTTAGTTTAATCCCATTTAAATTTATATCGTATCCAATTAGTTACTGGTATCCACAGCAAACCATGAAGGGCCCAGCGACGATGTCATGTCAGTGCTGCATTTATGTACTCGTGTCCTAACGCCCAGCCCAAGTACATAAGAGCATTTGCATCGTGAGGCCGTGGCACTGATATTGTCATCTGCCCCCATTGCAAGTGACCCACCGTCCCCCACGTGCCTCTTCGGTGTGCCCACTCGTTGCAGATTTGAGGTCCCTTGGTTCAAAAATCGCTGGCCTACGATGCACCGTTTCGCCCAGTTAAAGGTTACAAAGTATCAAACAGACAAGAGTTTTAGTAGTATATAGATTTTATTGCGGTTATGTTATTGTGAATAAAATAGTGGGTCCTGTGAATGCGGCCACAGCCTGTTCCAGTTTCATCACGGGGGTTTCTCTCCTACCTATCATCCTTGTCCAGGAGAGGCCTCCGTGTCCTTCCGTGGCCGAAGCCTGAAGGGCAAGCAAAGCCGTCTTCCCAAGGGGTATGTTGGATTAGTGCTGGAAGAGGCCGCCTTACTCCTAACACCCAAGGTGAGTTCCACACGGGTTGAGCGGGCAAATAGATCCCCGCCAACAACAGATCCCCATTGAGTGAGCAAATAGCCCCCCCCCGCGCCAATAACAGCATCCCTTTTTCTCCTCCCCTGTACCCAGGAACGGGAAGTGAGTGTGAAATCGACCTTTGATGCCCTGATGGTGTGGAACCTGGAACGGGCACCAACTAACAGTGATGAAATCATCATGGCTCTGGCTTGGCCAGAAATTGCACAAGGGGTGAGTGTTAGTTGACTTCAGCACAAAGGGGGGGGGGTTCCTCTAGACTACCACTCCCAGAATTCCTCAGCCTACCCGAGAATTCTGGGAGTGGAAGTCCGCGCTGGCTGGAAGGTACCCAGGCTTCATTAAACCGGTTCAGAGTTTGACCCTGAACTGTAAAGCAGGGTGCCATCCCAACAGGATTGAGACAGAATCGAAGACTGGTTTCGCAATCCACATTAAGCTATGTGGGGTTATTTTCTGGCTTTTACTTCTTTGGAGAGACAAAATGGTTTTGCGGGGAGTGCTGGTTTTAAGGTAAAAATTAGTTCAGGAACCAAGCAGCAAAGGCTGACCTGTGTCACTGAGGACTAGAAGCTTGAACTCAGCAGGAAGGCGTTTGTCCACCAGGCATCTGCTGCATGTTCACCTTGAGTCCTATATTAGGATGATGGGAGTCCATTCCTATTCCAAAGACTATACATTTTGGCACATTTTTTTTCCATCTGCCTTGTTTCTGTAGCTGGGGGGGGGTGTACAAATTGTGTTGCAAAGCAGAGTTAATGCATTGATTTCTCTGTGGGTCTGCTTGCAGATCCATGCTCCTGTGACCGAGGAGGAGTGAGGAAGATCACAGCGTTGCCTGAATGTATCTTGCAGAAAATAGTTTGTGCTCCAACTTAAAATGTGGTCTTGGGGGAAGAGGAGCATGGAACACACTTTGCCCCCCCCCTGCTGTCTTACGCCAGTCCCTTTACTTCGTTTCCTTCCAAACTTAATCTGCAAGTTATGCTATAATACAGCCACTTGGAAAAATTGCGGCTTTCCATGAATCTTGGGTTGATCAGAAATTTAAAATTAAATAGATTAGAAATTAAAAATTAATTTTTATTTTTTTTTGCTTCTGTGGGCTCAATTCCTACAAAAGTATCTTGCTTCCAACTGAAGACAGACAAGATCCTGTCTAGAATGCCCCCTAGGTGTTTCCTGCTACTACTACCTGCATTTTTAAAAAAATAATAAAACCTCTGATAATTTTGAAACTAGCGACGCTCTTACTTTATGCTCCCCAATGAACTTTTAGGCCTAGAATGGGGTGCGGGGGGGGGGGCTGCCGAAAACTCTTGGTGAGAAATTAGTGCCGTTCATAGTGGCTCATTCATTTTGTAACGTCAAACCTTTCCCTTGAAAGAACTACTGAACCCTTTTGGTAGATACGGCTGCAGCCTGCCTTCCACTTTCTGTTGTCCTGCTCTCCAAACCAAGCATCCCTGCTAGAAGGGAGGGAGGGAGGGAGGGAGGGAAAGAGGGAGGGAGGGAGGGAGGGAGGAAGAGGGAAAGGAAGGAAGGAAAGGAAGGAGGGAGGAAGAGGGGGAAAGGGAAGGAAGGAAAGGAAGAGAGGGGAAGGAAGGAAAGGGAGGAAGGAAGGAAAGGGAGGAAGGAAGGAAAGGAAGAGAGGGGAAGGAAGGAAAGGGAGGAAGGAAGGAAAGGGAGGAAGGAAGGAGGAAGGAAGAGAGGGGAAGGAAGGAAAGGGAGGAAGGAAGGGAAAGGGAGGAAGGAAAGGAAGGAGGGAGGGAGGAAGAGGGAAAGGAAGGAAGGAAGGAGAGGGAGGGAGGGAGGAAGAGGGAAAGAAATGGAGGGAAAGGAAGGAAGGAAGGAAAGGGAGGAAGGAAGGGAGGGAGGGAGGGAGGAAGAGAGGGAAAGGAAGGAAGAGGGAGAGGAAGGAAGGAGAGGGAAGAGGAAGGAAGGAGGGAGGGGAGGAAGGGAGAGGAAGGAAGGAGGGAGGGAGAGAAGAAGGGAGGAAGGAAGAGAGGGAGAGGAAGGAAGAAGGGAGGAAGGAAGAGGGAGGGAAGGAAGGATACAACAGAAATAAATGCAAAGTTGGGGGGCTTTTTTTCTTAAAAAAACTTTGTTCATTTATTCTGATCAGAGACATCAGCTGAACTGTGGTTGGTTTTTGCAAAGGGTGGATCAGTTTTTCTCCTTGGCTCTCGAGGCTTTTCCTGGACGCAAAAGCCAAAAGGAAGACCTCACTCCTTCTCTTTCGAGCTGGAGGTGTGCTTGGGAGGGCTGCTCCTGAAACCTCCCCAGAGTTTTCAGCCACGGAGAGCTGTGTCTCCGACCCAGAGTCAGCTGCTGGAGGGAAGCCGTTCTGTCCGGCGGCTCCGACGGAGGACGCCGCAATCTGTTCCTCTCCCGCACACGAGCACCGGGGGACTCCGCCCCGCTTGGACGCCTCGGCCTTCAACCTGGCGCCTTTTGGGTGCGTCTGGGAATGTCTGAACATATAAATATTTGAGCGGTGCGAGCTCACGCCGGCTGTGCTTTTCAACTACTGTACACAAAGGCTCGCAAGAGTCTCGTATCAAAAAGGCCATCGGAGGCGCGCAGGCCGTTTCAGAGCCCGGGGTGCCCAGCCCGATTCTGCTACCGCTGTACACTAAGGCCCGGGAACACCTCTTTCCCAGTCAAGAGGCCTGGCCTTTGAATTCACCACTTCCCCCTCTTACTCCAGTCCTTCGGGGTAAAATGTAAACACTTGGAATCAATGCGGAGGATTCGCTTGAGCATGGCCCGTTCGTGTCCGTCGACGATGTCCTCTGAGAGCGTCAAAATATATTGGCCCTGGAGAGGAGAGAGTTTAAGTAGACACACGTTCTAAGTTCTCGGGACCAATTTTCCCTGCCTGGAGATCATTGCCTCTCACAGCTAGCGAAACAGGATTCAGCTAAGCAGAACAGTCGCCAGAGTCACTGGGAGTTGGGTGGCATATAATAATAAAAATTATATTGGTTGGTCGCACAGCCAGATGTTTAGACTGGATTTGGCATTTTTATCTACCTATCCCTTCCCATGTTGTTTGATGGTGTTAAAGGGAGCATCGCAGGATGATGACTGGCCCAAGGTCACCCAGCCAGCTTTCGCGCCTAAGACGGGACTAGAACTCTCGGTCTCCCAGTTTCCAGACCAGTGCCTTAACCACTACTACAAACTGCTGCTGCTCCTATTATTATTATTATTATTATTATTATTATTATTATTTGACCGGCTGCAAAAAATTTGGACTATTTATCATCTGAAAAAAAACAAGGCAAAGGGGAGCTAAGCTTCCCATACCTTAGGCACGGTGATCCAACTTTCAGGTCTTTCCCAACCATCACCACCCCTTTTAGAAAAATTTAGCCAACTTCTGTCTTATGTCCTATCAAGAACAGCAAAGAAACCCCACATTTGGAATGGATGCAAACGATTCTTGCTTCTCCCCAAACTAGGCCCCAGAGCAGTTAATTTACCTTGTAGTAATTGATGAGGTTCAGGTACTGAAGGGTAGAGATTACGTCTTCTTTCTTGATACTTGTGATTTCGCTGATCTCGCTGGAAAGGAGAAGAGGGGGGAAATGCAATTGGAATACCAGCCGAGCAGAAAGAAAAGCCACCACACGTAGAAGCCACTTAAAATTCCCAATTTAAAGCTCCCAGAATGCTCCATGTTCAGCCTCCCAGAATTCCCAGCCAATATCGCCTTTTCTGTCTGGGAACTGAGCGCCAGTTTGGTCTAGTGGTTAAGGCAACGGGCTAGAAACCAGGAGACGGAGAGTTCTAGTCCCGCCTGAGGCATGAAAGCTGGCTGGGTGACCTTCGGCCAGTCCCTGTCTCTCAGCCCTAGGAAGGAGCCAATGGGAAACCAGGAGACGGAGAGTTCTAGTCCCGCCTTAGGCGCGAAAGCTGGCTGGGTGACCTTGGGCCAGTCACTCTCTCTCAGCCCAACCCACCTCACAGGGTTGTGGGGAAAATAGGAGGAGGAAGGAGTACTAGGTATGTTTGCCGCCTTGAGTTATTTATAAAAATAATAAAAGGCGGGATAGAAAATATAAATAAATAAATAAAATAAACTATAGAAGCCCAGTGCAGCTGGAGGATACGAGGTTTGGGAAAGCTGCGATGAAAAAACCCAGAACCATCTCCAATGAATACTGGAGGTCTAGATTTCTAGGCAATTACGCTGCTTATATTTCAGGGCAAAATACCCCTTTCCATATGCAAATGTGAGAAGGGAAAAATTAAACTGTTTTTGCCCAAACTGCAACCAAACAATCGCTGCACTGAAACAACAGATCAGACTGAATAAGATCAGAGAGTTGGAAGTGACTACAGGTTGTCCACACTTAACGACCACAATTGGGCCCACAATTTCAGTTGCTAAGCAAAGAGCTCATTAAGCGAATCCGACCCGGTTTTATGACCTTTTTTGCAGCAGTTGTTAAGCGAATCACTGCGGGCGTTAAGCAAACCACGCAGTTCCCCATTGATTTTGCTTGCCAGAAGCCGGCCAGGAAGGTCGAAAATGGCGATCACATGACGACGGGACACTGCAACGGTCATAAATGCGACCTGGTTGCCGAGTGCCCAAACCCTGATCACATGACTGCAGGGACGCTGCGACGACCATAAGTGTGAGGACTGGTTGTAAGTTGGTTTTTTCAGCACCGTCATAAGTCCGAACCATCACTAAATAAATGGTTGTTAAGCGAGGACTGCCTGTAGAGAGGTCATCTGGTCCAACCCTAACTCCTGAGCATCTCTTCCAAGTTTCATCCCTCCCTTGGGTCACCAACAGTCCGGGTCATCTGGTCCAACCCTAACTCCTGAGCATCTCTTCCAAGTTTCATCCCTCCCTTGGGTCACCAACAGTCCGGGTCATCTGGTCCAACCCTAACTCCTGAGCATCTCTTCCAAGTTTCATCCCTCCCTTGGGTCACCAACAGTCCGGGTCATCTGGTCCAACCCTAACTCCTGAGCATCTCTTCCAAGTTTCATCCCTCCCTTGGGTCACCAACAGTCCGGGTCATCTGGTCCAACCCTAACTCCTGAGCATCTCTTCCAAGTTTCATCCCTCCCTTGGGTCACCAACAGTCCGGGTCATCTGGTCCAACCCTAACTCCTGAGCATCTCTTCCAAGTTTCATCCCTCCCTTGGGTCACCAACAGTCCGGGTCATCTGGTCCAACCCTAACTCCTGAGCATCTCTTCCAAGTTTCATCCCTCCCTTGGGTCACCAACAGTCCGGGTCATCTGGTCCAACCCTAACTCCTGAGCATCTCTTCCAAGTTTCATCCCTCCCTTGGGTCACCAACAGTCCGGGTCATCTGGTCCAACCCTAACTCCTGAGCATCTCTTCCAAGTTTCATCCCTCCGTCCGGGAAGGGCTCGCGAGGGGCACCTGCAGATTGTCACCCTCTTAAAACAGTCCTCCCAACAGCTTCACACGGCCCGTTACTTAGCCCTCACTTGATGGTGATCTGCGGGCGCTCCCCGTTCTCCAGTTTGAGGTTCATGAGGATCTCAAGGATCGTCTGCGACCAGTAGCTACGGTACGACAAGAGTCCCAAGTCCGAGAGGGGTTTTTCGGGAGTGCCGGTCTTCCCTTCCACCTTGGACAGCTCGTAACCTGGAGAGGAAAGAGAGAACGAAGTTCAGCTGGAGCTGCCCAGGATTTCGAGAGAGAGATCCGGAGTGTTGGGGGGACAGGCCGAAGTAGGCTTGGGGGTGAAAGGACTGTCCGTTTTTTAAATCCATATGACAGGCGGCAGGAAGGGCGGTCCCTTTCGCTCTCCGCATCCCTGGGCACTAGCCATGCTGGCTGGGGCTGATGGGGGCTGTAGTTCAACCAACGGAGGACTGCCCATTCCCCCTGCTGTTGCAGAAGGTGCAACAGATGTGTCCAAATGCGGGGGGATGCTTGCCCGCTTTTCCCCAAATCCTGGGAGTTAAAAGCTGCACGCAAGCTGCACGCCATCTCGTCCCTCCTCACTTCCGAACGGATGAGAAAAAAAAAATCCCAATTCTGGATAATAATCCACTTTGCTGGAAGGATGGCTTGCTCGCCTGCATCTCAAGAACTGCTTGCTCTTGGGAGTAAGTGCTGTTCTTTGGTAACCAATACACTTGACGGCAGCGTTGCCTGGTGAACGCAGTTCAGGGTGGATGCCAGGTACAAAAAGTAGGTTTTTGGTTTTTTTGAGGGGGAATCTTTTGTCCCTCTCCCCCAGGGAGGAAGCAGCTCGAAAGAGCCTTCATTTTGCTTTCCACAGCAGTGAAATTCAGTATAGCACTCAAGTTAACTAACTACAGCTAGTCCTCGCTTAACAGCCGTTCGTTTAACGATGGTCTGAAGTTGGGATGGCCTCGGAAAAAGGGCTTTACAACCTGTACTCGCACTTACGACCGTCACAAACCGCTGCACCACCCCCATGGTCACATGATTGCAATTTGGGCCCTTGGCAGCCAGCTCGCATTTATGACCAGTTGCAGCGTCCTGCAGTCACGTGATCACAATTTGTGACCTTCCGGCCCAAAACGTCCATTGGGGAAGCTGGATTCACTTAACGACTGCAGTGATTTGCTTAACGACTGTCATAAAAATGGTTGTTAAATCGGGTCCGGTTGCCTAGTGATTCACTTCATGACCACACCGCTTTACACCAATTTTCCGATCCCTATTGTGGTTAAGTGAGGACTACGTGTAGTCATGCTGGATGAAATGAAGGAGATTAGAAAACTGGAAACAGAGAAGGAATGGGGTTGCCTCCTAAAGTTTTGTTTTAAAGCAGGGGTGGGGAACCTTTTTTCTGCCAAGGGCCATTTGGATATTTATAACGTCATTCGCGGACCGGGGGGGGGGGGCAAGGTTTGCGGGCGGGAGCCAATCGCACGCACGCGGGGGCGGGGTTTGCGGGCGGGAGCCAATCGCGCAGAAGGGGGTGGGGTTTGCAGGCGGGCGCTCCCTAGATTTATTGAATTTTGAGTCCCGCCTGCGGTTGCCTTGGCAGGGCCAGACCAAATGATTTCGCGGGCCTGATGCGGCCCATGGGCCGGACGTTCCCCACCCGTTTTCAAGCAACTGAATTAACAAATGCTCCCCTGGCTTAGCCTGGAGAGTTCTAAAGAAAAAAATAATAGGTGGCACATCTTTAAAAGAAAAGCTCAACTTGAAACTCTGGACGCCAAAAGCAGTGAAGTTGCCTGGGACAATTTAAACTGGGTGCCTCTGCCACTTTTCTAAACGCGTGCTCCTGGATCTCGCGGTTTGGGGGGAAAGAGGCGATCGAGGACGGCTGTGAACAAAGCCAGAGCAAGTCACCAGGAAGGTAACAAGGAGCGAAAGTAGAGTTTAAACCCTGCTTAATTCAAACCAGGGTCGCTTACTGAATTCAATCAGCAGTTTGCCGTAGCCCCGTCTCTGATAAGGGGGTAATGTCAGAATGCAGGCCACGTTGTAATCTTCGGTGGACTCCTTTTCCTGCAAGGAAGAACAAGACAAGCCGCCCGTAAGGCTCAAGCCCCTCTCGTTCAGACCTTCCCAAGATTTTTGGCCAAGCACAGATCAGCTGGTCAGCCAGTTCCCTCGCTTTCATCGTGGCTGCCAAGAGTTTCAAATAAGGGGCAATTTCAACTTCTGACAATTTCATAAGTCGTCAAGAATTTAGCGCTGGTTGGCCCTTGGTTTTCATAGAATCATAGGGTTGGGAGGGACCTTGGAGGTCTTCTACTCCAACCCCCAAGGGTTATTTGCTTTAAATCCAAGTTTCTAGCCCTTATGGCTGCAAAGAAATTCTTGAGCTCCCAAATGCAGTGCCAAGTGAAGTATCCCTGCTGTGCCACCCGCTTGAATAATACCCCTCTGCCACTTCCCCTCTAAAAAGTACATACATCCCAAATTCTTTGCCACCCTGATTTCGGAGGCTGAAAGTGAGGAAAACCACCCCAAGCAAGGCTTAATATTGAAATACAGGTGGTAAACTTTGCACACTTAGAATTTTGATCCCCTTTCTACTCAAACAGAGAGGGAACGATGGCATTGAAGCAGACAATGAATTTTTGAACCGAGCAAAGCCGCACCTTGGAGAAATAGCCGACGATGTGAAAGCCTTTGCTGTCATATTCGGTCATGACGTAGAAGAGAAAAGGGTCTGTGTCATAGTAGAGGGTTTTGTGATCGAGGAAGCATTTTGCAAGAAGACAAAGATTCTGAGAATAGCTCTGGAAGAGAGCAAGAAAGAACGAAAGGGCCAAAGGATGAATAAATCATTGAAGCTCAGTTAGGATTAATTCATGGCATTGAGAACTGTACAACAATAGTAACCTGGAATGTTTCAAATCTGAAACCGGGATTAGGAAAGTCTTGACAGCTTCATGTACCTCTGTGGTCTAGCATGGCTGGCTGGGGAATTCTGGGGGTTGAAGTCCACACATCTTAAAGTGGCCAAGGTTGAGAAACACTGCACTAGAGCTCCCTCACCACAGCCGGCTTTGAGAAAAATCACTGAACAATGCTCTTCTTGTTAAGTGACTGAAGGAATGTGGGGGGGGGGAGTGGAGGAGAAAATACTGCTCTTAAGTCACAGTTCTGAACATTCTTGCCGCACCTTAAACACACATAAAGCCTACTTTTTCCACCTCAGTGTCAACAGGCACAAAACCTGCCTTGCCACCTTGGGATAAAAGATACCGACCTACCCAAAAAAGAGGGGGGGGGGGAAACCCAGCATCACTGCAATTGTCAGGATCAAACTAATTCCCCTTTTCTCTTCTTGCATCTAGAGCAGGGTTTCTCCACCAGGGTTCCGTGGCACCCTCGGGTTCCGCGAGAGGTCTCTAGGGGTTCCCTGGGAGATCACGATTTATTTAAAACATTATTTCAAATCCAGGCAACTTCACATTAAAGAGGCAAGTTTCATTCTTTATTCTTTATAAGAACATGGTTAACACATATATACAGGCCTCCCCATGAAACAAATATAATAATTTTGTAACTTCTGGCCTATATTTGAGCCTGAATGCGCAGGGGTTCCCCCACCCCACCCCGAGGCCCGAAAAATATTTCAACCTGGGTCCTCCACGGTCAAAAGGTTGAGAAAGGCTGACCTAGACATTCCAGTAAACTCGGGGAAAATGCGGAGTAGTTCTTGCCCCAAGAAAATTGTTCTACAAAGAACTGGAAATGCCTTTTCTCCAGCACTGAATGGTGGTGGGGCATGGACAGGGCCCAGCCCACTTCAAATGGAACTTTTGACGGTCAAGTTTAAAACCTGAATAGCCTGGCAGCTTTGATTTTTTTAAGGCAACAAGGTGGGTCTCCAAGGTGTTTTTTTTCCCCTTGCTACTTCATCACATGTATTGGAACACTTTGTATTGTTATTCTGAGGAAAGTCTGCACTTGACAAGGATTATCATTCAGGAACACAATAACTGTTTCCCGTGTAG
Organism: Charina bottae; assembly: GCA_023362775.1. Taxonomy (NCBI): domain Eukaryota; kingdom Metazoa; phylum Chordata; class Lepidosauria; order Squamata; family Charinaidae; genus Charina; species Charina bottae. The sequence continues at coordinate 5,740,975 of JALMGJ010000026.1, read as the reverse complement.
ATTCAGGTCTTCTACTTTCTCAGTGGAAGATCTCAGACACAGCTCCCAGCCTGTCCACTTGGGTTAAGGAACAGGGAATCAGAGCAAAACAGATGCTACTCAGAATAAATTATCTTAGACTAAATCAGCCTTCCCCAAGCTGACATCCTCTTCGTGTTTTGGACTTCAGCTCCCATCACCCAAAACCACTGGATGAGGGGCATGAAACGGAAATCTGGTGGGCTTTGTCAGGTTGGAGAAAGCTGGCCTTGACACTATCAAGGAAAGACCAGAGCTCTGTAACTGAACACACAGAACTGAAACGCACACAGAAAGCGGCATGATTAACACGGGTGAGGACAGCCTTCCCCATCTGTGGATCCACAAGGAACTCTGGGAAATGTAGTCCCTGGCAGATTCCAGACCGGGAAAGATGAGAGACAGCACCCAGGGCGTTTCTCTTGCCTTGTTCTTCCGGCCGTCGATCTCAAAGAAGGAGATGGTCCCCTTGCGGTAGATTTCGTTGCCTGGAGGGTGCCTCAAGTCACACTTCATCTGCAGACAAGAAAATCACAGACTCGGTGCCTTTCCCAGGAAGAAAAGAAAAACCCTGAGGGGTCAATACATTTGTTTGGTGGTGAGGGGGGTGGGGAATTGCTTCAGCGTGATCACATTTTGGGGGCTTTCTAGCCATGGAATACCCTTGTCTGAATTCTGAGATGTGACTTTTGGCCAGAGGAGGTGCGTTGTGCATGTATGGACTAAACAGCATTCAGAGTCCTGAGGATTTTGGGAATCAAATCAAGGTGGGGAAAGGGGAGATGGAGGGGGTCTTTTATGAGTTTCCCATCTCAACAAAATGCATCTATTCAAAGTTGTCTGCATCACCGAATGCATTTTACACACACACACACACACACACACACACACCGAAATGCAGCTACACGGTGTCACCCAATGCCTGTTGTTTATCCACCCCTTTCTGCCTGAAAGAGCAGTTGCGAGGGCTGGGGATGATGGGAGAGTGGATCCTTCACATGATCTGGAGGAGCAGCAAAGGAGGGAAGGACGTCAGAGGGGATCGAGGCCTCTCAGCTCTCAGGCTTGGCTACTGGGATTCCCTGCAGAACGGGGGAGGGAGGAAGGAAGGAACGGCACTCACCAGGTGCCTCTGGAGGCACTTGAGGCTCTTGACGTACTTAAGGCAGAACTCGCAGAGGTAGACGACGGGGAGGGCGGTGAGCTCCTGCGGGTAAGGGGAGAAGTACCACGGCTTCAGGCGGTGGCGCCCCAGCTCGATGCACTCAATGTTCTTCATTCGGGTGACGATGTCGTCGTGGCTGCGGTCCGAGACCAAGCTGCCCGTCATGCGGGGCGCCGAGGGGATGCCGTCCGAGCTGTCCTGGGAATCCTGCTTGCGAGAATCAAGGGGGAACGTTTCGGCTCGAAGGGGAGACGGGTTCTCTCCTCCGAGGCGGCCCCGGAGGTGGAGATGGGTACCGCCAGCTTCCCGGCCCCGGGGTGTACCTCGTCCGTCCCGAGGCAGTTGGATTTCCTCTTCCGGCCAGGCTGGGCAGCCACAGCTCGGCGTGCAGAGCCATTCTGGAAAAGAAAGGGGCCACAGAATGCATCACGGGGGGGGGGGGTAGTTGGCCGCTGAGAGGAGGCACTTTAAGGCAAAAGGGTTTTGGGGTTCTCCCGCAGGGTCAGAAACAGCTTTGAAAGCCAGAAGGTACACAGCAGAGGAGCAACGGGAGGTGCAGCTGTCCGGCAAAACGGCTACGAGAGACACCTCAGCTTTCCCCCAGCTGACGTTCTCCGTGTGGGTCAGACTAGAAATCCCCAGAGTTGTGGCCAGCACATCCAAAGGTCAACGTATCTGGAGGACGCCCTGTTGAGGAAGACTAGACCCCTCGCACAAGGGATCGGCTTCCCAAAGCAAAATCCTCTCTTTGTCCCCCAAGTATGGATTTCCAAGCGCCCCCGGAATCGAGCAATCGCGCTCTTCCTCTTGGGCGCATTGCCCGGTTAGCCAAGCAACGCTGAGTCATTCCTTTCTGTGCACCCAAAGGAAAAGCTGGCTTTTGCTTACCTGGGGAAAAACCGAGGCCTGTGTTGTCTCGGTTGGAGCAGGGATGGGGGTTGCCGGGGAAACCACCTCCACCTTCCGCTTCTGGAAAACACCAAACCAAACGAGGTCCAGAGGGTGGCCTGACCCCCCCTCCTCCCCTCCCCAATTTCCACCAGCAAGGTTGCCTCGCAAAAGAGGGGGAAACCCGGCCCGTGATGGGCGGGAGGGGTCAGTCAGGCCGAGCCCCTGCAACTACGGCCCGAGTGAAGGAGGTTGGGGAAGAGAAGAGGGGTCATACGAGGCCTTTGGTTGGATGGATCTCTTTGGAGAGGGAAAAAGAGATTCCAACAGAAGATCTGTAGGCCAGGGTCGAACGGTGGCGTTCGCAAACAGCCACGCTCAGAGAGCACCAAGAACTCCAGAAAAAAAGAGATTGCGCCTCACCTCTCTCAGGGTCTAAAACAGTGTTTCTCCACCTCGGCAACTTTAAAGATGTGTGGACTTCAACTCCCAGAATTCCCCAGCCAGCTGGGAGTTGAAGGCCACACATCTTAAAGTTGCCGAGGTGGAGAAACAATGATCTAAAGCCTCAGGAAGAGTGACGGGGACTCTGACTCTGCCCCGGCCCACGTTTAAGACACCAACCCTCCTACAACCACAATTTGGATTGATCAGATGTAGCTTAGGCTCCGAAAGCTGTTTTATACGGGACAACTGTCTCCTTCTCAAAACAAGGCCAAGAGGTCCTTTGCAGGAGTTGCAGATACTTTGGGCAGAGAAATAACGGGTACCAGGCCCACTCAGAATGGAGCACCGTCGCCTTGCTTGGAGCCAAGATCCAGGTGTTGTTCAACGTTGGATGGCCTGGGGACTGTGAATCAGTTCCTAACTGGTTCAGGGCTGAAGGAATTTGGTCCCCAGCGCAGGGATTTCCAATCGTTATTTATTAGATTTATTTCCCATCTTCCTTTTGAGAGCTCCCAACTGCACAAATAGTGTTCATTCCTCCCATCTCCCCCCACAACTCTGTGAAGTAGTGTGGGATAAAAGCAAGCGACTGGATCAAAGTTATTCAGGGAGCTTCTGTGGTTGGTGGGAGGACTAGAACCTGGTTCTTCCATCTCTTAGCACAGCCATTTCCCCACTGAACCACCCTGACTCTTGGGCTGAGAGGGGAGGCCTGACCAAAAGTCTCCTCTGCGTCTGAGGAAGGACTAAGTAGTTGGGTCTCTCTGTCCCGAATTCAACACCCACGCTTATAGAAGTGACACATCACTTCTTCCTTAAATTTTCCACACAACAATCCTGTGAGGTAGGTTAGGCTGAAAGAGGGCGATTGGCCTAAAGTCACTCAGAGCGCTTCCACGGCTGAGAGGAGATCGAACCTGGGTCCGCCCATTTCTGGTGCAACGCTTTAGCCACCAAGCCGCACCGGTTTCTGTGCAGAGCCCAGGATTGCTGGTGGAAGCTAGGGCAGTCAAACCAGTTTCAAACTGGACTAAATACTGAGGGTCTTCGGTGAAGAGCGGAAGAAGTGACCATCTGTGACACCTTTCTAGAGGTGGCCTCCGTGGCCGTTCACAAGTCTAAGGTCCGAAGCCCAGATGCCGCCCCTGCGCATAGCTTGACGACCGTCAACTCAACGTCAAGCACATTCCACGCGGGGCTTAAACTTAATACCAGGCTGAGCCAGGCCTTGTCTCTTAGTCTCGTTTTCTTCTGCTATGGGGCGGGGAAGGGTCTGCCCTGCCCTGGATCGACTCAGGAGGGAAGAGGGGGCCCTCGAAGGAAAGGCCCCAACGCCCTGGGCGTTCCCCGGAGGCCTCCCTTGCCAGCCCAGATCTAACTCAACCCCGCCCCGCTGGTGCGGCCTCTTGAGAACGGGGCCGGGTAGACAAGACGTAAAAGGAGCGAGCCGTGTCGGCCGAGTGCCAGTTTGTACCGTGGAGCGATGGTTTGGCTGGATGCAGGAGCTGGAGGAGAGGGGTTGATCGGGCGAGCCGGGGACGGCCTCCCTCTCTTTAGGTAGGTTAAAACGGAGGGTTATCTGCACCGGGATGGGTAGGGTTTTACCGCTGGATGGAGTTGTGGCTGGTTGTAGAGACAGATCCAAGGTCTTCCTCTGAGTAGGGAGGAAGACGGGCATTACCAACATGTGGGGAAAGGACGCACGTCCTGCTCTGGGGGAGCGTCCGGGGGGGCCACCGTCTCCACACGCTGCAGACCAAGCTGCAGCCAGAGATCTCGGCGGGGGAGCAGCAGAAGAAAACCACCGGTATTTCTAAACTCCCCCATCCTTACGGCACAGAAACTTCGCGGTCCTGGGTTTGTCACAGCCTGGGAAACTGGGGCGGAACGTCGGCCCCCGAGATGGCTAAAGGTGCTTGCTTCCCCAGGTTAGTGCTCCCGAAGACTCCTTCCCCCAAACCTCTCCCCCTCCCCAAAGGCCGGCTCATCGTACCACGTCACGTTCCGGAGAGCTGGGCCGCGATCCCGGCAGGCCGTTCTTGGTCGGCGTCTTGGCCTCCTTCTTGGGGAACTGGATCTTCTTCAAGTCCAGCCGGTCGTGAGTCACCCATTCGTCCAGACGCTTGTTAACTGCATGGTTAAGGCAAGGCACAGGGATGTTTCTCCCCCTTTAGAAAAAGGCACGCAGGGATAAAGTGGGGGGGAAAAATCCAAAGTTCTACCTAGAGAACGATAAATAGCAAATCTCCAGCAAGACACAATGAAAAACCTTGTTTTTTCCCTTTCCATTCCCCAAACCTTTCTGTGCTTCTCACAGTAGCTGACAGGGACCTACTCTTAGTTGTTATACTTCCTTAGCAGCATACCCACAGCAAGGAGAGACCAGGATACTCACCCCCAGCCCTCCAGATGTGTGGGACAGCCATTCACATGACTGCCAGTCAGCTGGGAAAGGCTGATCTAGACACCAGAACTGACATGTCTTAACTGGCCTTGATAGCAAGCCAACATTTTCAACCACTGGCGCATATTCCTGCCCAGCTCCCAATGAGGACAGGGCAAGTTCTCGTCTCCAGCGTCAGGAGCACCCCAAATGCTTCCAACCTGCAGCTGGAGGTCAGAGGAATATTGGCTATGTCAAGTGAATTCACGGAAGCCCGGCTAAGGCAACGGGTGTTACTGTGAATACTGCAGACCAGACCCTTTTCAGACAAGAATGGACTAACACAACATTATAAATTATCTTGTCTTCAGTTTCTCACGCTCCAGATATGATCCTAATGGCCCTCCGCTCTCCCAAACAATCTCCCACTTTTGTCATCTCATTCCGGAAAAGCCTGGGACAATATTTTCCTTCCCAACCATCCAATGGATCCACCTCTGGTTTAGCCTACTCACAGTCAATATAGTGAACATAGAAAAGTTTTCGGCCACTGATGTCTTTGACACTCAGGATTTCAGCCAGTGCTGTCAAAAAAAAGAAGAAGAAGAAGAAGAAAAATTGAAAAGCATATTATTTTAGGAAAAAAACAGATCTCTCTTACAGGGTTCTTATCGCTTACAAAACTCTGAAGAATCCCAGAAAGCACTTTACAACCAGGATATGCAGAGTTCAGGCTGAAGAGATTCAGCTGGTTTGGATCACTACAATCCACTACAAAGAGACAAGATTGAAACAGAGGCTAGGAGGGAAAGTGACCGATTTAAAATGGCAACTCAGGATCAGAAATAATTTGCTGCAATGTATGTGGTGACTCAGCGGGTAAGATGCCAGGCTTGTCGATCGCAAGTTCGGAGGTTCGAATCCCTAGCCCCGCGTGACGGAGTGAGCTCCCGCACTCGCCCCAGCTCTTGCCAACCTAGCAATTCGAAAGCATGCAAATGCAAGTAGATGAATAGGTACCACTTTGGTGGGAAGGTAACAGTGTTCCGCGTGCGTCATGCTGGCCACATGACCGCGGAAGCGTCTTCGGACAACGCTGGCTCTTCCGCTAACAAACGGAGATGAGCACCGGCCCCTAGAGTCGGACACGACTGCACAAATGTGCAGGGGGAGCCTTTACCTTTACTATGCATAGACTCAACTTGAGTCTGTTCCACGCAAATACAAATCTACACACACATTGCTGAACAATTAAGACATTTAACCCAAATTTTCAAGTGGACAGCTATTCTTGACAAGACCTGGTGAAAAGAGGACAGTTAATAATACTCTACGCAAGAGGAAGCCAAAGATGAATAAAGAAAGATTAGTACAAGGCATTAGTACTTCAAGAATGCTTGTTTAACTTGCCATTTTAAAACTTCGGGGAAAAGAATCATAGTTCGATGTGGCCACCAAGTCAGAAAGGGTTGGGAGATCTTTGGCCAATAAATCCTTGGCTTCTCCCTATCCCTTTCTACTGAAAATCACCACTCAGTGAAGTCAGCTGGACTAAACCCTGGCCCCTAAACCACCCAAGTCTAATGGCTGGGTGAGAGATCTGAACCCCCTTGTTCCAGTTTTATCTGATAGTCTTCAGTCAATCTGGCAACCTTCAGAACTATAGGCCAGTGTTTCTCAACCCTCGCAACTTTAAGCTGTGTGGACTTCAACTCCCAGAATTCCCCCAGCCAGCCACAGCTTAAAGTTGTGGAGGTTGAGAAACACTGCTATAGGCTATGCACCCTGGCAATGCTGACTGGGGATGATGGACTTTATTGTGCAATCCCCACTGGAGTTGGGCAGGCAATACATTTAAATAAATAATAATAATCGAGAGAGAAGTGTGTTCTGACCACTATGCTACACTACCTTTTTTCTTATCCTCATCTTGGTGACTGTCCAGTGCGAGTCTCCTCCTTGTGGCGCCCACTTTTTTGACTGCCCCCCCTTGCCATTAAGCCTTCCACCTTTAAACGCTTCCTCCAACCAAGTCCTACCCCAGTCCCTTAAATCTGAATGGGACTCGCAGCCCCAACTTACCACCTCACGTGGCCCCGCCCTCCCGTAAAAGCCCATCCCACCGTCCCGTGTCCCCACCCACCCTTAAACCACGCCTCTCCCGCCTTAAGCCCGCCCCCTTACTCACGCCACTCGTCTTCGTTTTCTTGGTTACGGCGCAACACAGGGAGTCGACACCCTTCGGTCACTTCCTCCTGCAAAAAGGACAGATTAGGCGGGAACCCAAGGCCACAGAATCCGTCCGACTCGCTACCCTTCCCTCCGCTCCGTACTCACCACCTCCGCCATCTTGGGCTCTCGCCGTTTGCCGGGGCCTTCTCTTCCGGCATCTGCCGAAACTACTTCCGGGGAGCGGAACCACTATTTCCTGTATCAGTTGAGTCCTATTTCCGGTTTCTGGAGGCCCAACGTAAAGCAGTGTCGGGGCGAGCCGACGATAGAGAGGAGGAAGCCTAGCTCGCCAGGAAGGGCCTGCTACCCAACCCTCCGAAGTGAAGCAGAAATCAGGGGCACGTCACCTGACAGTGAGACCCGGATGTTTGTATCCCTACTCAAATTCATGTTCATTACATCGGTGATGCTATCCAACCATCTCATCCTCTGCCGTCCCCTTCTCCTTTGGCCTTCAGTCTTTCCCAGCATCAGGGTCTTTTCCAGGGAGTCCTCTCTTCGCATGAGGTGGCCAAAGTATCTGAGCTTCAGCTTCAGCATCTGTCCTTCCAATGAGCAGTCAGGGTTGATTTCCTTTAGGATTGACTGGTTTGACCTCCTTGCAGTCCAAGGGACTCTCAAGAGTCTTCTCCAGCACCACAGCTCGAAAGCATCAATTCTTCGGCGCTCAGCCTTCCTTATGGTCCAAGGCTGGTTCACGCAACTCGCTGAACCGCGTTAAGGGCACGAGCACGCTGAGCCGGCTTCAAGACCGGGCTCGTTCCGGGGCGGCTCTATACCCGTCGTGCGAAGCCAGCTCTGTCGGGGTCCGACCCAGACCCGGGGTGGCCGTCGGGGGCCGCGTTTCCCCCCAAGGCCGGGACTCGCGCCCGCCTCGGCGATTTGAATAGGGGGCGGGGCCGGAGCCGCCTGGGCGGGGCTTTCCCAGCAGGCGGCGCGTCACGTGGGCAGGGTGTTTCCTTTGGGCTGTTACATTGTAGCAGGCGACGTTCCGCCGCCGCCGCCGCCGCCGTTTCCCGCGGCCTCCGTCGCCTTTTCCTGCAGCCGGCGGGCGGGCGGGCGAGAGAGGGGGAGAGAGGCCGCCCCGTCGTCCTGGGCGCTGCGGGGCGGCGGCCGCCTCTGCCCAGCCCGCGCAGCCGCTTGCGCGTTGCCGCCGAAGGCCTCCGGGCCCCCGCCCTAGAGCTGCCACAGGGGACCCCCTGCCCCGGGTCCCGGCCGCGCTCCCTTCGACCGCGATGGACGGTGAGTGCCTGGCCTCCTGCCCCCCCTCCCCGCCCCCGTTTGATCAGGATGCGGCATCCCTCCCTTTTTGGCTCCGCGCCTTCCCAACGGGCACCTGTAGCTGCGATTGAGGCCTCTCTTAGCCCCCTCTTCTCCTCTCCCTCCCCTTGTTCCCCCCATCAGACCCTCCCCATTCTGCCCACTCTGCAGTCTGGGCTGATGAGCCCTTAATTTATTTCAACGCCCCCCCCTTCCCTTTGTTCTTCGTCCTTTGCTCAAGAGCCGTGTTTTTCAACCTTGGCCGCTTGAAGATGTGTGGACTTCAACTCCCAGAATTCCCCAGCCAGCCGTGCTGCCTGGGGAATTCTGGGAGATGAAATCCACACATCTTAAAGCTGTTGCTAGCCTCTGCTTTAATGAAGGGCCTCCTGTCACTGTCTCTCCCCATATATCCCTCCGTCTTGCCTCCCTCCTTTATCCCCCCGTCCAGAAAATATGCAAATCTGATTAATGAACAGGTTTTTACTCTATCATCTTTTCACACATCCACACATATTCCCAAAAACAGTGTTTCTCAACCGTGGCAACTTGAAGATGTGTGGACTTCAACTCCCAGGATTCCCCAGCCAGCCTAGCTGGCTGGGGAATCCTGGGAGTTGAAGTCCACACATCTTCAAGCTGCCACGGTTGAGAAACACTGCCCTAAAAGATATGCTCCCCTCTTTTATTTACAAGAGGAGCATTATTGGGAGAAAATTCGTTTCCGTTTTTGTTTGGGAGGGAATTGGGGACATCAGGCCTTGGGGAGGTGGGTGTAAAGAAGGATCAGGCAGGGACACCCTGTGATAATGTGGAGGGGTCTCTGACTCACCTTGACCTTTTCGATTGCTTCAAAAGATTTTCTCACAGTCCTAACCCATGTAAGCTTCTCCATGGTCTTTATGCACCTTCCTTAATGGATGCTGTGCAGGTGCGCTGCGAAAGTGCAAGTCCCAGAATTTCCAGAAGACTGGGCACACCAGCTAGGAATTCTGGGAGTTGTCCAACATTCCAGACCGGGCTGTTTCCGAGAAGACAATTTTACAATGTTCGGTTGTGGTGTCGTTTGTTGTTATTTTAACTTGGCCTACGTCACCTTGGTGGCTCTTGGAAAGTAGCACATGACAAATATTAGGTAACAATACCCTCAAATCAGGCTTGAGTGATTCACACACACACACATACACCTTGCTTAACTCAGCTTGTTCTCATGCGGTAGGTAGATGTCTGGCTTCCTCCAGACAGCATCTGTGCATTTTCAAAGATTCGGTCTTAGCTATTTCCTTGTTTGAAACTCTTGTATTTTCTCACTTTGGTACGACTTAAATTTTACTGTGGGCCGTTTGAATCTGCTTTTCATTCCCTTCGAGCTGCTGGCTCTTTAGAAACGAAGTACAGTTGAGTGGCAAATGGGTTAGTAAAAGTGTGTGGCCAAAACATGTCTTGGTTTTACTAATTCGATCTTGTGGTTTCATTACTGCATGAGGTCACGCTTTTTGATTTTCTATTATTTTTTTGTAGCAGGGAGGTTTCTATATCGTAAGTGAGTTCTTTTCTGTTCTGAGTCCTTTGGAGCTTGCTTGGATAAAAAGATAGAGAGTACATCTTAAAAAAAAAAAAAAAACAGGAGGAAGCCAAAAGACTGATTTTCCGGCTCTGACAATGGCGGTCAGCCATCTTAGCAGGAAGCAGGCCTGCAAATCACCTTAAGGAACATACCCTTTTGTTTATGGTGGTTTATGGGACAGATTACAATCTACCAATCGAAGAGATTATGATCTGCCACAGGTAGACTATCACTGACCATGGAGGTTCTGTTCCTTGCAGGCCTGTGTGATTGCTGAGGGTTGCGTCTCTGTACATGTGTTTGAATATGTGTGATTTTTCTTTTAAATCATTTTGTGTTACTGGTCCCCATTACTTAGGACAATGCCTAAAGAATCTATTCTTTAATTAATTCAAAGTTGAGGCTGCTCAACTCCTCAAGGATTCTGGGTGCCTTATATGTAGTTAAAATATATCTATATATCTATGTCTATAAAAGTACAGTAGTACTGATGTCCCATCTTTCTACAAGTTTATATCACCCCGCATTCATGATTGTTTAATTCATTTTTGTACTGCTGATTATACAATTGCATCTCAAAGCCATTTACAGTAATAATAATAACAACAGCAATAGTAATAATAGATTAAACTTGTATGCTGCCCAGCTCTCAACGATTTTGTGCTAAAATGCAATGATAAGAATTAAAATAATATTGAACATATTCCTCAGAAAGGAAGGGATTGAAACAGATCCAGATTAAAATCAAAGCTTTCCTCCAACACATATAAATGCTTATCTGGTGCCTCTAATAAAATATATCTACCTCATGACCTCATTCCATCAATAATGGGGTGAGGTAAGAAGCAAAATAAATTAAATTGGTAACTAAGTAAGATCAAACTAATGACAGTGCAATAAATTGCTGCCTAAAAAATCCAGCTTTATGCAAAACCAGCAGGAGGAAGCCAAGTTTTCGGAAGAGCAGCAGAGAGACAAAACGGAAATATTTTTACACATTGCCTGTTAGTACGCCAGATAGGGAGTAGGGCCCGGGAGTTAGGAATACATACAGCATTCCTGCAAGAAAAAAAAAGCCCTAAGTATTCAACGGAAGACTGAAATTCATGCACTGCCTTTTCTAGGTGGAGTGCAAAGAAGGAAATACCTCCCCTGCTGACAGGTGCACTTTATTCTTACAACAGCCCAGCAAGGTAGGATAGGCAAGGAGACCGACCAGCTGAAACTCACTCAATGATTCCTTCAGGGGACTGTCAAATTGAGAGTGATGAAAAGTGTATTCTAGCCCATCAACTAGCTCTCCAGTTGGAGAAGCCTGTTGGGTTTTTGGCAGAGAACGTCGGAGTTTGGTGAAGTCCAAAATTTCTCACCACCGGGTCTGAAACCGTTGAATTTGCACCACTTTCTAGACGAGACTTAAAATGTGTGTGTGTAAGGTGGGGGGGGGTCATTCACAGTACGGTGTGCTATGAAACTCAGGTTTTGTTTTATCATGTCTGGTGAACCAGACTGTGCTGGGAAATCTTAGGAATGTGGAAAGTAGCCAAGCCAAGTGTGCACTTCGGCTTTGCAACCATCATTGGCTAGAACCAGTTTCTAGTCCTCAAGAATTTGGCCAAAGTCATCGTACATTCCTTGTCAAACCACCAGCACGGAATTTCTGTTAATATTTTAAAAAGACTTAGCTGTGCTGCCCGTCTGCCAGCTTGGCTGATTTAATAGACTAATTGTTGTTATGACGGGGTGTGTATCTGGTATCTGTGGCTGCGAAATCTCAGGAATGTGGAAGATAACCCAGCCAGGTGTGCAATTCAGCTTTGCAAAGATCATTGGCTGGAACCAGTTTCTAGTCCTCAACAGCTTCCCAGCCCAGTGGGGACAATGTCTGCTGAAATTTCAGAAACCTGAGGGACATGGAGGTGGAGGAAAAGCAAATTTGGAGTTCAAAATTAAGATGTCGACATCCTTTAGTTTGTTTTGGAAGTTGGTGACTTGAAACTTGGGTGGATTTCGGTCTCCAGGATTCCAGGACAGGGAGAGGAAGAGGTCTACATATGTCATGACCCCTTGGGACCCCTTTTCCCCCATTGCTAAAAAAAACCCAGAAGTCAACTTGCAAAAAAAATAATGAAAAGAGGTATTTGATCTGCATTTAATGCCACTTGATAAAAAGCAAAGGCCCGCCGTTTCTCTTCTTGCAAACAGAACTGAAGCCCTGGGTTTCCGTTGCCAGAGAATTCCATCGGAAAGTTCAAAAGCCTGGCATAACACACTCGGGGAAAATGCAAATTGAAAAAAAAATGTTGGAGGGATCCAGTTTCAGAGTTGGCAGAGCTGGGGGGCAGAATTTGAGAGTTGAAGTTGGCTTAATTCTGGAGCCTGCTTGTTGACAGAATCAAACATTTCAACAGAGAGAATCCAATTCTGGTTATCTAACACACACGCTCAGATACTCCATTGGGGTGAACAATCTGAGCAGAACATTCCCCCCCCACTCCATCTCCAGTTTATGGCCCCCTCCTCATTCTTCTGAATCGGTGTTTCTCAACCTTGGCAACTTTAAGATGTGTGGACTTCAACTCCCAGAATTCCCCAGCTAGCATGGCTGGCTGGGGAATTCTGGGAATTGAAGTCCACACATCTTAAAGGCACTGAGACTGAGAAACACTGTTCTAAACTGTCAGGGGTTAGACTGAGGGATATTTTCAATCCCCTCCTTTAAATACTTTGTTTTACTTTGATTCTCTTTGCGATAAACGACTTCAGCATCTTATTCTTTTGAAGTCTTCGAGTTTGGCAGGATGGGATGGGTTCACCCAGTAGCCACAAACTGAGTCTGTTACAGATTTAGCAACTGTGTTTGCGCGACACATGCAAACTTGGTTAGCTTAATCTGGGCTGGTTTGTGCCAGCCGCCGCTCAGGCTAATGGATAGGTCCAAGTCTTGTATAAATCCAGGAAAATGGATTAGTTCAAGACCCGGATTAAGTAGGCTGAGCCAGTGAGTGGGCCTGGGCCAGGTTTAAATTGGATTTAAATGAAATACCATCGATGTGCAAACGTAGAAGGGTGGCTGTTCGATAGCATGACAGCTTGAAATGAAATAACTAAACTCAAGTATTATCTTGCATTGAAGAATTGCGCTTTGCCTCCTGGTGTGTTAAAACAAACCTCTGGAGAACATTTTTGGTGCAACTCTGCAGTGTTAAGATGCCCCAGCCGGGCTCCATTGATGTGTGTGTGTGTGTGTGTGTGTGTGTGTTTGCGTGAGACATTCCACACCCAGAGTAAGGTCCCTGCCTCAAAGAATTCCAAAACCAGGACGCAGAACAGGTAAAGGAATTTAAGTGCGGACATAACGTTCTTCTGAACCGCAGGCTCAGGCACTGAGTTTACTGCCAGTAGGATCTTAATCACAGCAGGGACCCACCCAGGTTAGGTTTCTTGTGATTTTGGAGCACAGCGTTTGTGAGAACTGGTGGATCACTCTGTGGGTTGACCCGAAATTCAGAGTTGAACATTTCACCTCCTTTCAACCAGATCACCTATTTCAATCAGATATATACACTCCGAGGTCATTCTAGATCAGTGTTTCTCAACCTGGGGTGGAGAATCTCCATTCCCCGATTCACCTAGATCAGGGGTCCCCAACCTTAGCAACTTGAAGATGTGTGTGGACTTCAACTCCCAGAATTCCCTAGCCAGTGTTGCTGGCTGGGGAATTCTGGGAGTTGAAGTCCACACATCTTCAAGTTGCTAAGGTTGAGGAACACTGATCTAGATCACTGTTTTTGGACTTCAGCTCCCAAGATTCTTAGCTGTCTGGGGAATTCTGGGAGTTGAAGTCCAGACATCTCAAAGTTGCCCATTTACCTGTGAAAAGAGAGAAAAAGTGTGTTTCTGACCTATCTCGTTACTGAACTCAAGTGTTCCTTTTGAACAGCTCTTTCCCAACTTACAAAGAAAGGTAAATAAATAATCTGAACCCTTCAGCATCCTGTGCAGTAACTCTGATACCGAGAGTCCATTTCTGCAAACAGAACAAAATCAGAAATTTGCAAAGTTGTCAAGCAGTGTGTATCTAAGACAGTGTTTTTCAACCTTGGCAACTTTAAGATGTGTGGACTTCAACTCCCAGAATTCCCCAGCCAGCATGCTTTAAAATGTGTGGACTTCAACTCCCAGGATTCCCCAGCCAGCTAAGAATCTTAGGAGCTGAAGTCCAAAAACAGTGGCTGGCTGGGGAATCCTGGGAGTTGAAGTCCACACATCTTAAAGTTGCCAAGGTTGAAAAACACTGATCTAAGAGAAGCCACAGATGCGTCAAAGCATCTTCAGAAGCAAATTAATAAAGGCAATCTCCAAAAGTGAAATTGGGGCAGAAAATTGACTCAGCTGGTGGGGGGGAATCTTTTTAAGACGTCCATGCTCCTATGTTTTTTTAATTTCCCTTCACGTCTGACCCTCTCAATACATGAAATATTTGGAAGCGCAGTTTCTCTCCAACTTCCTCTTTTTCGGCTTAGCGCCGACTCTTCTGCTTCTGTTTATTCAAAATCCCCTTGCCCAGGGTCTCAGATTCTGCACTACGTGGTCTGTATTTCCTCTCAGCTCCCGTCCACTTCCGGAAAGGTGGAGGGGGGCGTAAACCGGCATTCATCTCTCCCCGACAAAGCAAGTTAAGCAAACGTCTTTGCAGCCTCCAAGCTGCTCGTTGAGGAGCTTAAATCCGTCTGATTCGTTGGGTGATTCGGAGTTCAATCGGCATCTCTCAGGGTGGTCTACACTGCAGGGACGTTGTGTGAAGGAAATGAAGCTGAATTGAAGGCGAGCCCTCGCTGCTGCCTTGCGGGATTGGGGAATGCAGGATAGGTAAATGGGCTAAAGAGACATGCCTTAAAGAAACTCCTGCCCTCTTGAGATCCATATAGTGGGGCAGAGGGAGTGGATTTTATGACCCAAAGCCAAAGAAACGGGGAATTTTTTTCTGCAAACATTCTGACAATACGTAAACTCAGGTTAAGAGGTGCAATTGTTGTTAGTCATGCAAAACATATTAATGGAGTTATAGTCTTGGTAAAAGGCATTCCTGCGTTCCACGTTTACAACCATGAGGACTAGCATTTCTGTTTTATTTTTTGAAAAGGAAGGCCTGTACTTTGTTGGCAAAGGGCCTGTTTCACCTCAGATTTGTTGAAATCAGGCTGGGAAATGCCCCTCTCTGGAATCGTGGAAGGCTCCATGCTTAACACAAATCGTGGTGTCGTGGGACTTGTAAACCCGGCAATTGTGGCTTAATGCAACTGATTATGGTTTAGAGAAAGTGTGGCCAAACCGAGCATGGAAAACACTTCAGGCACTAACTGCCTTTTTTTTCCCTTCTCCTTTCAGATCTTCTGCCTTTGCTTTTTCCACCAAACTGGGGCCTTCACGGTAAGTTGCACATCCCAGCTGTTCTGTAAAAAAAAACAAAAAACCACCTTCTCCAAATAAGGCCTATTCGTTATCCAATCTAAATAAATATACCTTTAAAATGTCAGTCACCAAAAGTGTTTGACAGGCAATACTGAATTTGGAGGGGTGTTAATGTGGCATGATGGGAGTTGTAGTCTGACCTGTTGGGAGGGGCCGCTTGCTAAAAAGTAAACCTCAGTGAATTTAAATTTGTGCCCAGAGTCATTTGAGAGTCAGGTGGCCTTCTAAATCTGTACAGGTAGTCCTCACTTAACAACCACTTGTTTAGTGATGGTTCGGACTTACAACGGTGCTGAAAAACACTTGTGACTGGTTCTCACACTTACGACCATCGCAGCATCCCCTGGTCACGTGATCACAATTCTGGCACTTCGCAACCAGTTCGCATTTATGACCGTTGCAGCGTCCCATGGTCACATGATTGCCATTTTTTACCTTCCTGACCAGCTTCTGGCGAGCAAAATCAATGGGGAACCGCGTGATTCACGTAAAATCGGGTCAGATTTGCTTAATGACCGCTTCACTTAGCAACCAAAATTCCGGGCCCAGTTGTGGTCGTTAAGCGAGGACTACCTATAATGATGTTTTTTGTGGAGGGCACTAAAGCAAATAATAAAATTGTATTATTTTTTTCATTTTTTGCAAAATTATGCAATTATTGTGTAATTGTGTAATTTGCATAATTGTAGTTTAATTCAATGCAAGTTGGTTTGGGTTTTGATTATAATTCAGGCACAGCCAGAGCTTGGAAATTTTCAGTGGGGATGTTGGAGCTCGATTGCCGTCATCTGATGAAGTTAAATGGTGAGGGGTTCAGGGGAAAAAAAACCTCAGCAGAATCTCCTTGTGGCTAATTGATGCTTTATTTATTTATTTATTTTTATTTAATTAAATTTATATAACCGCCCATCTCCCCCAACGGGGAACTCGTTTAAAAGGGGGATAAGAGAAATGTATAGCAATTGAGGTTTTCTATGGTTCATTTGCATAGCGTGCCAAACTATGGTTTGTTCCCCTATTGTTTATAGGCATGACATGCGAAGCCCACCTGAGTGAGGATTTAGACGCCAGCTTACCAAGTCTGTTCAGCTGGGTTTGATTTGTGCGAAAAGTACAAGTTTCTAGTCCACGTAGTTGTAGAATTGGTTTGGAAAAAAGGCTACAGATTCTTGTTCAGGGGCTGGGTTTGTGCACCATATTAAGCCATAATGTGTGTGTGTGTTTTAGTTTAGTGTGTCCTGCGTACCCAGGATCAGCAGTTTGCAAACTCTGGTTGATGCTTTGCATGTGTAGGAACCCAGCCAACGATGGAATGGTGCAGCATGGAAAGGCCGTTCATCCCAGTTGCTGGAAAACCCAAACAAAATATTGCCTCTTTTTCTCTGCGCGATAATGAACGTTCCAAATCAGGGTTCCTCAACCTCAGCCATTTTAAGATGTGTGGACTTCAACTCCCAGAATACTCCAGCCAGCAATGGGTTTTTTTTATTCTGGGTGTTGAAGTCCACACATCTTAAAATGGCTGAGGTTGAGGAACCCTGTTCCAAATGATTCGGCTCAACAGCATGACCTCCTCTTGCATTATTAAAACGCCAATGAGGACATTTATTGGCATGTTATTTGGGCAGGGTTGGACGGCGTGGCCTTCGGTCCCCGAAATTTTGCAGCTCCCATAGTTCCTGCTAGGTGAGGACGTTGAGGTGAAAGACAAGATTGTTTATGGTTGATTAGGTGCTATCAAATTGGTGTCGACTCTTAGACACCCCATAGATCAGTGTTTCTCAACCTTGGCAGCTTTAAGATGGGTGGACTTCAACTCTCAGGATTCTCCAGCCAGCAAGGCTGGCTGGGGAATCCTGGGAGTTGAAGTCCACCCATCTTAAAGTTGCCACGGTTGAGAAACACTGCCATAGATAGACCTTCTCCAGGATGATCTGTCCCCAACCCAGTTCTTCCAATGGGGCAACCATCATCACTGCTGCAATCAAGTCCATCCCCCTTGCCGCTGGTGGTCCTCTTCTCTTTCCTTCCATCTTTCCAGCATTGTGGGCTTCTCCAAAGATCTAGTTTTTTGCATAATGTGTCTGAAGTAAGATAATTTGAGCCTGGTTGTTCGTGCCTGGAGTGAGAACTCTGGGTTGGATTGTTCGATGATCCATCGGTTTGTTTTCTTGGCTGTTCATGGTGTTCTCAGGAGTTTTCTCCAACATCAAAGTTCAAAAGTGTCAATACTCCTCCTATCCTGCTTCTTCAAAGTCCAACTTTCGCTTCCGTAGAGTGTCACAGGGAATACCACGGCTTGCACGATTCTGATCTTTGTAGGTATACAGGTAGTCCTCGCTTAACAACCACAATTGGGACCGGAATTTCAAAGCAATCATTAAGCAAATTCGACCTGATTTTATGACCTTTTTTGCAGCGGTCATTAAGTGAATCGCCGTGGGCATTAAGCGAACCATATGGTTGTTAAGTGAATCATACGGTTCCCCATTGATTTTGCTTGCCAGAAGCCAGCCAGGAAGGTCAAAAATGGCAATCACGTGACCACAGGATGCTGTGAAGATCATAAATGTGAACTGGTTGCCAAGTGCCAAAATTGTGATAACGTGACCGTGGGGACACCGTGACGGTCATAAGTGTGAGGACCGGTCATAAGTCAATTTTTAGCACCGTCATAAGTCCAAACCGTCACTAAATGAATGTTTGTTAAGTAAGGACTACCTGTAGACACATCCTGGCATCTGATGTCCTTTCCAAAGTCTTCATTGCTACTCTACCCTGTGGCATATTTCTTGGCAGCTGGTTCCTTCAAGTTTGATAGTAGATCCTCAAAGGCAGAAGCTACACACCGTTTCAGTTTTTTCATTGTCAGTCTTAAAGGCTGGTTGCTGTGTTGCACCGCCCGCCTAAAGAATTGCCCAGGTGACATTGTATTATTTGAATTCCAAGGGGCGTGGTGGCTCAGCGGGTAAAACGCCAGGCTTGTTGATCGGAAGAGTGCAAGTTCGGAGATTCGAATCCCTAGCCCCGCGTGACGGAGTGAGCTCCCGCACTCGCCCCAGCTCTTGCCAACCTAGCGATTCGAAAGCATGCAAATGCAAGTAGATAAATGGGCACCACTTCGGTGGGCAGGTAACAGCGTTCCACGCGCGTCATGCCTGCCACATGACCGCGGAAGCGTCTTCAGACAACGCTGGCTCTTCGGCTAACAAACGGAGATGAGCACCGGCCCCTTGAGTCGGACACGACTGCACAAATGTGCGGGGGGAACCTTTAACCTTTTAATTTGAATTCCACCCATCTTAAAGTTGCCAAGGTTGAAACCAATTAAACCACCTTTGAGACGTGGTTGTCCAGCCAATCCTTAAAAGGCTCCAGAGTTGGAGAAGCCGCCGCCTGCCTAGGTGGACGGTTCCACTGCTGGAAGATCTCACTGCCAGGAAATGTTTCTGTCTCTCTCATTCATGACCATTTGTGCTGTGAATCCAGCAGATCTTGGGGATTTCCCCTTGGCGGGAGCACTTTTCAGTGTTTTGGTTTTTTTTCAGCCCGGGTGATTCAATACTTCCTTTTTTTGCTTCCAAGCAAAGCAAACAGAGAGAGCGCGCGGGGGCGGGTGCCCACGCAGCCCAGCCCAGCTGCACCGAGGCTTGAGTTGGTCATTTAATGGCAGGTTGTTAGAGAGAGAAGAAAAAATTCCAATATTGCTCAAAGGTTGGATCGAGGGAAACCCCGGTTTTCAAGCTGGAGAGACGCCTGGCTGCCTTAGAAAGTCATGCCATTGTGTGCTGTCTGGAGCTTGAGTGGCGAAGGGATGGAGGGGTGACACAGTCTGGGACAAGTAGACATTCCTTGCATGCCCCACCCCCGCCAAACACTGTTTTTTATTTCTTAGGGGAAATTCTTCTTTCCTTTCTCCCTCTCTCCTTAATTTCCCCCCCCCCCCAATCTTCATCTATCTTGCCCTCTACATTGGGGAAATCACAGGAATTGATGTGAAATGTTTGTTATTTATTGGATGGATGGATGGATGGATGGATGGATGGATATGTTGCTGATGCAACTCCACATGGGTAATGCCACATAAAAATGCCATCCAAAAGAAACCTCAATAAATAACAAAACAGGTAGTCCTCGCTTAACAGCCATTCATTTAATGATGATTCAGACTTCCGACGGTGCTGGGAAAACCGACTTACGACCTGTCCTCACACTTATGGCCATCACCACATCCACGCAGTCACACGATTGCAATTCAGGCGCTTGGCAACTGGTTCACATTTAGACTGTCGCAGCGTCCCACGGTCACGTGACCGCCATTTTCGACCTTCCCAGCTGGCTTCCAGCGAGCAAAATCAATGGGGAACCACAAGATTCGCTTAACGACCATGTGGCTCACTTAATGACCGCAGCAAAAAAAGGTCATAAAATCGGGTTGGATTTGCTTAGCAACCAAAATTCCGGGGCCAGTTGTGGTTGTTAAGTGAGGACTACCTATAGAGCAGAACGTGTTAACAGGATTTATTTTTCTTTGGAGCCAAAGGAATTTGGGAATGATGAGTCTGTACCCCAAAAAAATGCCAGGGAGGACACTGAAAAATTTGGAGTGATATATTTCAAGGTGGAATTTAACCACTTGTGTTTCTCCTTCCTGTGTATATACTGTACCTGTTTATGTGGATAAATTGTTGGATAGTTTTTATATTTCTCTGAATATTCTTAGCTCCTTGTTGGACTTTCTACATCTTTTCATGCCACGCAGATTTATGTCCTGATGTTTTAAAAGAAATGAGCTCAGTGGTGATGCTTTTGTCATCGTTCTTTCGTAAATGGAGGGACTTTGGGCAATCTTGAGCCCGCTGGGTGGCTCAGACTGCAGTTCCCAGCAGCAAGGCTGGGCATGATGGGGGTGATAATCCAGCGCATGTAGAGGTTTGTGGAACCTTTTATGTTAGTTTCCCATTTCAAAAAAGCTTCGGCTTCATTGCTGGGTTTTGACAATTAGGGTGCAAAGAGATCTTGGGGGTTCAGGCTGCCAGGACTCATCGGTCGACCTTCCTGGATTCTGGCTTTCTAGATTGGTGACATCCGCTTTGATGCACAGAAAAGCACTCTGCACATTCTCAGTGGCACTGTTTTACTCCCTCTTCCCTGGGCCAAGGCACTATCGTGGCTCTTCCGTAGCCATGTGGAGTATGTGGCAATTTATTCCCACGCGCAGCGGCTTTTTCTCCTACCTCGCCCCCTCGTCGTACGAAGACCGATGCGCCAGAGCACCAGCAGTCATCCGGGTTACGCTCTTTGGTTCAGGTTTCTTACTTTCAATGGCCGTGGCTTCTGGCAGAGCTGGGACTGTTTACCCTTGAGGGGTTTAAAACAACCAAACAAACCAAATCCATTTCGTCTCCTGGCACTGAGGACTAGAAACATGAGCTAGTATGTTGTTGTTTATTCGTTCAGTCGCTTCCGACCCTTCGTGACCTCATGGACCAGCCCACGCCAGGGCTTCCTGTCGGCGGTCACCATCCCCAGCTCCCCCACGGTTGAGTCTGTCACCTCCAGAATACCAAACTGCAAATTGCTTTTGTTTGGAGTTCTGTTTGTTGGCCTAGGAAAGGGGGTGTCTCATACAGTATTAATACTCCTTCCTTCCTTCCTTCTTCTCTCTCTCTCCTTCCTTCCTTCCTTCCCTCCCTCCTCCTCTCTTTTCCTTCCTTCCTTCCTTCCCTCCCTCCCTCCCTCCCTCTCTCCCTCCTTCTTTCTCTCTTTTTCTTTCTTTCCCTTCCTTCTCTTTCTCTTTTCCTTATTCCTTCCTTCCTTCCTTCCTTTTTTTCTTTCTTTCTTTCCTTTCTTCCTTCCTTCCTTCCTTCTCTTTCTCTTTCTCTCTCTCTCTTTCTCTTTTCCTTCCTTCCTTTCTTCCCTCCCTCTTTTCCTTCCTTCCTTCCTTCCTTCCCTCCCTCCCTCCTTTCTGTTTCTGTTTGTTTCTCTTTCTGTTTCTCTTTCTTTCCCTTCCTTCCTTTTTTCTTTTTCCTTTCTTCCCTCCCTTCTTCCTTCTCTTTCTCTTTCCCCTCCCTCCCTCCCTCCCTTCCTTCCTTCCTTCTCTTTTCCTTCCTTCCTTCCTTCCTTCCTTCCTTCCTTCCTTCCTTCCCGTCCCTCCCTCTTCCTTTTCCTTCCTCTTTTCCTTCTTTCCTCTCCCCTCCCTCCCCCCAGAACCCGCCCCCAGCACCACCCCCGTGGTGGAGATAATCGAGCAGCCCAAGCAACGAGGGATGCGCTTCCGCTACCAGTGCGAGGGCCGCCTAGCTGGCTCCATCCCGGGGGAGCGCAGCACCGACACCACCAAGACGCACCCCACCATCAAGGTCAGTCTCCCACGGTCCTGGGGGAGAGAGGAATTGCCTCTTCCTCGCCTGCCCAGAGAGACCCGGGTTTCCCAGAAGCCTTCGTAACGTCCGCTTTAAAATCCGGTCCCCTCCAGTGCTGCCCTGGCCCAGCGGACGCTGGCTGCGATGTCACAGCGCGTTCGTCCCGGGCGTCCTTCCTGCTGTCTGGCCGGGGGGGAGCGCTTGCAATCTGACGGGGCGGCCAGTTTGTGAACGCGCCCCACGAAGCCCTGGCCCCCTCCTTTTCCAAAGCTTTGGGGGAGATGGGGGGCCGCCTGGAGACGCGTTTGGCCGGCCCCTGCCCCACTCTTCCCGTCCTCTGCCCGCAGATTCACAACTACCAGGGTCCCGGGAAGGTCCGCATCTCTCTGGTGACCAAGGAGGTCCCCCATCGGCCTCACCCCCACGACCTGGTGGGGAAGGATTGCAAAGAAGGCTACTACGAGGCCGAGCTGTCTCCGGAGCGCTCCATTCACAGGTGAGTCCCTGGGGCCGCTTTGCCGCTTTCTCTGGACAGCTGGGCGAGGACGAGGCAGAATTGGGGAGGTCGACACTGGACGGGCATCGCCTCCTGGCCCCCTTTCCTTCCCGAGCACCCTGTTCATGCCTCGTTTCCCACGCTTCCCCCCAGCTTCCAGAACCTGGGCATCCAGTGTGTGCGGAAACGGGATTTGGACAAGGCCGTCGCCAAGCGGATCGAGACTGGGAACAACCCGTTCGGCGGTAAGGAAGGCTGAGCTGGGGGGTGCCCTAAAAATGCAGGAAACGGCCTCGGAGCAACTCCAGCCTTCGGTTCAGAGGGACCGATGTTTCCTGCTCTGGCTGGCCGCAGGGAATTTTTTAAATTTTTTTTATTCGTCGAATTTATATAGCCGCCCATCTCACAAAGAAGTGACTCTGGGCGGCGTGCAACAGAGCTAAACAACAATACATATATATAAAACAATTATTATTATTATTAAACTTTAAAACTATGAAAAAGTGCAAAGCTAAGAGAGAAGAAATATTGGGCGAAGAGCAGATGTGAATGACAATGGAGCCACCTCAATATTTCACCAGTCCCCTACATTAGAATGTTCCTTCCATAACTTTTTTCCAATGGGAGGTGAACAGTGTAGACCACCTTTTACATTTACATGCCATTCATAAGAGACAATAGAAAAGCCAGAAGACCAGAACACCTCTTGGCCAGCAATCATCAACGAGATAGGCAAAGATTAACAGCAAGATTAGCAGCAGAGGAGCAATCAAACAACACAATAGACCCTAATCAAGGAACTATTAACTCTGTCAATCAACCAAGCAGCAAACAACAACCCAATCAAAGTACTACCAAGGAGAGTACAACACCTCCACCAACACAAGCAGGACAAGCCAGGGTATATAAACAGAGAGCAAGTCCCACTCCCTTTTCGCACTGAAGATGTTGCCTAGCCTGGCAATGAAACGTCTGCAAGAAAACAACAAGGCTCAGAGAGCACCATGGACTCCACAGACCACCTTTTCTCCAGCAGTCTGATTTCAATGTTACACACCCATTTGGCATATGATCTCATTGAAGGGAACATTGAAATAGTACAAACAGGTCAAAAAAAAAAGAAGGGATAGAAAAGAAGCTTGGAAATTTATGTCACAGACAAAGCAAGTCCAGAATATCTGGCTTCGAAGGCATCCTTGCCTCTTTGTTTTAAAACAAAAAAAGAAGATTATTCAAATGTTGACCAATGGTGTATCTCAGTCTCTGCCATCCAGTAGGGGTGGGTACAAGTAAAACCGACTTGCAACTGGTCCTCGCACTTATGACCATCGCCAGGTCCCCGCGGTCACATGTTCCCAATTCAGGCGCTTGGCAACTGGTTTGTATTTATGACCGTCGCAGTGTCCTGTGGTCACATGATCACCGTTTTCGACCTTCCCGGCTGGCTTCCGGCAAGCAAAATCAACGGGGAACTGCGTGATTCACTTAACAGCCACATGTTCGCTTAACAAACGCCACAAAAAAGTGGTAAAATCGGGTCAGATTCGCTTAACGACCACATCACTTAGTGATTGAAATTCCTGTCCCAACTGTCGTTAAGCAAGGACTACCAGTATATCCTTTTGGTGTTGCATATACACTTTGCATGCAACATAGTCTGTAATGTAACCAAAACAGCTTGGTTTTAAATGTGGAAAAAACTAAGATTATTATAGACTTCAGGAAGAACCGGTGCAGTCACACTCCACTTTTTATCAATAACATAGCTGTGGAGTCAGTCAGTAGCATCAGATTCCTGGGGGTGCAGTTAACAGATTCTTGAATGCCAAATAGGTTCTTTTAAGGTGAAATACGTTGGATATGTAAAGAATGTATATTTTATAGTAATTATGGACTTTTATTAGTATTTTAATGTTTGACTGAAATTGTGAGTTAAAGAATGTACAGTATATTTTTTAAGAATGTATATTTTATAAGAATGGGTATTTTATAGTAATTATGGTTTTTTATTATTATCATTAGTATTTTATTGCTTGAGTGAAATTGTGAGCCAACTGCAACGAAATTTCATTCTATTGTGCACTTGTATAGTGTACAGTGGGATGACAATAAAGTTATTATTCTATTGTATTCTATTGTATTCTATTCTATTAATTTATTGCTTAGCTGTATTTTATATTCGACTTTTTTTCCGGAGGACTCATCGGTACGGTACCCATTTGATCCCCACGATAACCATCCTGCAAGTTAGGGCCGGGAAGAGGGAGAAGTCCCCCCATTCCTCAGTGGGCTCCGTGATTGAATGGGGGCTCAACCTGGGGCCTCCCCAGTCCAGGGGTCAACAGCTTAATTCTTGACGGTGTCTTCTAAATCTCCTGTTTTTTGTTTTCCTTTTTTTCTTTTTTCTTTCCTCTTCCTCGCTCAGTGCCAATGGAGGAGCTAAAAGGAGATTACGACCTGAATGCAGTTCGACTCTGTTTCCAGGTCTGGGTTCGGGATACAGGCACAGGGCGCTTGATTCAGCTGCCTCTGGTGGTCTCTCAACCAATCTACGACAATCGTGAGTGTTGGCTAGAACTGGGGCATTGCTCGGTTTGGGGAAAGACATTGAGTTGCGGATCCAATCCCGAGAGATGACTGGTTTTGCTTAGGGGCAGCTTGGACTCCGGGATGACTTCCATTTTATTCAGTCTTAAGGGTTCTAGTCCTCATGGGGGCCATCATCCAAGAATTCAAAATGGATCCTGACTTTAATTTGGTGGCATGTCATTCCCCTCTGATGCAGTAGGGACTCTAGTTCAGTCACCACCGTTTCACTGGGTTGACGTAACAGCCTAAACCTCGGTTAAGAAGCCGTCAGTGGCTGTGTTTGCAGGATATGGAAGAAGGAACACTTAAAAAAAAAGCAACCTATTAACATCGGGTGGGAAATGTTTGAAGGGTTGGGGGATGCAACCTCGACCAAATTTTTCTGGCACTTTTGTTTGGTGTTTAAAGTCGGGGGATTGGAGTGGGAAGGCTTTCAAACTCTACCTACCCCGAACTGGTCTGAAATTCAGCTGCTCGGCTTGGGCTGGATTGTGGGGGCATGATGCTGGGGACCCCAAATGAGGCACGGAGCGGGCTGCGTGTGGCTTGAGAGTTGCCCACCGCAGGATGCCGAGGACCTGGTTCTCACAACATCCTGAGCCCCAAATCCCAGCCTCATTTTACTTATTTTTATTTATTTAATTTTTATCCCACCTTTATTGTTTTTATAAATAACTCAAGGGGCGAACATACCTAATACTCCTTCCTCCTCCTATTTTCCCCACAACAGCAACCCTGTGAGGCGAGTTGGGCTGAGAGACAGGGACTGGCTCAAGGTCACCCAGCCGGCTTTCGTGCCTCAGGCGGGACTAGAACTCACAGCCCCCTAGTTTGCCATTGGCTCCTTCCTAGGGCTGAGAGAGAGAGACTGGCCCAAGGTCACCCAGCCGGCTTTCATGCCTAAGGCGGGACCAGAACTCACAGCCCCCTAGTTTGCCATTGGCTCCTTCCTAGGGCTGAGAGAGGGGGACTGGCCCAAGGTCACCCAGCCGGCTTTCATGCCTAAGGCGGGACTAGAACTCTCATTCTCCTGGTTTGCCATTGGCTCCTTCCTAGGGCTGAGAGAGAGTGACTGGCCCAAGGTCACCCAGCCGGCTTTCATGCCTCAGGCGGGACTAGAACTCTCTGTCTCCTGGTTTGCCATTGGCTCCTTCCTAGGGCTGAGAGACAGGGACTGGGCCAAGGTCATCCAGCCGGCTTTCGTGCCTCAGGCGGGACTAGAACTCACAGCCTCCTGGTTTGCCATTGGCTCCTTCCTAGGGCTGAGAGAGAGAGTGACTGGCCCAAGGTCACCCAGCCGGCTTTCCTGCCTCAGGCGGGACCAGAACACTCAGTCTCCTGGTCTGCCATTGGCTCCTTCCTAGGGCTGAGAGAGAGTGACTGGCCCAAGGTCACCCAGCCGGCTTTCGTGCCTCAGGCGGGACTAGAACTCACAGGCTTTATTTTTTTAGATTTTAGCCTGCATTTTGCAGATCCGCCCTTCAGATTAGTCTGTACTGGTAGACTCACGTCCGAAAGCTATTTCCCCCATCTGCTGCCTTCTGGGAGGGGGTGTAACCACAACAGTGCCCATCTTCCCCACCCAGCATGACCTGGAAGATAGGCATCATAGTCCACATACCTGGAGAGCATTTTCTTGAAGAGCTCTACCTTTAAAGGGTTTGTTGATTGCGGCTTTTGTTCCTCGGCACGGTTGAGGTTTCTCTGCCTTGAGTTGGCCTGGAGTCGTGCCATTTAGCGCCGGTGTCGTGGTTTTCTTCTATTTCTGTCACGCAAATCACTTTGGCAGTGCCATTGTGCAGTCAAGTGGCTGAGTAACCTAAAACAAATAGAATCCCGTCCCGTGGTTTTGGATGGGGCACAAGCCAGGTTATTTACTGCATAAATCTACATACTTCCTTGGAAGCGTGCCTCGTTGCGTTCAGCAGTGCCTGTTTTCACAGAAATGGGTAGCAGCTTGCTTTCTTCCTCTGGGTCCAACTCAGCGTTTCCTTTCCTTCGCTAAGCATTAATGGAAATAGGATCCCAAAGGTCATCTAGACTCACCCTCTGCTGAGTGCAGTTTCTGTAATGCGGGAAGCTATAAGATGTGTTCCTCGTGATCTTACTGGAGTGGGTGAGGACAAAATTCCCTCTCCCTTTTTGCCATTTGGAAAGCTTAAAGGGGGGGTGTCTTAAGAGTCCCATATTTCCCTTTTAACCCCCCCCAAACAAGAAAAAAACCACGTTTAGCATTCATTTACAGCAGTGTTTTTCAAACTTGGCAACTTTAAGATGGGTAGACTTCAACTCCCAGAATTCCCCAGCCAGCCATGCTGGCTGGGGAATTCTGGGAGTTGAAGTCCACCCACCTTAAAGTTGCTAAGTTTGAAAAACACTGATTTACAGTATCCCTTCATCCTTTAAAAGCCTCCCACAAACAGGAAAAACGGGCTTGAATGTTTTGATTGTACCATGGCAAAAGAGATACCAGGGCAGCCACATGGTAGATTAATTCTGCACTACTAACTGATTTTTTTCTTGTTTCCCTTTCTGCAGGCGCCCCCAATACAGCCGAGCTGAAGATCTGCCGTGTGAACCGCAATTCGGGAACTTGCCTAGGGGGAGACGAAATCTTCCTTCTCTGTGACAAAGTGCAGAAAGGTAGCGCTTCTCCCAACACCCCTGGAAAATTTTGTCCCTCGCCGGCGGCTTTTAGTTTTTTAGGAATTAGATCAAACAAACCACCACCAAAAAGAACAAAAACAAAGAAAAGGGAAAGGAATACATATGCACACCTAATATCAGCTTTACACTAAAGTGAAGGTTGCAGTGAAAATATAGTGATTATAAAAAAATAAAATACAAAAAAAGCATTGCAGGTAGTCCTTGCTTAATGACCACAATTTCCAGAACCGGAATTTCTGTTGCTAAGCAAAGCCATCATTAAGCGACTCTGACCCGATTTTACATTTTTTGCTCCGGTCATTAAGCGAACCATGTAATTGTTAAGCGAATCACGCGGTTCCCCATTGATTTTGCTTGCCAGAAGCTGGCTGGGAAGGTTGAAAATGGTGATCACATGACCACGGGACGCTGCGACAGTCATAAATGTGAACCAGTTGCCAAGTGCCCAAATCGTGTTCACGTGACAGCAGGGGACGCTGCAACAGTTGTAAGTGTGAGGACCAGTCATAAGTCGGGCTTACAATGGTGCTGAAAAACTGACTTGTGACCAGTCCTCGCACTTACGACTGTCATGACGGTCACATGATCACAATTCGGGCGCTTGGCAACCAGTTCACATTTGCGGACATCACAGCGTCCCACGGTCACATGATCACCATTTTCGACCTTCCTGGCCAGCTTCCGGCAAGCAAAACCAATGGGGGACCGCGTGATTCGCTTAATGACCACTATTAAAAAGAAGCCATAAAATCGGGTTGATTTGCTTAATGACTGCTTCACTTAGCAACCAAAATTCCAGTCCCAATTGTGGTAATTAAGCAAGGACTACCTGTAAAAGCTGGAAGGAAAACTATGTTCATAGCTCTGTGCCTAAGAATGCAAGGTTTTTAAGTTCTCGCTGAGCAGTCTGGCTGTCTCTGGATGGAATGCCCAATTTATGTTTATGAAGTGTGTTGAATGTTGGTGAGGTTATGCTTAATTAAAAAGAAAATGAGTAGGGAACTTGACATGCAGGATAATTAAAGTGTGTTGCTTTAAAGATGCATTGGACATAGTCCAGATCTGGAGCTGATGGGGTGGGATGACTGACTCCCTGCTCCCGATGTAAATAGTAAAATGCAAGCCCGGTCCTTTGGCTAGATGAGGCCAGGTCTGTCTAGTTTCTGATGCTTCTACCCAAACCAGTTGTCCCTGATTGCTCTGGCATCACAGCAGCTCGGATAGTGAGGCGCTAGCTGACAACAGAATAGAGTCAATTATGATACAGGTAGTCCTCGCTTAACGACCACAATTGGGACCGGCGTTTTGGTTGCTAAGCGAAGTGGTCATTAAGCGAATCCAACCCGATTTTATGACCTTTTTGTGGCGGTTGTTAAGCGAATCATGCGGTTCCCCATTGATTTTGCTTGCTGGAAACCAGCTGGGAAGGTCGAAAATGGTGATCACGTGACCGTGGGAGACTGTGATGGTCGTAAATGCGAACCGGTTGCCAAGTGCCCAAATTGTGATCACGTGACCGCGGGGACGATGCGACAGCTGTAAGTGCGAGGACCGATCATGTCGTTTTTTTCAGCACCGTCGTAAGTCCGAACCATCACTAAACGAATGGTCGTTAAGCGAGGACTACCTGTACTTTAAATGTCTTCCAGATGCTAGGTTTTATTTGGGTAGGAAGTATACACGTGGGCATTTTCTTTCTCCTGCGTTTCTATTTTCGGACGCCCAGGAAGATGTTTTGAAAGCGTTTTGTCAGTTCAGGGAGAGGGCGACCCCTTGTTGAGTCCCCTTTTGTGCCTTCTGAATGATTCCTTCCCAACATCTCGGCTTCCGTTCCAGAGGACATCGAAGTCCGCTTCTTCAAGGACTCCTGGGAAGCGAAAGGCTCCTTCTCGCAGGCCGACGTCCACCGCCAGGTGGCCATCGTCTTCAAGACTCCGCCGTACGCGGATCAGGCCCTCCGTGAGCCCGTGACGGTCCAGATGCAGCTGCGCCGTCCGTCCGACAAGGAAGTCAGCGGCTCCATGGAGTTTCGTTACCTCCCTGACGAAGGTATTTTTCGGGCTTCTCAGCCAACAGCAATGGAGTGCGTTGGCATCCCCCATTCTCTCTTTTTTTTTATATAGTTTAAACTTTATTGATTTTCAGAGTATAGATAAAATACAAAATAGAAACTGCAGAAAAGCATGAAAATAGAACTAAAGAAAAAAGAAGAAAAAACTATAAAGTGCAAATAGACAGAAAACAAAGATGGAAAAGTGACTTCCGACTTTCTCCAATACAGATATAAATTTACAAAAATAATCTCTTACCAATGATTAAACCATAGTAACATTATTTCTATTAAAATAAACAAATTAATCATTAAAATCAAAATCAGAACATCATTTTTTTCTACCACAAGCAAATACTCTAGAAGTGGTTGCCAAACAGATAAAAATCCAGAAACTGAATATTCTCTAATTAATGCTGTCAATTTAGCCATCTGGGCCAGATCCAATTAATAATCCAGTCTTCAACCGTAGGTATCTGGCATCCCCCTTTCTCCAAGGCCTTCTTTAAAAAATTTATTTGCCACTGGGAACATCAGAGGAAAATCTCTCTTTTGTCTGTCGCCACTGGTGGGGGGAATAAAATGAGAGATAGGGACTAGCCCAAGGTCCCCCAGCTGGCTTTCATGCCTAAGGCGGGACTAGAACTCTCAGTCTCCTGGTTTGCCATTGGCTCCTTCCTAGGGCTGAGAGACAGGGACTGGCCCAAGGTCACCCAGCCGGCTTTCATGCCTAAGGCGGGACTAGAACTCAGAGACTCCTGGTTTGCCATTGGCTCCTTCCTAGGGCTGAGAGAGAGGGACTGGCCCAAGGGCACCCAGCTGGCTTTCACGCCTTAGGCGGGACTAGAACTCTCAGTCTCCTGGTTTGCCATTGGCTCCTTCCTAGGGCTGAGAGACAGGGGCTGGCCCAAGGTCACCCAGCCGGCTTTTACGCCTTAGGCGGGACTAGAACTCAGAGACTCCTGGTTTGCCATTGGCTCCTTACTAGGGCTGAGAGAGAGTGACTGGCCCAAGGCCACCCAGCCGGCTTTCATGCCTAAGGCGGGACTAGAACTCAGAGACTCCTGGTTTGCCATTGGCTCCTTCCTAGGGCTGAGAGAGAGGGACTGGCCCAAGGGCACCCAGCTGGCTTTCACGCCTTAGGCGGGACTAGAACTCTCAGTCTCCTGGTTTCTAGCCCGTTGCCTTAACCACTAGACCAAACTGGCTCTTATCCGTGAGTATCTACGGTAGGTTCCCAACCCTTTGAGTTTCTGCTGAGTGCAGGATAGTTAAGAGAAATATTTTCTATCCCCACCCCTTTCCAAACTAAATTGTCCTCAACTTTTTTTTTTTCCCTCCTCCCCTCGGCAGGCGACTTCCATCGAATTGAGGAAAAACGCAAACGGACTCTTGGGACTTTCAAGACCTTTGTACAGAAGACACCTTTTGCAGGTAAAAAGGTGGCCGAAGTGGAAAGAAACGGGTGGGGGGGGAGAAGGGGGTGGGGGGGCAGCCCCAGTTGAAAGAGCCAACGTGGGAGGTGGGGAGAGCCTCCTTTGATATGGCTGGGGCTGGGCAAGCGAGCAGGCAACCTTCGGGGTGTTTGGACTACAAAGCCCATCAACTCAGGCAGCATGTCCCATTGTCTAAAATTGTGGAAGCGCCGTTCCAACCTCTGAAGGGCAGCGACTGGTCCTTTCCTGCTGGAAAGGGAGGCCCGCTTTCTTACAACACTGGGGAACACTCACAGGTTCTATCAGCCGTACAAAGTAGACCAGATCAGGAAACTGACTCTACATAAAAACTAGAACTCTGCTTTAGTATAAATAATAATAATAATAATAGCCACACAACACCCCAGTCGGTAAGAAAGATCAAAAAGTCTGGACAGCAGACATTGCAATCCCTGGAGACGGCAGAACAGAAGAGAAAAAAACGGGAGAAAATCACAAAATACAAAGGCCTGCAAATGGAAGTTGAACGACTGTGGCAAAAGAAAGCAAAGGTAGTACCGATAGTCATAGGCACCTTGGGTGCAACCCCAAAACATCTGGAGCACCACTGGAACACCATCGGCCTTGACAAAATCGCCATCGGTCAATTGCAAAAGGCAGCGTTGCTTGGAACGGCTGACATCCTGCGGCGACACCTTTAACGCCATCTGCCTATCCCAGGTTCTTGGGACAGACTCGCTAAGGGGACAGAAATGCCAAATGCAGGCTAAACATCTGACTGACTGTGTGACCAACCCTAACAATAATTTGTTAACCTTGCAATGTTTCCGACTCTCAACTCTGGGCGGCTCACGACCATCAAACAAAGAAATTACAACAGAAGAAAAGATGGCAGGCACGACAGACCGGATGGGAGGAATCTTGCAGGTCTGCCTGCGTTTTCCCCTCCCTCCCTCCCTCTTGTACGCCAGGGAATTGGGGGGAGCCAGTCTCATAACCCCCTTTTCCAGGCTTAAGGCATGCATGCTTCAGTCCCCGTTGTTGTCCTAACAGTTTCTGGACGCATTCTCCAAAGTCATCTCCAAGGCTCCCTGCGAGTTCTGATTTGTCTCCTACCGCATGCAGTTAAAACAATCCGGTAGTAAGGGATGGGAAGTCGTCTTCTGAACGGGAAAATCCCGTGCGCTGAAAGGCCTTCATAAAGATGGCGGGCTGCCCTTGTCAACCCAGGAGCAGCGCTTTTTTCAAATGCATGTATTATTGATTAAACTGCAGGCAACTCAGGGCAGCTTACACTGAAAAAAGCAGGCACAAGGACTCGCATACGTCTGGGGGGGGGGGGAAATGTGTAATGCACCAAAGAATAACCATCGGGCTCAACACCCACCCTGAATTTCCCCAGCCGTACAAATCTCGGGGGGCATGTGGCTCCAGAGGGCAGACGCCGCAACAGAGAATTGACATAATGGATTCAACTTAGTTACTGAATTAATTTATTATCTGTCTGTCTGCATTCTAGAATTCCAGAGCACACTTTGGATAAAGAGGCTGGGTTTGAGTAAACTGGTTACTGCATTAAGCCAATGTTTGTTTTGGCACAATATGTTGAATGATAAACTATCCCGAAGGGCTGGCCTTGTACAATAGGCTGAGGAACCGAGGTTAAAACTGACCAAGGTTAACATGGGGAGGAAATGCCGCCGCATCGCTTGTACCCAACCTGGTCCAGCGTGTCAGGCAGATAAAGTCACATTGAAATGGACGGGACTTTTCAGCAGACACAGTGACCTCACTGATTTCAGGAGTAACGTGGCCGGAATGCTCCTCTGTTAAAATAAAGGTTTAGCAACGGGGTGTTAAAAGGAAAGAACAAACAGAAGCCCTGAGAACTTCTTAAAGAATTCCAGATTTTTGCCCTTTCAGCCCAAGGCAAATCAAAGGAACAGCAGTTTAAAAAATAAAAACCTCCATTTTACTTCAGAACAACTGCAATTGCTCTTTGAAATAAAATTTTTTTAAAAGGTGGGCGTTTCTGAAACGGAGATACGCACTTACCTGTTGTACCTTTCTTCCTCAGTGGTAGGAGCGTCAGAAGCCCAAAATCCACGCCGCATTGCTGTTCCAAAACACGGAGTAGCACGGCCTAATACCAGTGGTAAGTTCCTCCCCATTCCCTAATATTTTCTGTCTGCGAGAGTTTGGAACACTTTGTAAACCAGCAGCTTGGTTTAAGGATGCAAGTGTGGAGAAGCAGCCTAAGATTTTCCTCTTTCTTTCAAACGGTTTGGTGATATCCAGCCCCTCTTCTACCGTAGAGATAAACTGTACAGGCAGTCCTTGCTTAACGACCATTCGTTTAGCGACAGTTCGGACTTACGACGGTGCTGGGAAAACCGACTTGCGACCGATCCTCGCACTTACAGCCATCACAGTGTCTCCCGCGGTCACATGATCTCAATTCAGGCGCTTGGCAACCAGTTCGCATTTACGACTGTCGCAGCGTCCCGTAGTCATGTGATCACCACTTTTGACCTTCCTAGCTGGCTTCTGACAGGCAAAATCAATGGGGAACTGCATGGTTTGCTTAACAACCATGTGGTTCGTTTAGTGGCCACAGTGATTCGCTTAACGACCGCCGCAAAAAAGTGAAATTGGGTTGGATTCACTTAACCACATTGCTTAGCAACCGAAATTCTGGTCCCAATCGTGGTTGTTAAGGGAGGACTACCTATATCTGAGTTGCCTAACTCCAGGTCAATTTTTCTCCTGGAATCCTCTATTCCTCTACTCACT
The DNA here is from genome assembly GCA_023362775.1 of Charina bottae. Lineage (NCBI taxonomy): Eukaryota > Metazoa > Chordata > Lepidosauria > Squamata > Charinaidae > Charina > Charina bottae. The sequence continues at coordinate 5,707,144 of JALMGJ010000026.1, read as the reverse complement.
CCAGAACAGAAATGGGGTCCCTCACAAGAAATGCCCTACAAGCTGTCTCCTCTCATCCTCCTAAGCTTTTAGGCACCCCTGAAACAGAAAGGTTTAACCCCCACACTCATTTTAATGGCAGAAGGGTCCAGAGTTATTGGATTCTGGGTTCAGTAGCCAATTTAGTTGCCTTGGAGAAAGGAGGTCTTGATCTCAAGCTTGTTTGGGGGGGTGCCAAGCTGTGAACATTCCTCCAAGGGATCTTTTCCATCTGTTTTTTTTTTGGGGGGGGGGTTATGTCCTCTCTGCATGGAACAACAAGAGAGCCAGTTTGGTGTCATCTCAGGACCAACGTTTGACCTGGTTCACAGATCACATTAAGCCAGAGTTGATCATAATTTGAGAGGCAGTCTGGTGTAGTGGTTAAGGCACCAGCCTAGAAACTGGGAGGCGCTGAGTTCTAGTCCTGCCTTAGACACAAAGCCGGCTGGGTGACCCTGGGCCACTCACTTTCTCTCTGCCCTAGGAAGGAGGCAATGGCAAACCACTTCCGAAAAATGCTGTCAAGGAAACCGCAGGGGCCTGTCCAATGAGACGCCAGGAGTCGAGACTGATTCAAGGGTGCACGTGTGTGCACGCACGCCCCAAAAACAGCGGAATGAATGACTGGCCGGTGGGGGCACTTCCTCTCTCTGGGTGTCTTCCAAGAGAGGTGTCGCTTGTTCTGTTTTCAAGACACTGTTCTAGGATTTGCTTCCTTCTTCTCTCCCCCACCTGGTTCCAGTTCTCTCTTTCTGCCGTGAGAGACACAAATGTGCCACTTCCTATGCTGCTGCTTTTCCTCGAGTTTAAGCACACCCAGCACATTTCAGCCATTGCTCGTATAGGATCTGAAACTCTAATCCAGTGTTTCTCCACCTTGGCAACTGGAAGAGGGGTGGACTTCAACTCCCAGAATTCTGGGAGTTGAAGTCCACCCCTCTTCCAGTTGCCAAGGTGGAGAAACACTGCTCTAATCAGTCTCAGACTTGGAGAAAGCTCCTTTGGCCTCTCCTTAGCTTTGGCCCCAGCCCAGTTTCTTTATTAAGACTATATAATTTATTATCCTTGATTCCCTCCAGCTGTGCCAGGCCTCCTAGGAGCATCAGGGCAGTCGCCTCTGCTGCCGGCCCAGAAGCCCCAGGTCATGACGCCGCCTCCCGCCGGCTTCTTCGTCGGGTCCAGCCAGCCCACCCCGCCACCCCCAGGGGCCGTGACCGCCAGCTTCAGCACGGTAAACATGGAGGAGCTGTCGTGCCTGGGCGTCTCCTCGCAAGTCCAGCCCTCCGCCGTGGACACAGACGCCACCATTGCGGACGCCTTCCTGCACCTCCACTTCGAAGGGGATGCGCTGGGGGGCCTCTTGGACGACGCCCCCTACAGCAGCCTGGACAGCATCAACACCACCGAGTTCCGGCAGCTGCTCAGCGAGGGAGTGGGCCCCGCAGCCGTGCCGGACCACCAGGGGACTTTGCTGACCTACCCGGAATCCATCAGCCGCCTGGTCAGCCAGCGGAGGGCAGGAGGGGAGCCTGGAGGCAGCGGGGACCGCGGGGGGGGGTGGCAGCTCCACCAACAACAGCTTCCTCAACGGCCTTCTGGGGGGCCTTCCCGGTGAGGACAGCTTTTCGTCCATGATGGATCTGGATTTGAACTCGCTTCTCAACTCGTAAGCCGGTCCCTCTGGACTCAGGGGCCCGAACTCCAAGCGGCCCGCTTGCCCTTTCGATCGAGACTCGCCGGGGGCTCTCGGCCCACCGGTGCTTCCAGCTCTTCTTTGGGACGTGGTGGGGAGGGGCAGCCTTCAAAGAGGGGGCTTGGCCTCTGTTCCGTGCCCCCCCTCCATGCCACCTCTTCCTGGCACTAACCGTGCGCGCGTAGGAGGTGAGCGTAGCCTGGCTTTTACTGTTTTCTGCCTCCTGGCGTGGCAGATACTCTTCTTCCTATCCTATCAGAATGCCACAGTTGTTTTTTAAAAAGCCTAGAACTTCACGGGGTTTAAAGACCTTTTTTTTTTTTAATGCTGTAGATTTGTTCAAAAAAAGCAGGCAAAATCCCACTTCGTTGTTGCCAGCTTGCCAACTTATCATCTTGCCTCTTTCCTACTCGCGTGGCCCAAGTTGGCCAACGTTTTTAAAAAACGTGTAGAATTCCTATGCCTTTAACAAGGCAGCCGTCAGCTATTGGACTGGTGAAATGCCTGTTAAAAAAAGGTAAAGGTACCCCCCGCACATTTGTGCAGTCGTGTCCGACTCTAGGGGCCGGTGCTCATCTCCGTTTGTTAGCCAAAGAGCCAGCGTTGTCCGAAGACGCTTCCACGGTCATGTGGCCGGCATGATGCGCGCGGAACGCTGTTACCTTCCCACCGAAGTGGTACCTGTTCATCTACTTGCATTTGCATGCTTTCGAATTGCTAGGTTGGCAAGAGCTGGGGCTGGTGCGCGAGCTCCCTCCGTCACGCGGGGCTAGGGATTCGAACCTCCGAACTTGCGATCTTCTGATCGACAAGCCTGGCGTCTTACCCATGAGCCACCACGCCCGCAAAATGCCTGTTACATTTGTCTGTTTTAAAGCCACAGAAACTTTATTGGGGTGCCCTTTTTGCAACAACTGTTTTGTGCCTTAAATCGTCGTCACGGCTCCTCTGTCTGCAACAAGACATGCCAGAGCAAATCCCTGGATTCTCCCTCCAGACCAGGGATTCTGTTTTTAAGCAAAGGCTTAGAACAGGATCCCTCCGCTAGTGGGGAGAAAACGGTTCTTGCTGGGCTTTGCAATCTGTTTCCTGGTGGAGCGGGTCTGTCTGAGTGCGCGCATGTGCTCGAGATCAGCCACAAGGCTAGTCCAGACAGTAAAGGACACAGAAGTGAACGAAGTCTTCGTGCCTTTCTGCTGGCTGATGCTGAAATGTTCAGGCTTCTGTTCTCTTTTTTTCCTAGTAAGAAAAACTAGGGGGGTTTCGTTCACATAATAATGCACTAAACTTGGTTAACTGGAACCTGGGTTTGTGGAGTTCACCCAACGCATAGAAGCACCAGCTCGCCATGATGGCTGGCTGAATACGGCACCCGAGGCCACAAAAAATTACCGAGGCGTAGTGCGTTGTGACCGCAGCTGACATCCCAACGGGATAAGCAGCTTTTTCCTGCCTGCCTTCATGCGCTTGAGCAAAAACCCAGTTAGGGAGAGTTGCAGAGATAAGTCGGTTTAGGCCAGATGGGGAGTAACCACATATGCCCCCCCCCCTTAGCTGTGGATTCAGATGGGGCTAACGTTCCCGCTCATCCGTCCCGCAAAGGAAGGAGCTGTGTCACAACCTGCTGCCTTACTACTTTTTATACCACAGTATGCTACATTTTTTTAAAAAAAATGGGAGTGGACGTGTAAAGCTTAACTAACCTGCTGTTAGTTTTTCAAGTGCATCTCTTTCCTTTTGGGTAATGTAAATTGACCGTTCTTCCTTTGTTTTCTCCTCACTGTAGCAGGTTCTAATAAACTAAACCCTCAGCATTGCAATGTATTAAGGTGTGTATTTTGATTCTGAATGGGGATTCTCCAAAGCCAACCCTTGCCTCTACAGGCAGTCCTTGCTTAACAACCATTCGTTTAGTGATGGTTCAGACTTATGACAGTGCTGGAAAAAACAACTTACAACTGGTCCTCACACTTATGACCATTGCAGCATCCCATGGTCATGGGATTGCCATTTTCGACCTTCTCAGCCAGCTTCTGGCAATCAAAATCAATGGGGAACTGTGTGGTTTGCTTAACGACCGTGTGGTTTGTTTAACGACCGCAGTGATTCGCTTAATGACTGCCGCAAAAAGGTCGAAAATCAGATTGGACTCGCTTAATGACTGCTTTGCTAAGCAACCAAAATTCTGGTTCCAATTCTGGTCGTTAAGCGAGGACTCCTGTACTAGATCTCTGCAGTTATAAATGATGCACAACGTTCTAGCCCAAAGGCAACCCAAGTGCCTGCATTCAGACAACACATAGAACCATAAAGTAACCACACAGGCTTCGTACCACTCCAACCACATTTTAATCCTGGGCGTTGCAGATATACAGCCGGCCTTTCTCTCATTTGGAAGCCAAATTCCACATTAAAGTCTGGATCTCTGCTCTGCTGCTCCCAACCGACCTTTAATGTTGAAAAGAGTGATTGCAGTTGCAGTGTTTATCAATCCATGTTGTTTTGAAGGAGGTTGGTTGGGTTCACACATGCAACCTCATTACTGTAGAGGGGAATGTGTGATCCCAAAAGTAGCTTTTTATGGAGAAAAGGCAAGCCTATATACAAATTACAGGCAAGGTGCGATAAATGAGGAAGCACAGAGCGATGTTTCTCTAGAGCAGTGTTTCTCCAGCTTGGCAACTTTAAGATGTCTGGACTTTAAGATGTTAAAGGCCGGCTGGGGAATTCTGGGAGTTGAAGTCCAGACATCTTAAAGTTGCCAAGCTGGAGAAACACTGCTCTAGAGCTACCTGCTTAACGTATAGCAGAGGTGACAGTCAAAGAGACCATGTTTCCGCTTCAACACTCTTGCAAAGTTTAAGTCAAGAAAGCTGCTCCACCTCCCTCCCCTCCCTGCAAAATATTTGGGCCCATCTGTTCTCTCTGCTCCTGAAACAGACAGAGACTTTCTGACACTCAAGAATTGAGAACTTCCCAGAAACTCCTGCAGTCTGGATTCATCTCCAAACTCCAGAAAGTCAACCCTCAGAACAAAGGGCGGGGGGGAAATGCCTTTTATTTTCAGCCTAGTTACAGGTGAATGCAGCCAAGAACCACAAAAATAAAGTCCGATTACTTTGAGCAAAGGCTGGTAAGGAAAATTAGACTCCCTCTCTGGCGTAGGGTTTCCGTTTCACCCCTCTACCAAAACTAAACAAGCACCATTCTTTCCTCGCGGCCGCTGTATTCGGTTTCTGATAACCCCCCGCCTTCCTAGATGGCAGAAATTGGACGCTGCAGCAAGTCACTCCTCCCGCTGCTGGTGAGCCATTCTGCAGAAAAAAGATTGCCAGGGATTTTCCGCTGGGCTCCTTCTGCAATAAAAAGACGAACAGTTTCAAAGCCTATCGGTTCCCCCAAGGGAGTGCAGCACACACAGTTTAGCAGTTGAATGGCAAATGCAGATGTCCACTCACGTCGTGTCACAAAGATGGACTTTGAAGCTTCTCAGCAAGAATTAAGAGCCCCGCAACGGCCGAGGGCAGAAACGCCGTCGACACAAGCTCTGATCCAGCCTGCCTGCGTTGGGCAATTCTACCTTCTCGTGTGTCCTCTGGGAGAAAAGGGAGTCGAGCGAGCACGGCATGGTGGGATTCGTAGTTCCCAGCATTGGGGCCGTTCCCTCCAGGAATGTCTCAGGTTCAGAAGCGGGAGTTTAAGTCACTTCGGCGTTGCTCACCTTGTTGACGACGCGGGAGCGGCGGGGAACGCACTCCAAATCAAACTTGCTCTCGTAGATGGTGGGACAGAGATGCCAGCGATTGTCGCGGTAGATGCCCAGGTAAGTGTAAGCGTCCGGCTTGTAGGACAGGAGGCACTTGACCCCCGTGGCCCGGATCACGGAGTCGGCCGCCAGCACCTGCTCCTCGTTGGTGAAGTCGTCCGTGTACACGCAGATCACGTGCTTGCGCGCCGAGTCAGGGCAGGAGGGGCTCACCTTGGCCACCCCGATGCGCCCTTCCAGGACCGCCCGGGCGATGCCGCACCAGGCGTGGTCTACCTTGAAGCCGCCGTCCAGGTGCATCAGCCACTTGCCCGTCAGGACCCGCCGGTTGAGGGCCAGCTCCTTGACGGACTCAAAAGTCACATGGCGCCCGCTGAGCTGCAGCCGTTCCCAGTCCTCCTGGAGCCCTATGACGTCTCCGCCCTCTGGACAGAAACCGGGGCCGTAGACGGCGATCCAGCCCACCTGCTCCGAGTTGCGCTCCGGGTCGCCAAAGCGAGAGACGCGAGACGGCTGGTAGGTTTGCAGCCACTCCTCAAACTCGGCCCTGGGAGTCTTGCGGGCATCGAAGACCACCCAGGAATCCATGTCTGCTGCCATGGCTTCAGCGGCCAAATCCTCCGATGCAAAGGCCCCATCCTTCCCAGCCTCGTCATGCTGGCTAGCCATGGTTGGGCAAGGCACCTGATGGGAAAGAGTCAAACCGGGAGGGAATAAATCCACTAACAGGCCACAGCTGGTAAAAAAAGGTAAAGGTTCCCCCCGCACATTTGTGCAGTCGTGTCCGACTCTAGGGGCCGGTGCTCATCTCCGTTTGTTAGCCGAAGAGCCAGCGCTGTCCGAAGACACTTCCGCGGTCATGTGGCCAGCATGACACGTGCGGAACGCTGTTAGCTTCCCACCGAAGTGGTACCTATTCATCTACTTGCATTTGCATGCTTTCGAGTTGCTAGGTTGGCAAGAGCTGGGGCGAGTGCGGGAGCTCACTCCGTCACGCGGGGCTAGGGATTCGAACCTCCGAACTTGCAATCTTCCAACGGACAAGCCTGGTGTCTTACCCGCTGAGCCACCACGCCCCTCTACACACACAGCTGGTAGCCAAGTCTAAATTGGCACCCTGTCTTTTCCACTTACCCTTGGTTTCTGCACCATTCTGCCCAGCCCTGAGTCTTTTATCTGTGTTTTTGCCTTCGCATTCGTTGCACCCAAAACAGTGTAAGTTGAATTCAAGAAAAAAATCCGACAAAAAATTGCCAAAAATCTAATCATGTAATTAGATGGGCAGGAGCTACCAAAAAATGTGTGTTATCGGGCTGGTAGCTCTGCCCCCCTCATCCTGTTCTAAAGACTGAAAGCCAGGTGGCATCCTGGGACCATCTTCCCCAGCTGCTCTTCTCCTGGGAACTGTGCTGAACGGCAGAGAAAAATACGTCAAGGGCCTCTGCTGGAGAGGATTGCCTTAATGTTGCATTCCTGGCCAAAATCAATCTGGGATTGTGGCCCAGTATGGAATTATGGGGTAGGAACTGGATTTCTTAAGTTTCTCAGAATTGTGGGCACCCAAAAGGAACTGTAATACTCACAGGATTTTTTGGGGGGAGGGGGCGGGGGAGCAGTTTCAAGGAAAGAAAGTAGAAGCCTGTGAATCATCCTTACTGGCTGGAATAATGGAAATTGTAGTTCCAACACATCTAAGACACCTATCTGCAGAGAGCTGTTGTAAAAACATTTCTGAAGTTTTTCTTTTAATAATACAAAGGTTTGGGGCAAACCTTTGTTTTGGTTATATGCTTTTTTAAGACCTGCAACGTTTACTTAAATACAGGTAGTCCTTGACTTACAACCACAATTGGGACTGGAACTTCCATCACTAAGCGACGCGGTCGTTAAGTGAGTCATGCCTGACTTTACCTTTTTGCCGCGGTTGTTAAGTGAATCATGTGGTTCCCCATTGATTTTGCTTGGCGGGACCCGGCTGGGAAGGTTGCCAATGGCGATCACGTGACCCCGGGACACTGCAACCGTCGTAAATACATGCCGTTTGCCAAGCGCCTGAATCACGATCACGTGACCGCAGGGACGCTGCAATGGTTGTAAGTGCAAGGACTAGTCACAGGTCACTTTTTCCAGCACTGTCATAACTTTGAACGGTCGTTAACCAAATGGTCGCAAGTTGAGGACTACCTTTACTTCTTACAGAACTGAGATTGGCGTGATTTAACAGAAAGCTTGAAGTGCGCGTGTGGCAGTGTGGGGGGAATAACATTGTAGAAAAATGGGTACCATTCAAGTGAACTGGCATGTGCTTACTAGTGCGAAGGGCAGAACAGTTAAATACAGAGAGTTCTTCAAAATTTAGGGAGGCCTGCTTCAGTTGGCCTTTCCGCCCACCCACCTACTTCTGCACACTACTCTATCCCCTGGCCATGGGTAGGACGTTGAGTTTTTCAAATACCCAAATATTTAATTATTAGCTGTAGCCGCAATGAGCTGACGTGAGTCAACTTTCTCTGATCTCAAACAGCTAAGCAGGGCCAGAGCAGTTATTTCCTGGGAACTCCCAGGAAATTCCGGAGCTGTGGCTTAGACAGGAACTATTGGGGAAAAATCACCCCACAGAAAGCCGTGACAAGCTGCCAATGGACAGATACCCTGAGGGCATCTGCCCGTCCCACTAGGTCAGATAGAGTAGGCACGCTCCAGGTCCCTCTGCTTAAACGCTGCCATCTTGCAAGACCTAGGAAGCGTGCCTTTCCCATGGCAGCCCCTGCCCTATGGAACACCCTTCCCTTGAGATCCGGCAGCCCCCTACTCTTTTAGCCTTCCGGGAAGCCGGGAAGAGCTGGCTTTTCCCCCAAGTGCTGGGATAGGGCGAGTCTGGAACTGGGGGAGAGCGTTCCGGGTTGCATCAGGGGCAGTTTGGTTGCGGCAACAGGTTTTTCTGCTTTGTTTTTTATTGTTTCTTGTTTTTATCCTTTGCGTGATACTGTTTTATGTTATGGTGGCGAGCTGCCCGGAGTTCTGGTTTTAAGATGGGCGGCCATATAAATATTTTAAAGAAATTAAGAAAGAAAACTGTACAGACATGTCTTTGAAGTAACCAGATTAAAGCTTAAATTGGAGATGTTTTTTTAAGCTGTGAGCAAACACAGAAAGATTTAATCCCTGGAAACTCATCCCTAAGTTAACCAAGCACAAACTGCATGACTTCTTTAAAAGCATCACCTTTTCCCAAGTGACATAGGAGGAAACATTTCAGTGTCATTCTTAGGGACGACTGCAGGTAGAGGCAAGAAATTCAGTGACAACTATTCCGCAGTTGGCTTTTTCCTTCCATCCCTTCAACTGGGATATTAGTGCCCAAAGTGTCACAGGAAAGACCCTAGACGTTTGCTGTTTGCTTTTAAAGAATTTGTCATATTTCTTCTTCACATTTAGTTATATTGTTTGTTACACCCATATATTGCTACCAAAAATGGTCAGGATAGCAACATACACTCCACAGAGGCACTCAAAGCTGAACTCGACAGCACCTAATATGGTTTGTTAGCTGCTCTGTGGAAACTGTTCTCCCATAAAGCAGAATATAATTAACTGCAAAATAATAATAATAATAATAATAATAATATAAAATAATAATAATAAATAAATATAATAGTAACAATAATGCCTAAAGTCTCCCAATAATAGTAGTAGTAATGCCTAGTCTCCCAATAATAGTAATGCCTAAAATCTCCCAATAATAGTAGTAATGCCTTGTTTCCCTAATTATAATAATAATAATACCTAAAGTCTCCTAATTATAATAGTAATAATGCCTAAAGTCTCCCAATAGTAGTAGTAGTAGTAATGCCTAGTTTTCCTATAATAGTTACTGGTAATAATGCCTAAAGTTTCCAAATAATAACGCCAGTAGTAATGCCTAGTCTCCTAATAGTACCTAAAGTCTTTAATAATAATAATAATAATAATAATAATAATAGTATTAATAGTACCTAAAGCAGGGCTTTCCAAAGTTTTCCCGCGGCGACACACCAACTGCCGTTGGTGTGTCGCCACGGGAAAACCCGGAAGTGCCGCCATTGCGGCAGCGTGCAAAAACCCGGAAGCGCTGCTGCCGCTTTCAGATTTTTGCGCGCCGCCGATGTGTCGCCGCGGGAAAACCCGGAAGCGCTGATGATGATCAGCGCTTCCGGGTTGTGTGTCGACACACCAGACTGTGTGTGGCGACACACTTTTGTGTCGCGACACATAGTTTAGAAAGCTCTGACCTAAAGTCTTCCAATAATAATAATAGTAATAATAATAATGGCTACATTCTCCTAATAATAATATAAATATATAATATTATAATATAATATTAATAATAGTAGTAGTAGTAGCAATAACGCCTAAAGTCTCCCAGGCACCAGCTTGGAATCACGTCACGTCCTTAAAGTGCGTTTCGAAACATTCAAATATGAAGTCTCCCTTATTTATATTCCCTTAGACAAGCCACCTTCGCTCTCTTTCAGCTTCTCGGGACTAGAGGAGTAATACAATAAAAGTACAGCAAGGGCGGTGATGCTACCGTCCTACCTTGCAAGGTTGTGGTAAGGCAACGCAGGCAAAGCGGTCAGGAGACTCCACAGCTTTATGGCAAAGTTACCGAGCGGGCGGGATTACGACGGTCGGCACCCCTGAGGACCCATTTATACGTGCCAGTGAGACCCCTTTCCATTTTCAGGCCGGCCCACGGCTGGAGGGGAACAGCGGGGGTCAGATCCCCCCTCCGCGCCCCCAGCCCGGCCGCAGCTTCGTCTTTCACAACTCCGCCTTACGTTACCGTCGCAACAGCCTGGGGAGGACGCGCGCACACCCCGGAAGTGGCCGGGGGAACGAATTAGACTTGGACCGGAAGGCCTAAGCAACGGAAATGAGGCAGGGTATCCGCGTTTGCTACTTTGCCTCTATTTTATTACTTCTATTTCGTCTAAGCATTACTTTGTTGGTGTTTCTCATTATTAATTAATTCGCATAATTAAGGATTATCATCTTCGGCCGAGCATAAAAGAACGGGAAGAAGGCCCGTGAAGCCAATCAATGGCGGGAGGCCGCCATTTTGATCACGATTCTCTATGGGCGCGTGGAGCATCGCCGCTCTAGGATTTGACACGCCCTGGTTTATGGAGTAGCCTGCGCTTTCCACGGGAAGAGGGAGAGGCACTTCCGTTTCACAGCGGAAGTGATTGAAAGGGCTGGGTCGCGATGGCCGCAGCTCACTGTTTCCCAACTATAGCAACTTTAAGAAGTGTGGACTTCAACTCCCAGAATTCCCCGGCCACATATCTTAAAGTTGCCATGGTTGGGAAACGCTGGTCTTAACTCTTGAAAACAAATTATATAGATAAAACCCTGCACTACCTCTTTCATAATTCCCTCTTTCTCTATCCTGGACAGCCAGCAAAAGAGGATATAACATATCTTCCTGAAATAAATAATAAAATATGCCTAAAATACTGGACAATTCTATTATAATAGCATATTCTCACTACCCCAACTTCACACAATATGTTCGACTTGGTTATCAAATCACCTAATTTCCTAGATTCACACATCACACTATATTAATTAAAATGTGCCTCATGGTAGGAGTCAGAGTTATTTTTCCTTTTTTTTTCTCAAGAGCGGTGGCTACAATTTGGTGCTTTTTCTTTCCTTTCAGAGAACCTGTATTTACTCAGAAGTAAATCTTAGACTAAATGTAAATGCAAGTAGATGAATAGGTACCACTTTGGTGGAAAGGTAACAGCGTTCCGCGCATGTCATGCGGCCACATGACCGTGGAAGCGTCTTTGGACAACGCTGGCTCTTTGGCTAACAAACAGAGATGAGCACCGGCCCCTAGAGTTGGACACGACTGCACAAATGTGCGGGGGGTACCTTTACCTTTACCTTTTAAATCTTAGACATTTGACTCCAGAAGGACACAACATTGACAGCAAATCTATTTCTATCTATCTATCTATCATCTATCTATCTATCTATCTATCTATCTATCTATCTATCTATCTATCTATCTATCTCAGAAGGAATCCGATAGCATCTTTTCCAACCGACCAATTTTATTAAATAAAATGTATTAAAATGTAAGAAAAAATGTATTAAAATTAAATAAAATTGGTCAGTCAGAAAAGGTGCTGTCAGACTCCTGATTTTTTGCTACCACAGACTAATTCATCGCTCCTCCTACCAATTTGACAGCAGTAACCAAACTTCATAGCTGTGACTGATTCACTTTTGACCATAATGAGCACCCAAATTGTAAATAAAATAGGGAAGATATAAACCCAATAAATTAATGAAAATAGCATGACTTGGGACATTTTCCAGCTGCAGGATGATTGCCGAATGATCAGTGTCATATGTTAATCAATGTAAAGGTCTGTAAGTCTCAATATTTCACGTGAGAATCATTTCTTCCCTTCTCCAACAGTTTTCTGCAACGATCATAGTAGGAAAATCATTTTTGAAGCCGGCTATTTCTGGGCCTTGATCCTAGCCCTTTGCACATGGTCCAGAAATTCTCTTTTCAAACCATCTCCCTATGGCTAGTGATGTGGAAAACACTCTGGCTGTTTCCACGGACAGTACTGCAGCTTGTTGTTCACCCAACACGCTTAGAAGTACTCCTCGTTTAACAACCATTCGTTTAGAGATGGTTCAGACTTATGATGGTGCTGGAAAAACCAACTTACAACCGGTCCCCACACTTACACCATCCCCATGGTCACGTGATCATGGTTTGGGCGCTTGGCAACCAGTTTGCATTTATGACCGTCGCAGAGTCCTGTGGTTATGTGATCGCCATTTTCAACCTTCCTGGCTGGCTTCTGGCAAGCAAAATCAATGGGGAACCGTGTGATTTGCTTAACAACCACATGGTTCGCTTAACACCAGTGGTGCTTCACTTAACGACTGCCACAAAAAAGGTTGTTTTTTAGAATCAGGTCTAATTCACTTAATGACCGCTTTGCTTAGCAACCAAAATTCCAGTCCCAGTTGTGGTTAAGTGAGGACTACCTGTACTCCTATCAGCTGCATCTACAGGACACGCCAATGTTGCTCCATTTTCACCTGGGTGTTTTTTTCCAGCGTAGCCCACTGTCCAAACCAGCCTTTTGGATGAATAGACAAGGATTGCAAAGACCCAGGCAAGGTTTACTCCCATAACCAAGTTACACTTATTGTGCAAACCCAACACCTGGGCCAGTGTTTCTCAACCTTGGGAACTTGAAGACATGTGGACTTCAACTCCCAGATGTCTATGAAGGTTCTCAGTCATCCAGGTGGAATTGTCTGTAGCTTGAATCATGTCAACTGGATTTCTATTTTCTCAGTGGAAACGTTTCGCTCCTTATCCAAGGAGCTTCTTCAGTCTGAGCAAAGTTAGTAAGGGAATCCTAAATATGTTTCTAGGTAGCTGTGTGACTACCTAACTGTGTGTAGCTGAGTCACACAGCTACCTAGAAACATATTTGGGATTCCCTTACTAACTTTGCTCAGACTGAAGAAGCTCCTTGGATAAGGAGCGAAACGTTTCCACTGAGAAAATAGAAATCCAGTTGACATGATTCAACTCCCAGAATTCCCCAGCCAGTATGGCTGGCTGGAGAATTCTGGGAGTTGAAGTCCACACGTGTTAAAAGTCGCCAAGGTTCAGAAACACTGATCTGGGCTAACGCAGGAACCAGCTGAAGCCAGATACCGAGCGTGCCTGGGACTTCCTAGGCACTCTGCACATGCCTAGAGGAGGCATCCCCCCCCCGCCCCAAATCCGCGCGCTTTGCCACTAGTCTGCTGATGAATGGGACTCGGGCGCGCGTGCGCGCCCCGCCCCTTTTCGCCGCCTTCCGTAGGCGGGAGCGGAGCGGCGTTAGGACCGCGCGGTGGCGCCCAGCCCGGCTGGGGCGGCTCCTCCCCAGGCCGCCGCAGCCGCTGCTGGAGCCTCGTCCGGTGCGCGGCTCGCGACAGGCCCGGGCGGAGCAGCCGCTGCAGCCGCCGGCGCGACGGGAGAGATGCCGAGCAAAAAGAAGAAGTACAACGCGCGCTTCCCTCCGGTGAGAGCCCGGCCCGGGGCCCCGATCGGACGCCTCCCGCCCGGGGACGAGGCTGCGGCCAGCCCAGCCCCGGGGCGAGCGCGCCCCAGCCAGCCGCTCCGGCGCCCCGGGCGGGGTGGCGCGCCCTGGGTACCTTGCGCGCCCCCTCCCCTGCCGGGAGGGGCAGGAAGAAGCCGGGTGGCTGATTGCAACCAGGGAGATCCCCCCTTTCGCAGCCCCTCCCCCTTTTGCAGCCCCCTCCTCCCCTTTTGCAGCCCCTCTCCCCCTTTTGCAGCCCCCTCCTCCCCCTTTCCACGATGCCCCTTTCGCAGCGGATTCGAGCGCGTCCCACGGGGCTTCCCTCGCCTGCCAAAAGCCTTCAGCTTCTCCGGGATGACGCCCCCCCCCCCCCCCCAAGCCGGCAGTGATGCCCCCTTCCCCATGGATCTTCCTGATGAACTCTGCTCATCCTCCTCCCCAGCCTGGGCATGATTCATTGCAACCATCATTCTTGCCACAGCTGTTTCCTGGCTCCCTCCCTCGGTTCTCCTTGTAGAAACAGATGTTGGAGACTCTTGGAAGTGGGGGGGGGGGACACACCTGGCTCCCCGCCTCCAGGCCAGGCTGAGCATTCGGGGCCCCCATTAATGGGCCTGACATCTCCTGCAAAGCCTTAACTTGGTTTATTGACTGTATTGGCCTTGTCGGCAAGCTGTGGTTTATGGCTTCGGGGGTAGCGCAGAGCAAGCGGTGGTGCCCAGTTTGGCAGCTTCCAGATGTGCTGGATGGCAACCCCTGTCATTTCCTAGACAGCAAGCTAATGGGTGGGGTTGGCTGGGGATTATGGGTGTTGCAGCCTGCGATGGCTGGGAGAGATTATAAGGATTATTGTCCGGAGCTGTTTAAATTGGATCAGTTTATACCCCTTCCTTGGGCTGATTTCTTCCCAGTCCCCGCCTAAATGCCATTACACTAATATTTTTATTTTACTATTCTTTAGGACGCTAAAATATTTTGGTGGTACTCCTGACATTTATCCCGTTGGATAATGCTGGCATTTTTTTTTCCGATCGAATCCAAATGCCCATTTCTTGTTTGTTGGTGACATCCTTGTCGTACCATTGTGACCTCTTGTATTTTTATTTCAAGTAGCTTAAAAGGGGAAACTCATTTTATGTCCCATTTCCCCAATTGGGAAGACATATTTCCCATCCTTAGGATGTCATAATGACTGTATATTAAACTATGGTTTGTTTTAGCTCTGGGTTATTACAGAAACTCATCACTTGGGTTCACAGCCTGGACTAGGCCATAATGTGGTTAGTTTGTGCCTTAGCCTTTGTGCCAGCCACCCAGTTGTGGTTAAGTCAACAAACCTAGGTTAACCAATGGGCCTTTAGATGCAGGGCTCTTCTTAATACAACCTGTTCTTTCTCTTTGTGTTTGTTCATCTTCCTTTGTCCCTTTACATATCGCATTAAAATACTCTTGCCATATCAGTGAACAGCCTTGTTCCATTTTAACCATTTTCCTGTTTTTGTACACTGAAAACATTTTCATTATTAGCTTTTATGGATTTCTTTCCTAGCTGATATTATTCTCAGCTCATGTGCCCTTGCCAGTATTTCTGCTTGTCTCCGTATATAAATAAATGAAGCTTCCTTTTGACCAGGTTTCTTCTGTTTAAAGAAAGGGTCTCCTTGTATCCTTGTCAATTGAAAAATAGGCATTTTATTTCTGCTGGCTGGGGGGCAGGGAGTTAAATAAGCACTAGGTTATGCAAAAAGGCAGGGAGCCCTTTGGATGAGAATCTGTCGTCTTTATTGTTGTTTGACATCTTATTAAATATATAAATAGAAATATTCATTGGCTCTGCTGTTGACAGTTGTATGTTGACAGTTTCCAATGTTGTGTATGGCGAAGATGATTGGTTGGCAGTGTGAAAATATTTTTTACCTGGAGAAATGGGGGGGTGGGCAACCTTGTCTGTTTGCAAAATGGCGGCTCGATCTGTAAGCTCCGCTCTTTCTCCAAAGCTAAAGAATAATTTGTCTTTTCACGAGGAGGAGTTTTCTCAACTGAGTTCACACACTACACTGAGCCACAATGCGACTTGTTGAATTCTAAGCCTGGCTCGGTGGATTGGCTATTTATTTATTTAACTTATATAACCGCCCATCTATGCATCTAATGGAGCTTTTCTGACAAACCACCGCTAACCAGATCATGGTTTAGCCTCCAGCCGGCATGGCCAGTGGCAAGAGATTCTGGGATAGTTGAACAATCTCTGGATTGGCAGGACCTGGATCTCTTTGTGTTCATGGGTCAACAAGGATCGTGAGTCACTTCCTCGACAAGCGAGGATAATATTCTAGCCAAGCAAAGACAACCTGGTTGGGCTGATAGAGAAACAGGCCTTTTCAGTGGGGTGTGGATTTTTTATCCAGTTGTGGTGTGTCTTTGATCTAAAAGCTTGTTGGCGAGTTCCTGCTTGCTACATCGCTGGCACCAAAAATTGCTTTGGATGTAGGCCAGTTCCTTAGCCCGGATCCGAGCGTGGGAATTGGAAATTGCATCCTGCATATGCTCAAAGGCAGTGTTTCTCCAGCTTGGCAACTTTAAGATGTGTGGACTTCAACTCCCAGAATTCCCAGCTGGCTGGGGAATTCTGGGAGTTGAAATCCACACATCTTAAAGTTGCGAAGCTGGAGAAACACTGCTCAAAGGCTTCATATTGACAAACATCTGGGCCGGGCTTCATCCCTCGTTCAGTCTGAGCATTTCTCTCCACCCGCCCCCAGTACTGTTCAAAACGTGGCCGCAGAAACGTGACGGGTTTTGTAAGGAAGTGGCTATGGGGCTGAGTTAACAAATTGGCAAACATACTTGGGCCAGAAAGCCACTGGAAAGCTTTGTCTCTTGGCCTCGGTTTCTCCCTTATAAGTGGGGATGGTGGGCAGTAGGGTAGCACAACGCTGTTGTCTAAGGTGATAATAACTGCAATAATGGACGTGAAGGTCTTTCCAGGTAGTCCTCGACTTACGACCATTCGTTTAACAACTGTTTGAAGTTACGACGGTGCTGAAAAAGTGACTTGTGACCAGTCCTCATGCGTACGACCGTCGCAGCATCCCCATGGTCACACGATCAGAATTCGGGCACTTGGCAACCGGCATGTATTTACGACGGTTGCAGTTATCCGGGGTCACATGATCGCCATTTGCGACCTTCCCAGCGAGCTTCCAACAAGCAAAGTCAATGGGGGAAGCCTGATTCGTTTAACGACCACGGCAAAAACAGGTTGTAAAATCGGGCACAACTCACTTAACAACTGCATCGCTTAGCGATGTAAATTCCAGTCCCAACTGTGGTCATAAGTCAAGGACTACCTGTAATTCAAAGCACTGGACCAGCGAGCCATAAATATGCAAGTGTTTTGCACTGCAGCACCCATCATCCACAGCTGTGGGGCCCGCTAGCTGGGGCTGATTGGCGTTGGACTCCTGCATCTTCTAACTCAGCGGGGGTTTAAACTTTCTTAGGCAGTGGAACTTGTTACTGTAGTTAAACCCCTGATCGAGAGGCAAAGCTCTAATAGAAAATTGGCTGCGTTTAAGTAAAAAAAAATTTTTTTTTTGCCTTTAGCTTCTTGCAAACCCCCACAAGTTCTCGCGAGACGCTGTGGATCTGTGGAACACAGTTTGAAAAACCCTGATTGACCGGCTCACCTCTGCACTATATAAATATTACGTATTTCTGGATTACATCCAGAATTAGACGTACTGTAATTGACGCATTGGCTGGGTGAAACCGTATTGTGGTTTGGCTTGACATGTTGCGTGAAGCTAAATTTTGGACTAAATCAGGCCTTGCGGCTTAGCATGTTCTGAAGCTAGGTTATTGTAGACCAGTCATTAAAACATTTCTCTCCCGTCTCCCCGTCCCTCCCTCCCCCCCACCCCCCAATATTTTAAAGGCTCGGATAAAGAAGATCATGCAAACCGATGAAGAAATTGGCAAGGTGGCTGCGGCAGTCCCTGTGATCATTTGTATCCTCTACGTCAGAGCTTTCCAAACTCTTCATGTTGGTGACACACTTTTTAGACATGCATCATTTCGCGACACAGTCTTACAGCAGGGCACAAGGCAGGCACTAGGACCTGCACAGAATCACAGCAGGTTTGGAGGCAGCCGGGCAAAAGGCAGGCACTAGGACCTGCGCGGAATCACAGCAGGTTTGGAGGCAGCCGGGCACAAGGCAGGCACTAGGACCTGCGCGGAATCACAGCAGGTTTGGAGGCAGCCGGGCACAAGGCAGGCACTAGGACCTGCGCGGAATCACAGCAGGGCTTGGAGGCAGCAGCAGCCGCAACACACCCAGACAATGCAGCTGACACACTAATGTGTCGTGACACACAGTTTGGAAAGCTCTGCTCTATGTCCTGCCTGGGGTGGGGTGGGGTGACGAGATGTCTTCCCTCTTGTTGTAGGGGGAGAACTAGGTTAGACCAGTGTTTCTCAACCTTGGCCACTTTAAGATGTGTGGACTTCAACTCCCAGAATTCCCCCAGCCAGCATGCCCTTGTGCCTTTTGCTAATATGTCCTTAAAATCGAGAAATGCCACCAGGCTCCTGGTTTTCTTTTTCTTTTTTTCTTTGGTGAAACACTAAGGAAACCAAGCTCTGAAGATGCCTTCTTGGAATTCTGGGAGTTGAAGTCCACACATCTTAAACTGGCCAAGGCTGAGAAACACTGGTCTAACCTAGTTCTTGCCACAGCTGTTTCCTGGCTCAGGAAGGCAGACTGTGTGGATTTTGCTTCCTTGATCAGGCTGTACAGTGAAGGCCCTCGTCACCCCACCCCACGGCACAGCAGAGCGAAACTAAAATCGGGGGGACTTGAACGCAGAGGCGCCTGTGCTTTCCTTTTGCACCGGAGCAAATGCAGCCATTGGGATGGCCTGCATCAAAGGCGGATCTGCTGCTGCAAGGGAGGCCGCGTGGCTCGGGGTAGAGGCCCGGCTTTGCGGGCAGGTGTGCCCTGCGTAGAAAGGTCAAGGAGATGGGAAAGGGCCTTCCCTGCTGCCGCTGCTGCCAGTCAGAGTGGACAGCACCGGAGGGGTGAAAGGGGCGATTCCATTCAAGGCAGTGTCTCATGCGATTAAAACCCCGCGCCTCGGTCGGAAGGGGGAATGGGGTCGGCCTCGCTCTCCCCTTTAACTCTGAGCCACAGCCCGAGCGTTGGAACTGTTCCTGGAATCGTTACTGAAGACAGCCTGCCATGTCACCCAGTCCAGAAACGCCAAGACCATGACGACGTCTCACCTGTAAGTATTGGCTGCGGAGCCCGTCGTTGTAGGCCCTGCTGAGCTCGGTGGATTGAAGTATCGGGCATCAGCCCTTCTTCATAACCATGAGGACTAGAATCTTGTCTGAGGCTTTGGGGGAAGGACGCTGCTCAGCTGCAGAGCAAGGCGATGGGTGCCTTTTTTTTCTCAGAATCCATCTCCAGAATTAAGAATACAGGCAGTCCTCGCTTAATTACCACAATTGGGACCGAAATTTTGGTTGTTAAGCGAATCCGACCCGATTTTACGACCTCTTTTTGTGGCGGTTGTTAAGCGAATCATGGTGGCCGTTAAGTGAACCACATGGTCCTTAAGCGAATCATGCGGTTCCCCATTGATTTTGCTTGCCAGAAGCTGGCTGGGAAGGTTGAAAATGGCAATCACGTGACCGCGGGATGCAGCAACGGTTGTAAATGCAAACGGGTTGCCAAGTGCCCGAATCACGATCGTGTGACTGCAGGGATGCTACGGTGGTTGTAAGTGCGAGGACCGGTCACAAGTTGGTTTTTCAGCACCGTCGTAAGTCCAAACTGTCACTAAATGAATGGTCATTAAGCAAGGACTACCTGTAAGGCTAACCGCAGGCCCTCTCAAACCTGTATTGCTGGGGATGGTGGAAGCTGTAGTCCAATGCCTCTGGACGGCTGTAGAGCCCATAACTTTTGGATGCCAGACTAAGCTCATGACTTCATGATCATGGATCTCCTGCTCATGTCAACTTTGGAGCAAGCTCTGACTTTCTACAAGTCACCTTTGGAGGTCCCTGTTTGAATTAACCACAAGGACTAGATCCTTGTTTTGTATCGAGCGCAGAGTTATAAATCAGTGATTTGGAGAGACTTGTTAAAACTTTGAAACATTTTGTGAGAAGGGGCAAAGAAAAAATGAAAATAAATAAAGTTCTAGGACGTTATTTGAAGGGATCAAAGATCAAGATTGTTAAAAGTAAAAGGAAGGAATATAAAGTAGGTTTATTTGATCAAGGTTAAAACAGATATGTTGTTATCCCTGGTAACCCTTAATGGGGTTTTGCTGATCAGGACTGAATAAGGCTTTAAGGATTTGTTTTTAGAGAAGAGATGGGATATGGGAAGAAGAGATCATTTGTTGTATTTTAAGAGAAGTGTTAAGTTGCTAAAAATGTTTATACTTGTGAAGGGGGAAGTCATTTATTTATATATTTCTTTTCTTTTTCTTTACTGTATTCTTACTTTTTCTTCCTTTTCTATTTTTCTTTCTATTTTTTTCTTTTCTGCACTTTCTATTTTTCTTTTTTTACTTTTTAAAGTTTGTATTAGTTTTTATCTTTTTAATTGTAATTTTTAATAAAATTACTATTAAAAAAAATTAAATCAGTGGCTTTGGACCGGCTTTTATACAAACGGTTTCCTGGGTATACCGCAAGCCACACACACACACCCCGAAATCAGGAGCATCCTCTCCAGATTTAAAAGTGAAATGAAGCTTTCTCACCCTGCCAGCTGGGTCGGCCCGTCCAGGTAACCCAACAGTGTGAATTTTGCAGGAAGCAATGCATAGAACAGGAGCAACAGTTTGACTTCCTGAAGGATCTCGTTGCTTCGGTACCTGACATGCAAGGCGATGCCGAGGAGAACCACATGGAAGGAGAGAAGGTTTCCAGGAGGTATGTAACGAAAGGCAACGCGTAGCAAGGGATGGTAGAAAGATCTACCGAGCCAGAACCCGCCAGAACTGCTTCAAGCTAGATAGGGAAATGAAACCGGAGCGTGCGGCCAGAAGGCTGATGGATCCGCACAAAACCTTCAGATGCAAATTGTTACTGAATTGGCCTGTTTCTTGTTACAGGTAGTCCTCGCTTAACGACCACAATCGAGAGGAATTTTGGTTGCTAAGCGAAGCGGTCATTAAGCGAATCCGACCCGATTTTATGACCTTTTTTGTGGCGTGTGTTAAGCGAACCACATGGTCGTTAAGTGAATCATGCAGTTCCCTATTGATTTTGCTTGCCAGAAGCCAGCCAGGAAGGTCAAAAATGGCAATCACGTGACCACGGGACACTGCAACAGTCATAAATGCGAACCGGTTGCCAAGTGCCCATACCGTGATCACATGACCGCAGTGACACTGTGACGGTCATAAGTGTGAGGACCAGTTGTACATCGTTTTTTTCAATACCATTGTAAGTCCGAACCGTCACTAAACAAATGGTTAAGTGAGGACTACCTGTAAAAGTAGGGACCCGCTATTAAACTGGAGTGGAAAGCCATCCTATTAGCCATGATAATCAAAACCAAACCACCTTTTATAAAATCTTATTTTTTCCCTCTTCTGTTGCAGGGGCCGGAAACCTGGCAGCGGGCGAAGGAATGGCGGCACGGCAGGAAAGGGAAAGGATCCGAAGCAATCCGGCACGGACTCGGAGCAAGACGTGAGTTGGCAGAAAAGCCTGGGCATTTTCTGCCAGGAGTGGCAGACCGGGTCTCGCATGATGCAGGTTGAAGTCTTGTTCTGGTATCACACTGGTTATGCAAAGAGCATCCTGCCTTTTTCCCCATGATGTTCTGGCTCGCTCTGCTTGGGTTGGTGAGGACGTAGGAGCTAACCCCCATCCACTTGGTTCCTGTTAATTTTCCCTTTCTTCGTTCCTCACGATTCCCTGATTTGGCGATGCTTCAGAACAGCCGTCCCTGTTCTGTTCCCCAGTCTGGGGATTTTGAGCTGCACCAAACATCTCCCAGAATTCTCAGCAGCCACACAGCCTGGGAATTTCAGCCCATCCCTTTGCAAAGCCTGGTCGACCTGACTCCAGGCCTGTCTTCCTTCTCTTTTGACAGGATGACTCAGAAGACAGTGAGAGCAACGGAGAAGAGGAAGTCTTCCAAACCATCCCCTCCACGCAACCGGCTACGCATCTCTCTACGTAAGCGAGCTTTCTTATTTTTCTCCACTTTTGTGCTGCTGCTTTTGGAAGGACCGTGGGCATTTGCAACCAGAAGAAATAACAACGGCTGGCCAATCTCCCCCTGTTGCGTGAAATGGGCTGAGGAACTGGAGGAAGAGCGGCAACCAAGACAACGGTCAGATAAGAGAAATCTGAGTCCAAAGCAGGATGTAATTTGAGAAAGCGTCCCAAAATTGACCCCCCCCCCCTCGTTCTCTTGTAGATAATGGCAGGGAGGGGGGAAGCGCTTTCAGACTTGCAAGGTTCTGTTACTCTAAACCTATACTGTTAATATAACCCTATATCAGGTAGTCCTCGCTTAACAACCACAATTGGGACCGGGATTTAGGTCGCTAAGCGATGCAGTCATTAAGCAAATCCAGACCCAATTTTACAACTATTTTTGCGGCGGCCGTTAAGCAAATCACATGTTTGTTATGCAAACCACGTGGTCGTTAAGCGAATCACGCGGTTCCCTATTGATTTTGCTTATCGGAAGCCGACTGGGAATGTCAAAAATGACAATCACGGGACCGTGGCATGCTGCCACCATTGTTAATGCGCGACGGTTGCCAAGCACCTGAATCGCAATCACGTGACCGCAGGGGACATGGTGACAGTCGTAAGTGTGAGGAACAATCGTGTGTCGGGTTTCTCAGCGCCGTTGCAACTCCAGACGATCGCTAAACAAATGGTCGTTAAGCGAAGACTGCCTGTAATAAAAGTAGTTTTAGAATTCATAACTTTGGTTTCCAAGTCTGGTCAACCTCAAAGGGCTGACAAGTGGGAGGAGACCCAACACTGAAAATCTGGACAAGACACAAACTGAAGACCCTCTGCGCTTCGGTTGACACAACATCCTTAACCGTTGCTGGCCAATTAAACCCACTTCCTGGTCTTGTGGAACCAGATGTTTGTTTATTTATTTTCTATCCCGCCCTTATTATTTTTATAAATAACTTAAGGCGGCGAACATACCTAATAGTCCTTCCTCCTCCTATTTTCCCCACAACAGCAACCCTGTGAGGGGAGTTGGGCTGAGAGTGAGTGACTGGCCCAAGGTCATCCAGCCGGCTTTCGTGCCTAAGGCGGGACTAGAACTCTCAGTCTCCTGGTTTCCCATTGGCTCCTTCCTAGGGCTGAGAGAGAGTGACTGGCCCAAGGTCACCCAGCCGGCTTTCATGCCTAAGGTGGGACTAGAACTCTCAGTCTCCTGGTTTGCCATTGGCTCCTTCCTAGGGCTGAGAGACAGGGACTGGCCCAAAGTCACCCAGCCGGCTTTCGTGCCTAAGGCGGGACTAGAACTCTCGGTCTCCTGGTTTGCCATTGGCTCCTTCCTAGGGCTGAGAGAGGGACTGGTCCAAGGTCACCCAGCCTTTCACGCCTAAGGTGGGACTAGAACTCACAGCCTCCTGGTTTCTATGTTCTTAATGTTTTAATCACACATGGGCAGAGATACTCATTTTCAGCGTGGTGCCCTGCTGCCTAACACGTGGCTGATTCTTGCCTCCCTCCCTCCCTCCCTCCCGCAGAGTCCCAGCCTCCTATCTACATTTTACCCCCCCTCCAGTATCCGCTGTCTCCTTGCCTGTACCGGCCCCGACAGGAGCTGTCCCGGTTGCACTACCACCCGCATCGCTCGCTCCGGTCCAGGCAGATGAAGAGGAGGACTATGATTCTTAACCCCCAGTTCCGTTTTCATTGCTGCCATTTGAGGGTGGGAGGGAGGGAGGGGATAATACAGGGTTTGAAAGGGATTGTTCTTAAATTTATTAAAAAAGAGAAAAGTCTTACAGGTCATTGTGCGGTTTTTTTCCACCACCACCCCCTTCGCACCTTGAAATGGCACAAGGAATCGCACTGAGATCCCAAGTTCCATCTCCCCCACCGCCAATTTTCCCATTCTGGCATCTAGTCTGTTCATTAAAAAATGGGGGGGGGGTGTTCTTTTCAAATTGATATATATTTTTTGCATCCTGTTGACACAAAGACCAAAAGGAACAAAAATGCCCATCTGGATGCACCTCGTTTCAATTTTGAGAGCTGTAGTGTGGGGGGAGATGAAAGCAGAAGCAAAATAGTTTGTTACAGAAAAAGGAACGTTTCTTCTAGACCCGTGTTTCTCAACCTTGGCAACTTTAAGACGTTTGGACTTCAAGTCCCAGAATTCAAGGCTGGCTGGGGAATTCTGGGAGTTGAAGTCCACACATCTTAACGTTCCCAAGGTTGAGAAACACGGGTCTAGACTGTCAACTTTCTGGGAACTTTAGAAGCAAATGCTTCTCCCCTCTTTGAGAAGCCATGGTCAAGGTTTCAAAACAAGTTGAAATCTTGGGGGTGGGGGGGATCTTAATTTCTTTTCACGCTCGGCAGAAATGGCTATTTCGTTTCTTCGCTGGG
Source organism: Charina bottae (assembly GCA_023362775.1). Taxonomy (NCBI): domain Eukaryota; kingdom Metazoa; phylum Chordata; class Lepidosauria; order Squamata; family Charinaidae; genus Charina; species Charina bottae. Next base: position 5,682,915 of record JALMGJ010000026.1, on the reverse strand, counting down.
ACAAATGAGAACGATGAGTACGAAAGCAATTTTCCGGGGTAGAGGTGGTTGTTCCATTACTCCAGTTGTTCTGCTAATACGCTGACTCTTTTTATCAAGGGAGTCTAGCCGACAAAAATCTACTTGGAGCTGTTTTCCCCGGCGGGTCTAGCAAGTATGACTCCATCAGCACAACACGTTCAACCTGGTTCCTGGTCCAACCCCGTTTCCAAGTTCACAAATACACTGAATCATAAACTTACCCAACCGGCTCGCTTTGCAACCTGAAAACTAAGCCAGTTGCATAGATGCTGTAAATACATGGACCCCATCTTTGCCAGCTGGGCTGTTTCATGAGAGCCAAATGGATCGATGAGGTCAGAAAAAGTGCCTTGTTAAAAACATCCGCTGGTTGAACTTCTTTGTTCTACAGGTAGTCCTCACTTAATGACCACAATTGGGACCGGAATTTTGGTCGCTAAGCGATAACAGCCATTAAGCGAATCTGACCCAATTTTACGGCCATTTTTGCATCAGTCGTTAAGCGAATCACGCAGTTCCCCGTTGATTTTGCTTTCTGGCTGGGAAGGTCAAAAATGGCAATCCCGTGACCACGGGATGCTGCAATGGTTGTAAATGCAAACAGGTTGCCAAGTGCCTGAATCACGATCATGTGGCTGCGGGGACACCGCAACGGTTATAAGTGCGAGGACCCGCCATAAGTCGGGGGTTTTAGCACCGTCATAAGTCCGAAAAGTCGCTAAACGCATGGTCATTAAGCGAGGACTACCTGTATAGTTGTTTCTCCTACATTCTATCAGATTAAAAAAACAAAGGAATATTAACTTTTTATTTGGAAAACGAAGCTGGGGAGGGGATGAATTACATTTCAAGCAATGCGATCTTTTGTGAGGGGCACAGATCTCTCTTGGGGGGGCCTCAAATTATCTTTCATAGCTGGTTTGCTGCCCATACACACACCCCCTCCAAAGGTACCCTGATCCAGAGAAAAGGCAAAAGTTATCCCTTGCAAGCAAGCAGAACTGGCTTGTCTTTGGTCCTGAGCCAAAAGTGATTTTTTTAGTTAGTCTTCGAAGTGGAGGAAGATTAAAAGGGGGCTTGGCGAGGGGAAAGGAGAATTATTTCTGAGGAAAAAAAACTTAAGTGACCAGTATATCCCCAGTATCCCTGAGTTGTTAGGTGAAAATACGCAGGGTGTTCATTTCTCTTCCATCTGCAAGGGCTAAAAATTTATTTTTCTCTGAAGGACAGGATAGAAATGAATTCCCGGAGCCAAGGTTGAGTGCCTGAACTGCACTGGAGAAAAGCAGGCCTTTGAAATTTCAAGAGAGGGTGATTCAGCGCTTCCTTGGGACCGTTCTCCCTGTCCCCTTGCAGAGGACTAGCAGCTTAAAAGGGGAAAGAGCCAAAAACAGGCTGTCAGACTGCCACACCCCCTTAAAAAAAATACTCAGCGTTATGACTGCTGAAGAAGAAAGAAAGAAAGAAAGAAAGAAAGAAAGAAAGAAAGAAAGAAGGAAGGAAGGAAGGAAGGAAGGAAGGAAGGAAGGAAGGAAGGAAGGAAGGGGGATTGGAATGCATTAAGGTCCGAGGAAAGACCAGGACGAGGAAACATCTTCCCGTCCTATCGCATTGGTACTCCGAGCATCTCAATAATCCGGGTCCCCTTTTCCAGATAGTCGGACCGTTGCAGCCAGAAGCTCTCCTTGTCTTTCATGATGTCAGCGAGGACGGCTCCCCCCAAGAATACCATGTGTTTTCGCCGTGGGGGGTCCTCGATGCGGATCTTGAATTTCTGGAAAGGGGGGCAAGACAGCTGGCATTACTTTGAATAAAAAAGAGGATGTCCAGGGAACTTAAGTTAGAAGGGAATCGTATTTCGCTGCTGGTTCCACAAGATGCTCGAACGAGTCAGCTATTCGCCTGGTCAGGTTTTCCCTCCCCGATTTTGGGGCCTAGAGTCTAGACCTGGTACCCCGTGAATAATCCAGCCCAGGTGGCCTGACCACCAGGAAGCAGCATTTCGAAAAATCCCAAGAGATTCCCCCTTAATGAAGACGCAAGAAATGGGGCGGAGAAATTCCTCTTACGGCTTCTGAGATTCTCGATTTCCACCAAGGCTGGCATTAAAGAGAGACTACTGAAGCCCAGTTGTATGGGCCTCAACTTTACTAGGGGCGTGGTGGCTCAGTGGGTAAGACGCCAGGCTTGTTGATCGGAAGATCGCAAGTTCGGAGGTTCGAATCCCTAGCCCCGCGTGACGGAGTGATCTCGCGCACTCGCCCCAGCTCTTGCCAACCTAGCAATTCGAAAGCATGCAAATGCAAGTAGATGAATAGGTACCACTTTGGTGGGTAGGTAACAGCGTTCCACGTGTGTCATGCCGGCCACATGACCCTGGAAGCGTCTTCGGACAACACTGGCTCTTCGGCTAACAAACGGAGATGAGCACCGGCCCCTAGAGTCGGACACGACTGCACAAATGTGCCGGGGGTACCTTTACCTTTTTTACAACTTTACTCTCGTCAACAAAAAGGTGAAATTCCCCTCTTCGTACACATGGCACTTGAAATCTGCTTTTTTTTTTTTCCTCCTACCCTTCTTCTTTTACCCTGTTTTTCTCAGCCTCCAAGTGGGCAACTCTTGGTTGTTGACCGAACGGGCATCTCTGTCCTGAGAAACTCAGCCCTCAACTGGTTTCCCCATCGGAAAAACCCCGAGGGATGGATTTCCTCCTAAGGGGAATTGAATAGAAGGGTGGGAAGCCGGGGAGACGGCAATCTGCTGGAGAGAAAAAATTGGGCAAGGAGAGATGCGGCATTCACACACACACACCATGCACTTCTTGGCCATTCCGTTGCTTAAACAAGTGCAAGAACTGTGAAGAGTAAGGAAGATGATCTTGATGGAAATATGCAAGAACTGTTATCGAGGCAAAGGGGGTGTGTGAAACGTTTTTTAAGTCCTGGGAAACAAGATACTATTTGGAAGCGGCTCAGGCAGGCACCTCCCTGATTCACGGAAGTATAAGAAGGGGAAGGAGGTCCAGAACAATCGGTACATTGCAAGAGTCTGTTATTACAGGTAGTCCTCGACTTACGACCATTCATTTAATGTCTGTTTGAAAAAGTGACTTATGACCGGTCCTTGCACTTATGACTGCCGCAGTGTCCCCGTGGTCACATGATCAAAATTCAGGCGCTTGGCAACCAGCATGTATTTATGACGGTTGTAGCATTCCAGGGTCACGTGATCGCCATCTGCAACCTTCCCAGGGAGCTTCCAACAAGCAAAGTCAATGGGGGAAGCCGGATTTGCTTAACGGCCGTGTGTTTCACTTAACAACCGCAGCAAAAAAGGTCATAAAATCGGGCGCGATTCACTTAACAACCTCATCGCTTGGTGACGGAAGTTCAGGTCCCAATTGTGATCGTACGTTGAGGACTACCAGTATAGCCAATCTCAATAAAAGTCGTTTTAGCTATCCTGTGGAGTTGATTTCATAGTCTGGTCTACCTGTTGGGGCTGACAAGAGCCTCACACTTGACCCATTGGAACTGCCACCAACATTTTCTCCCCCTTTAAATGGAATGTCAAAAAGCCCATTCTCTTCCATCAAACTGAGTGTGAATGGGGGGGGGGGAGGGAGGGGTTTTCGTTCTGCCCAGCACTGTCTAAAATGCCAGGAGGGGTCAGCCCCTCGGAGACTGGACCTCGGCCCTACCCCTTCCAATTTGCATGGTCCACTTACCGAGAGTTTTTGCACATCCCCATTTAGCACCCGTTCTAGATACAGCTGTTTCATCTCACGTTCCACGCGGGACGGCAGTCCGGGGTACATGGTGGAGCCCCCCGAAAGAACAATATGTTTATAAAACTCTGCCCTGTGAAAAGATGGGGCGGGGTGGATGGGTAGAGGAGAATGATCAGATGCTGCAGCCGCACGAGGACAGGAGAAAACATGGGTAATTTAATGGAAATAAACCAGACGGGCTTCATTCAGTAACTCTCCCAGCATTTATAGGTAGTCATCACTTAGTGACCATTCATTTAGTGACAGTTCAGACTTATGATGGTGCTGAAAAAACTGACTTACAACCAGTGCTCACACTTACGACCGTCGCAGCATCCCGTGGTCATGTGATCGCCATTTTTTACCTTCCCGGCCGGCTTCTGGCAAGCAAAATCAATGGGGAACTGCGTGATTTGCTTAACGACCACGTGGTTCGCTTAATGACTGCCACAAAAAAGGTCGTAAAATCGGGTCAGATTCACTTAATGACCGCTTTGCTTAGCAACCAAAATTCTGGTCTCAATTGTGGTCGTTAAGCGAGGACTACATATACTAGCATAGCCATCACCTTAAGAAACTAATTCAATTACTAATTTTCAGGGGGGTTCATGGCACAAGGATAATTCAGCATCTTCTCCGGGTCTTTTGATCAGGAGAGTAGAATTTTCAATTCACAAACTCTAGAAGATTTCAGTTATGACAGCCATGTTATTGTTTTAGTAAAGTTTAATGAAATTGGTTGTTTTGTATTAGCTGATTATGGCGGGTTTTTTTCATTTGATACACTTTAACACAGTGTTTCTTCACCTTTTTTCTCTAGGGATCCCTACCCACTTTTAAAAATTAGGGAGGACCCCAAAAGAGCCTTTGTTTGTATGGGTTATATTTATCAATATTTAAAAATTAAAATTGACGCATTCGGAGAATACTTATTAATTGAACCATGTAAAAATAACAATATTAAACCCGTTATATCTTAACATCAATAATATACTTTTCATGGGGGGGGAAAAAACTATTTTTTTAAAAAATAAAAAATAATAATGAGAAAGGTGACGGTGTTTTAAATTTTTGCAAATATCTAGATATCTACCCAGTCTACTGCTGTAGAGATGGGCGGTGATAAATCTGAATAATAAAATAAATAAATAAATAAATAAATATCTGGCAAATAGTTTTGATTTCGCGGACCCCTGAGAGGGTCTTGGGGGACCCCAGAGGGTCCTCGGACCACACTTTTAGAAACACTGCTTTAAGAAATCATAAAAATAATAAACTTGAGATGCAGAAAGCACTTGAGTCTTCCACTAATAAAACTCACCAGCGGGGCCACCACTGTTAATTTGTTCCCCCCACCACACCCCACCCCACCTGCCCCTAAAAGATAAACCAGTCGGCCTCGTGAGGTAAATCGGACAGGAATCCCAACCAGATGAGCTAATTCTACCTTATTGTAAAGCTACATTGACAGAATCTTGCAAGTCGGAAAGTACAAATCTCTCCCCCCCCCCCCCGTCTCCTTTACAGCCTGAGAAACTAGGGAGGGTCCCTTCTGAGCCTCTTTCTCCTCCCATTATTTATTTATTTATTTATTTAATTTTTATCCCGCCTTCATTATTTTTATAAATAACTCAAGGTGGCGAACATACCTAATACTCCTTCCTCCTCCTATTTTCCCCACAACAACAACCCTGTGAGGTGGGTTGGGCTGAGAGAGAGGGACTGGCCCAAGGTCACCCAGCCGGCTTTCATGCCTAAGGCAGGACTAGAACTCTCAGTCTCCTGGTTTGCCATTGGCTCCTTCCTAGGTCTGAGAGACAGGGACTGGCCCAAGGTCCCCCAGCCGGCTTTCGTGCCTAAGGCGGGACTAGAACTCTCAGTCTCCTGGTTTGCCATTGGCTCCTTCCTAGGGCTGAGAGACAGGGACTGGCCCAAGGTCTCCCAGCCAGCTTTCATGCCTGAGGCGGGACTAGAACTCTCAGTCTCCTGGCTTGCCATTGGCTCCTTCCTAGGGCTGAGAGACAGGGACTGGCCTAAGGTCATCCAGCCGGCTTTCATGCCTAAGGCGGGACTAGAACTCTCAGTCTCCTGGTTTGCCATTGGCTCCTTCCTAGGTCTGAGAGACAGGGACTGGCCCATGGGCACCCAGCTGGCTTTCATGCCTAAGGCAGGACTAGAACTCTTAGTCTCCTGTTTTCCCATTGGCTCCTTCCTAGGTCTGAGAGACAGGGACTGGCCCATGGGCACCCAGCTGGCTTTCATGCCTAAGGCAGGACTAGAACTCTTAGTCTCCTGTTTTCCCATTGGCTCCTTCCTAGGGCTGAGAGACAGGGACTGGCCCATGGTCACCCAGCCGGCTTTCATGCCTAAGGCGGGACTAGAACTCTCAGTCTCCTGGTTTCCCATTGGCTCCTTCCTAGGGCTGAGAGAGTGACTGGCCCAAGGTCACCCAGCCGGCTTTCATGCCTGAGGCGGGACTAGAACTCTCAGCCTCCTGGCTTCTAGCCCAGCACCTTAACCACTGCTGCGGGCTAAGACGTCGCTTATCTGATCGTTCTCTAGGCAGCGTCTTTTGGCCCGTCTCCCAAGGTCTTTCCTACATGCCATTACAATACCCGATATCAAAAATGTTGCAGCATGGAGGATGTTTCATTCCAAGATGCTTGGACTCCATTCTGTCCTATATCAGCTTCCCATATACACATGGCCCCCAACTCTGCTTAGTTTCCTGCAATAGTGGGTTTCCCCCTTTCTTCTCCCCCCCCCCCGCAGTTTTGTCTTTTTTAAAGAGCTCTGCAAACTCGGGGGTCCCTGAAGCCAGAATTAGCTCCACCTTAGCTTCAGAGGCTCTTCAGACCATCCGCAGTTGATGCCTCTTACCGGGTGTCCACAGCAGATGCTTGGATAGTGTTGAAGAGAAGCTCGGCCACTCCCACGCCTTCCACGTTGATGAGGTGAGGCTGAAACAGCGCTTCGGGGGCTTCAAAGCGTTCCCCCCCAACTTTGATCACACGCCCGTCTGGCAGCTGGAGGGGGGAAGAAGAAGAAGAAGAAGAAAAGGATGGTCACCCCCCCCCAATGAAAGATTGGCCACCGACAGCAAGCAGAAGGAGAATCTCCAACGTGCTTCTTGTCTTTACGGGCGGTCCTCGACTTACGACCACAATTGGGACTGGAGCTTCCGTTGCTGAGCGGGGCGGTTGTTAAGTGGGTCACACCCAATGTTACGACCTTTTTTGCCGTGGTCGTTAAGCGTATCCGGCTTCCCCCGTTGACTTTGCCTGTCGGAAGCCGGCTGGGAAGGTTGCAAATGGCGATCACGTGACCCCGGATAACAGCAACCGTCATAAGTGTGAGTTTCTGCCTGGTTGAAAAACCCTGGGCTAAAGTCACGGGGCTAGAATCCGGGACTGTGAATTCTGGTCCTGCCTTAGGCACAAAGACCAGCTGGGTGATACGGGGCCAGTCAATCTCTCAGCCCAAGGAAGAGGCCAGGGCAAAACAGTTCTAAAACTGACGCCGAGAAAACTGCAGGGACTTGTCACCGGGAGTCAAGACTGGTCCCAGGACGGATTCCAAGAGTGCACAAGCTCATCTTAGCAAAGGGAAGCCAGCTTCAAACTGTACTCCTTAACGATTAGAAGAAAGGCAATTACCGTATAGGATTCCACCAGCACCGTCGTCTCGCGGGCCAACTGTTGTTCCTGGTCAATGTTGTAGCCAACGTAACACAGCTTCTCTTTCATCATCCTGACCGTCTCAAAATCAGCCGAGTGGTTGAAGGCGTAGCCGCGAAGTAACAAGAGCTGGCAGAACAGAAAGACAACGCTACAGGATTGTACATTTGGATTTTCTTGGCGTCACTTTCACAGCCGTCCAAACACAGTCTTGGATTCTGCCTTCCAGTCAGTCTTGTACAGTATACCAGTGCCAAAAAAATTGCACTGTCCGCGTGCTTTTGTATGCAGACAATGCCATGTAGTTGGTTGAGAACAGTCTAATTTTCAGCAAATGTTTGATAGATTGTATGATGCAACAACAAGAAGAAGAAGGTACCAAAGACCATGGTCTTTACGTCCGAAAGAAAAAGATGAAGTGAACAATTTGTAAGTTCACTTACAATCTGTAAGTTATACATAAATACTGTAGCTAAAAACTAGATAAATGTGTGCACGTTGGTAGAATGCTTACTAAAAGTGGGAAAATGCATGGAATTTTTTTAAAAAAATAGTATTTAAAACAAAGACATATTTCCAAAAAATATTTATCTATAGATGGGCAGATAATGATGGAAGCTGTATAATTAATGCTCAATATAACATTAGTAAGAGATACCAGGCAGAGTACATAGAGTTGTTTTCATGATATCAAAAAAGAAAATATAAAAGTTTGAGCTTAATAGCAGAATCGCCACTACATTTATAAATGTAAATATATTCCTTTCCTCCCTTTCCCTTCCTTTCCTTTCTTCCCTCCCTTTCCCTTTCTTCCCTTCCCACCTCTGTCTTCCTTTCACTTTCACTTTCCTTTTGCTTTCACTTTCACTTTCTTCCTCCGGCCTCACTGTTTTTGCTTATTAATTCTTACTCCTTTTTGAAAAACTTTGAAAAACTTTGCTACCCTGCAAGGGAGTTGTGCGACGGACCTGGGGGGGAGATCAGAAAGGTGACCCGCGCTCACCTTGATGAGGTAGCGTGTGATGTCACGCCCTGCGATATCCAGCCGGCGGGTGAGGTGGGGCATCGAAAAGCCCTCGTAGACGGGGCAGATGTGGGTAACCCCGTCGCCAGAATCCACCACCACCCCGGTCAGCAGACCTACAAAGCGGAGAATGTTAAAAGCATGTTGCTCGGAGCTGAGAAGGGCAGCGTCCTTCAGCTATCCAAAGGGTTCCTGCCTTCTCATAAAAAAAATAAATCAGCGGAATTCACACAACACTTTTCTCTGGTTACTGAATTAAGCCAGTTCTTTCCCTAACCGGGTTAAGCGTCATGTGAACACAGCCACCAAGCTCTATCTGCTTCAAAAACTCACCAAAAGGAGAACAAACCAAGTTGTGGGGTGCAAACTCAGCCATAGATTGGCCAGGATTTTATTTGTTGTTAGCACACTTGTGAATGTAGACACATATGATAACCAAGTCCAAATTTCCCCCCTCTGCCAGTTTATTATAGTCCTTTCGTAGCTAGGTCTTTATTTATTTTTACTTTATTTATTATTAAATGTATACACCGGCCCTCCCACTATCAAAGTGATTCTGGGCGACTTACAAACAAAAGTTGATAAAGTTTTCCAATATGTTTCCTTAGAAACAGACTGAAAAATCACTGGCCTCCCTCCGCACAACTTATTCAAAGAGGGGTTTCACTCGACCAACCTGACTGCAAGTTTAGTGAGTTGCTTTGCGGCTTAGCCTGTTGTATGAACCCAGCCCAGTGGTTAGTTCATGGTTCCAGGTATTGTGTGAAACCAGAAAATGGGTCGATTCAGTAACCAGATTGGGCATGATTATGGGTGCAGCCCTGAGAATTGTGGCTAATTGCTTAACTCTCCGCCTTCCCACAAACGTGGCTTACCTTGAGCATACAGAGTCAACACCGCTTGGATTGCAATATAGACACCATCAAACTGGTATGTTTCAAACATAACCTGGATTGTATGGGGAAAGACAAGAAGACATTTATAATCTTGAATAAATCTTTCAGTAGCTGCCAATATGGGTTGTGGTGGCTCAGCGGGTAAGACGCCAGGCTTGTCCATCGAAAGATCGCAAGTTCGGAGGTTTGAATCCCTAGCCCCGCGTGACGGAGTGATCTCGCGCACTAGCCCCAGCTCTTGCCAACCTAGCAATTCGAAAGCATGCAAATGCAAGTAGATGAATAGGTACCACTTCGGTGGGTAGGAAACAGCGTTCCACGCGCGTCATGCCAGTCACATGACCCTGGAAGCGTCTTTGGACAACGCTGGCTCTTCGGCTAAGAAACGGAGATGAGCACCGGCCCCTAGAGTCGGACACGACTGCACAAATGTGCGGGGGGAACCTTTACCTTTTTAGCTGCCAATAACAACCCCACCAGTTAATCTTTTCCCATCAAAACAGGAATGGTTGATTGTTCTTTATTCACAAAGAATTGTCTGCATGGGGCAGTATGAAATGAGGGTATAAAACAGATTCCACAGGGAGTAAATTTGGGGTTCATCTGCACCCACCAGACTTCACAGATACTGCCATGAAATCAAGTCTTGTTGCATGTTTCTTTCCCTGATCAAAACTCCTATCAAAATAGCACATCTGAAAAAAAGGTGCACTTCTAGAAGTTACATCTAAACAGGGGTGATTACGTTGAAAAGAAGAGCTGACCTTGGGGACAGTTAGATTTTACAAAGCTTGCCCTGGGGTCGAAAGGATCAAAAATGAAAGACAGGTAATATGCATTAAAAAAAAAGTTTCCAGGGGAGCATTCATTAGCAACTATGTAAAATAGGGTGAGATATATACAGTATAAAGTCGCCTTTTGTTGGTTAACATACAAACATTTTAGGTCATACATTTTTCTGCAGATAAGAAAATGGATAATAAAATCTTTGGATAATAAAAGACTATGCATCATAAAAACAGAGAGCCAGTTAAGTGGTTAAGGCACCAGGCTAGAAACCGGGAGATGTGAGTTCTAGTCCCACCTTGCGCACAAAGCCAGCTGGGTGACCTTGGGCCAGTCACTTTCGCTCAGCCCTAGGAAGGAGGCAATGGCAAACCCCTTCTGAAAATCCCTGCCGAGAAAACTGCAGGGACTTGTCCAGGCAGTTTCCGAGAGTCGGACGGGATTGAATGGATTAAAAAAAAATCGTAAAAATGGTGGCTGGGCTGGAATCAAGACTGTAATTTATTCCAATAACATTGCTTGGGTCTTCCACTAAGACTCTCTAATTCAGAGCTTTCCAAACTGTGTCCGGACACGTTAGTGTGTTGGCTGCAGTGTCTGGGTGTGTCGCGGCTGCTGCTGCCTCCTGGCTTTCACGCAGGTCCTAGTGCCTGCCTTGTGCCTGGCTGCCTCCAAACCTGCTGTGATTCTGCGCAGGTCCTAGTGCCTGCCTTGTGCCTGGCTGCCTCCAAACCTGCTGTGATTCTGCGCAGGTCCTAGTGCCTGCCTTGTGCCTTGTTGCCTCCAAACCTGCTGTGATTCTGCGCAGGTCCTAGTGCCTGCCTTGTGCCTGGCTGCCTCCAAACCTGCTGTGATTCTGCGCAGGTCCTAGTGCCTGCCTTGTGCCTGGCTGCCTCCAAACCTGCTGTGATTCTGCGCAGGTCCTAGTGCCTGCCTTGTGCCTGGCTGCCTCCAAACCTGCTGTGATTCTGCGCAGGTCCTAGTGCCTGCCTTGTGCCTTGTTGCCTCCAAACCTGCTGTGATTCTGCGCAGGTCCTAGTGCCTGCCTTGTGCCTGGCTGCCTCCAAACCTGCTGTGATTCTGCGCAGGTCCTAGTGCCTGCCTTGTGCCTGGCTGCCTCCAAACCTGCTGTGATTCTGCGCAGGTCCTAGTGCCTGCCTTGTGCCTTGCTGCCTGCAAACCTGCTGTGATTCCGCACAGGTCCTAGTGCCTGCCTTGTGCCTGGCTGCCTCCAAACCTGCCCTGCCAGGATTCCGCACAGGTCCTAGTGCCTGCCTTGTGCCTTGTTGCCTCCAAACCTGCCCTGCCAGGATTCCGCGCAGGTCCTAGTGCCTGCCTTGTGCCTTGTTGCCTCCAAACCTGCTGTGATTCTGCGCAGGTCCTAGTGCCTGCCTTGTGCCTGGCTGCCTCCAAACCTGCTGTGATTCTGCGCAGGTCCTAGTGCCTGCCTTGTGCCTGGCTGCCTCCAAACCTGCTGTGATTCCGCACAGGTCCTAGTGCCTGCCTTGTGCCTGGCTGCCTCCAAACCTGCCCTGCCAGGATTCCGCGCAGGTCCTAGTGCCTGCCTTGTGCCTTGTTGCCTCCAAACCTGCTGTGATTCTGCGCAGGTCCTAGTGCCTGCCTTGTGCCTGGCTGCCTCCAAACCTGCTGTGATTCCGCACAGGTCCTAGTGCCTGCCTTGTGCCTGGCTGCCTCCAAACCTGCTGTGATTCCGCACAGGTCCTAGTGCCTGCCTTGTGCCTGGCTGCCTCCAAACCTGCTGTGATTCCGCACAGGTCCTAGTGCCTGCCTTGTGCCTGGCTGCCTCCAAACCTGCTGTGATTCCGCACAGGTCCTAGTGCCTGCCTTGTGCCTGGCTGCCTCCAAACCTGCTGTGATTCCGCGCAGGTCCTAGTGCCTGCCTTGTGCCTGGCTGCCTCCAAACCTGCCCTGCCAGGATTCCGCGCAGGTCCTAGTGCCTGCCTTGTGCCTGGCTGCCTCCAAACCTGCTGTGATTCCGCGCAGGTCCTAGTGCCTGCCTTGTGCCTGGCTGCCTCCAAACCTGCTGTGATTCCGTGCAGGTCCTAGTGCCTGCCTTGTACCCTGCTGCCTCCAAACCTGCTGTGATTCTGCGCAGGTCCTAGTGCCTGCCTTGTGCCTGGCTGCCTCCAAACCTGCTGTGATTCTGCGCAGGTCCTAGTGCCTGCCTAGTGCCTGGCTGCCTCCAAACCTGCTGTGATTCCGCGCAGGTCCTAGTGCCTGCCTTGTACCCTGCTGCCTCCAAACCTGCTGTGATTCCGCGCAGGTCCTAGTGCCTGCCTTGTGCCTGGCTGCCTCCAAACCTGCTGTGATTCTGCGCAGGTCCTAGTGCCTGCCTTGTCCCCTGCTGCCTCCAAACCTGCTGTGATTCCGCGCAGGTCCTAGTGCCTGCCTTGTGCCTGGCTGCCTCCAAACCTGCTGTGATTCTGCGCAGGTCCTAGTGCCTGCCTTGTACCCTGCTGCCTCCAAACCTGCTGTGATTCCGCGCAGGTCCTAGTGCCTGCCTTGTGCCTTGCTGCCTCCAAACCTGCTGTGATTCTGCGCAGGTCCTAGTGCCTGCCTTGTGTCCTGCTGTAAGAGTGTGTCGCGAAATGATGCACGTCTAAAAAGTGTGTCACCAACATGAAAAGTTTGGAAAGCTTTGCTCTAATTGTTCCCTCCAGTTCTGCGTACCTCGATGATCTTCTCTCGGTTCTTGGTGGGGTTCATGGGCGGCTCCGTGAGCAGAATCTTACAGTTACGGGGGTCGATGTTGAGTTTCTCGGGCCCAAAGGTGTAGTCCCACAGGTGTTTCATGTCGTCCCAGTTGCGGACAATCCCGTTCTCCATGGGATAGTTCACCTCCAACATGGACCGCAGCTTGCTGGCATCGTCGCCCACCATGAGGTCCTGCCAGGTATGAAAGCCATAAAAAAGCCATGAAAGGGTCTATTTTCCAGGTGACAACCATGCCCGCATGAAGCCCGCACACACACACACAGGCAGCAGAACCCACGTCACATGTGGGCAGAAGGAGATACGTAGGTAAGCACAATAGGTAGGTAGTGTAGAGAACCAAAGAGGTAATCTTGGAGAAACAAGGCAGCAGCAGTTACAAAAACATAATTTAAGCCCAGGGCAAGAAGACGACATTCCAGGTAGTCCTCACTTAATGACCACAATGGGGACCGGAATTTCGGTTGCTAAGCGAAGCGGTCATTAAGCGAATCCGATCCGGTTTTACGACCTTTTTTGGCGACGGTCGTTAAGCAAATCACCGCAGGCGTTAAGCAAACCACGTGGTCATTAAGCGAATCATGCAGTTCTCCCTTGATTTTGCTTGCCAGAAGCCGGCCAGGAAGGTTGAAAATGGCGATCCCGTGACCACGGGATGCTGTGACGGTCATAAATGCGAACCGGTTGCCAAGTGCCCAAATTGTGATCACGTGACCATGGGAATGCTGCGACGGTCTTAAGTGTGAGGACCGGTTGTAAGTCAGTTTTTTCAGCACTGTCATAAGTCCGAACCGTCACTAAACAAATGGTTGTTAAATGAGGACTACCTGTAGAAAGAACTGACAAAGCCTTAATTCTCTTTGGTATTAAAGGGAGGGAAGGAGAAAACACTGTCAGGCTTTCAACTTTCTGTTACTATAGCCTACACCAGCGTTTCTCAACCTTGGCAACTTTAAGAGGTGTGGACGTCAACTCCCAGAATTCCCCAGCCAGCATGTTGGGATCTGTGTTTGGGAGTGTGCTGGCTGGGGAATTCTGGGGGTTGACATCCACACCTCTTAAAGTTGCCACGGTTGAGAAAAACTGGCCTACACGGATAGAGTCCCAGTATTTCTGGTGGAGTCTGTTCCATGACCTGGCCTACCTCGAAGGGCTGACAGGTAGGTAAATAGGTGGGTGGATATACAGTATAGGTAGATAAGCAGATTATTATGGTCCATGGCCAGAAAACATAAGTAACTGGGAATAAAACCAAAACCGCTAACACATCAGCCAAATTACACCCAATTTTGAGTAATAAACTGGAAGCGTTTATACCGCCTTATGGTGAGCCAGCTGGAAAATAACACAGAATAAAATAAATAATACAAGTGCTATTAAATTGCCCGCTTTCAGCACAAGTCGCCAAGGACAATTTGGCAGCTTGAAAAGTCACCCCCTCCCCTGCACGCCCCCCCCCCCCTTTTAAGTGTCACTCACCTTGATCTCAATATTGCCAACCTTAACGCTGGACCGAATAATAGGACGTCCCACCAGAGCTGGAAAAATGTGCTCGGGAAAATTTGAACCGGCGTAACCGCACTTCACAAACTGCAAAGATGGAGAGAAGATGAGCCAAAGTTATTTTGGCCCTGCAAGATGAAGAAATGGCAAGAGGAATGAACGGGCAGAGATGACTCACATTATCGACAGTTTATCATTCTAGATGGTTAAAGGGATATTTCTTTTCTCCAAATAAAATCAGAAAAAAAAGAGAGGTAACAAAGAGAAGGAAAAAGAAGTTAAGGACAGGGTTTATAGAACATAGGCAGGGATCGCAAAGTGTTTTTGCTGGGTTCGCATAATGTATTTCCCCAAATAAATACACAATATGCGAAAACTAGTAAGTTCTTCCAGCACGCCGAATGAATCACAGACTCACCAACCTCAATCGCAAACAAACCAAATGTGCTTTGTCTAAACCAGGAGGTGGGAATTTAGCCCTTAAATCAAGAAATCTAAAACGGCCAAAATGTATTGGGGACAAGGATTTATCTGAGTTTGAGTGAGCTGCTGATTTAACACATTCTCTGGGTTGGGGACCATTAGGTGGGACTGACCAACCAAGTCACCCTTTATAAAAACAAATCCTGATCAGCGCCACTCAAGCCTAGTTTGTTGCAGAAACACAATGTCAGTATTGAGTGTATAAATATCCAGAGGTTCCCATCCCCATCAAGGCCCACTCCAATGACAGAATGATCCTCTTTCCAAATATATATCCCTGCAGATAGAAAACTAGCACCTCAGGGGAAACTGTTATGGTTCTCGGAGAAGAAATGAGCAATGCATGCTGCGTATGTGCAGGAGCGAGTGATGTAATTGGGCTGAGAGTGTGGCCAGGGCAGTGCAGATCAGGGGCAAGTTATTCTCATGGAAGCAGGGTGAAATGGGGGCAGCTTGGTGCATGCCGAGGGATGGATGCATGGAGAATTAGAGGGGAGGGGGCAAGGAAGGGAGAGAGGGAGGGAGGGAAGGAAGGGAGGAAGGAGAAAGGGGAGGGGAGGGGAGGGGAGGAGAAAAGGAAGGAAGGAAGGAAGGAAGGAAGGAAGGAAGGAAGGAAGGAAGGAAGGAAGGAAGGAGACAGAATTGGAGGGAAGGAAGCAGAGGGTTAGAGGGAGGGAAAAGAAAGAGGGAGGGAGAGAGGGAGGGAGGGAGGGAGGGAGGGAGGGAGGGAGGGAAGGAAGGAAGGAAGGAAGGAAGGAAGGAAGGAAGGAAGGAGAAAGGGGAGGGGAGAGAGGAAAAGGGGAGGGAGGGAGGGAGTGGAAGGAAGGAGACAGAAAGACAGAAAGAGGGAGGAAGAGAGGAAAGGAAGGAAGGAAGGAAGGAAGGAAGGAAGGAAGGAAGGAAGGAAGGAAGGAAGGAAAAGAGAGAGAGAAGGAAGGAAGGAAGGAAGGAAGGAAGGAAGGAAGGAAGGAAGGAAGGAGAAAGGGGAGGGCAGAGAGGAAAAGGGGAGGGAGGGAGGGAGTGGAAGGAAGGAGAGACAGAAAGACAGAAAGAGGGAGGAAGAGAGGAAAGGAAGGAAGGAAAAGAGAGAGAGAGAGAAGAAGGAAGGAAGGAAGGAAGGAAGGAAGGAAGGAAGGAAGGAAGGAAGGAAGGAAGGAAGGGGAGGGGAGGGGAGGAGAATGGGAAAGAAGGAAGGAAGGAGAAAGGGGAGGGGAGAGAGGAAAAGGGGAGGGAGGGAGGGAGTGGAAGGAAGGAGAGACAGAAAAGAGAGAAAAGAGAGAGAAAGAGGGAGGAAGAGAGGAAAGGAAGGAAGGAAAAGAGAGAGAGAGAAGAAGGAAGGAAGGAAGGAAGGAAGGAAGGAAGGAAGGAAGGAAGGAAGGAAAAAGGGGAGGGGAGGGGAGGGGAGGGAAGGGAAGGGAAGGAGAATGGGAAAGAAGGAAGGAAGGAGAAAGGGGAGGGGAGAGAGGAAAAGGGGAGGGAGGGAGGGAGTGGAAGGAAAGAGAGACAGAAAAGAGAGAAAAGAGAGAGAAAGAGGGAGGAAGAGAGGAAAGGAAGGAAGGAAAAGAGAGAGAGAGAGAAGAAGGAAGGAAGGAAGGAAGGAAGGAAGGAAGGAAGGAAGGAAGGAAGGAAGGAAGGAAGGAAGGAAAAATGGGAGGGGAGGGGAGGGGAGGGAAGGAGAATGGGAAAGAAGGAAGGAAGGAGAAAGGGGAGGGGAGAGAGGAAAAGGGGAGGGAGGGAGGGAGTGGAAGGAAGGAGAGACAGAAAAGAGAGAAAAGAGAGAGAAAGAGGGAGGAAGAGAGGAAAGGAAGGAAGGAAAAGAGAGAGAGAAGAAGGAAGGAAGGAAGAGCAGCTGGACCCCTTCTTCCAAATGCAACTTTGCCTGTTGTTCCTTTTTTTAAAAATATAATTGTATTTAAAGTTTTAAAAACAAGAGTAAAAAGTAACACAAACTAAAATAGAATAAGAAAGAAAAAGGAAAAAGGAAGAAATAAAAGAGAAAGCTAAAGTGCAAAAAGAAAAGAAAAAGAAAAAAAGAAAGAAGAAAAATAGAAAAGAAAGAAAAGAGATATAAAGAAGTGGCTTCCGATCTTCTTTACAGCAGTTATAAGTACAATTGTAAATTTACCTCTTTCTCTAAAGTTACATCATGACTTTCTATCATCAAAACCATAAATCATAAGTTCATTTTTTGTGTGTTTTATGCAAAAAGTCTATAAGGGGTTTCCAGTCAGCAATCAACATAGATACTGTCTTTTCTCTAATCAAACAGGTCAATTTAGCCATCTCAGCAAGTTCCATCATCTTCACCAACCATTTCCCCATTGTCGATATTGCCAGATCTTTCCATCTTTGTGCATACAATAATCTTGCTGTGGTTGTCACATCTAAACTCAAAGTTCCACGACTTTTTTTCCAACGCTTTATCCATCCCTCCCAAAAGGAAAAGTCCATATTTCAGTTGTGTGTTCCTCTTTCAAAGCCGCAACTTTGCCTTCTCTTGCAAAGAGCTGCAGCCCTGCGCCACACATCAGACCTGCAGCCGCGCAGCTCTTTCCACCCACGGGCCAAGAAAAAGTGAGGAAGTAGAGAAACAGGAAATGAAATGAGGAATCGTGACTCTGGCGGTTTGCAGCCCCTTGGTTGGAAAGGCTACATCTTTACAGGGGGAGGGGCCCAAGATGAAAGGCAGGAGCTGGGGGTGGGACTTGAGGAAAGTGGGGGGGCAGCCAGCCCCCACAAGTTTAAGCCTGGATTAAAACTGGGGGAAGAAGAATCAAAAAGCTGCCAAGCCTTCCCCATCATCTCAAAACTGGGCAGCAGAGAGAAGGCATCAACTTTTTCCAAGGGGAGAAATAAGATACTAGTCCTCATTGTTCCCAGTCCTCATTTAACGTTTGGGACCGGAATTTCAGTTGCTAAGCGAAGTAGTCATTAAGCGAATCCAATCCGATTTTACCACCTTTTTTGTGGCAGTCGTTAAGCAAATCACCGTGGGCGTTAAACAAACCATGTGGTCGTTAAGTGAATCATGTGGTTCCCCATTGATTTTGCAACCAAGAAGCCGGCCAGGAAGGTCGAAAATGGCAATCCTGTGACCACAGGACACTGCAACAGTCATAAATGCGAACCAGTTGCCAAGCACCCAAATCATGATCACATGAACGCGGGGACGCTGTGAAGGTCATACGTGTGAGGACTAGTTGTAAGTCGTTTTTTTCAGCACTGTCATAAGTCCGAACCATCACTAAACAAATGGTTATTAAGTGAGGACTGCCTGTAAAGGCCTTTTGAGTGGCCAACCACAACAAGGGAGTGGACGGGTCAAAATCCAGATCTCGTTTCCATTTCATTAAAAGGCAATACAGCTGGTCTGCTAAGTCAGGGATCTCAAAGGATTTAATGTTGGGCTGAAATTTAAAAATGACAGTGTCATAGCAAAGGTTGGAAGCCTTTGGGAGGCTACGAGACAGAGAGGACGCGGGTCTAAGAGGGACTCAAGAATTGCAGAGCAACAGCCTTAAAATCTTTTTTTTTTGGCCAAAGCAGCTTTGGATTCAGTTCTTAGCATGTCCAGCTAAAAAAATCAGGTGCACAGAAGAAAAGATATTGGACCTGTGACTGTCACTTGTACTGGGTGGGAGGGACCGACCACCGCACTATAAGGCAGCCATGAGGACTAGGATCTTGACTTTAGAGCAGGGCTTTCCAGTCTGGTGTTGTGGTTAAGGCACCAGGCTAGAAACCAGGAGACTGTGAGTTCTAGTCCTACCTTAAGCACAAAGCCAGCTGGGTGACCTTGGGCCAGCCACTCTCTCCCAGCCCCAGGAAGGAGGCAATGGCAAACCCCTTCCGAAAAACCTTGCCAAGAAAACTGCAGGGACTTATCCAGGCAGTCTCCGAGAATTGGACACGATTGAACAGATTAAAAAAAAAGTCATCGTTTACTGAACTCACAGTGACTGGACTACCATCTAAAACACCTCAAATCTTTCCCATTTAGTTCCCATATAAGTCTAATAAATCAGGGTCCGCTCCACACAAGCCAAACCATGGTTTGTTCAACTACCAACCAGGACACCATCGCTAGGTCCACACTACGTCTGATGACTAAGGCACCAGGTTTATGCACGAACTCCCTCTCTCCCTGGCTCTCAGCCCAACCTACTCCGCAGGGTCGTTGTAAAGATAACGCGGAGGGCAGAAAAACCACGGCCATCCTCTTTAGGTCCGGCAGGAAGCCGGCACTGAAGGCTGCGTTCCCACTTCACCTGGAGGCTAAACTTCGGGGTTCGCCCAGGGGAGGACCCATGCCCCGAAATATCCCGGGCAACCAATCAACGCGAGTTCTTCGCCGCTCGCGCCCACGCAGCCCTCCGCGGGTCGTGGGAACCCAGCCCCGCTCGCTCGCCCGCCCGCCCTCGCCCGGAGACCCGAGCGCCTCGGACGCGCGGCTGCTCACCCCGGTGCCGTTGTCGCACACCACCACGCGCCGGCCCCGGCTGTCCATGGTGGCGGATCTGGGGCAGGGCGGCGGCCGCGGCTGTGCTTCTCTTCCGCCTCGGGCGAGCAGGAAGCGGCGCCGCTTCGATTCAAGGCTGGGCTGGGCTGGGCTGAGCGCCGGAGCTGCGGGGAAACGCCATCAGCCCTGGCCGTGATGCAACATCCTGGGCTGGAAGGTCAGCGAGGAAGGGCCGGCTGTGACCATTGGGCCTCACTTCCCCGGGAAAGGGCACCTTCCATTCAGACTCCTGGAACTGAACGGGTGGGTGGGCTTCCTCCTTGGCCCCACGCAGGGCATCGCAGCCAGAATGAACGATGGATCCTTTCCATCCTAGCCAAAGGCTTCTTTCTTCCCCCCACAACAGCCCTGCGAGGTAGGCCAGGTTGGAATCCGGTTGCAGGAACACGGATTTGACAGCCGGCCTTGACTTGGACGCAGATCCCTCCAGGACCGGCCCCTGAAGAGGGGACATTTTTCACAATTCGGCAAGTCCAATGAAATAACACCATAACTCCCTGCACTTTAAAAAAAAAGTCTCAGTCCTATCCTAACATAGGACAAAGGAGGGAGAATTGTCTGCAGAAGGCGCTTTCTCATCTATAATAAAACACGTTTTTTTCCATTATTGGTGCATTGACTGTTGCATTTACAGCTTCCTTTTCGGTTTGCATAAATACTCAGGCAGCCTACAACACTGTAATTAAAATTGTGTGGCCTGGAGTTGAGCATTTTTTCAATCCAGGTCAGTCCATCAGCAAGTTAGAAACTCAAACAGTTCTTAGAGCAACCTGGCTCAAGTTAAAAGACACCGGTCACAGAAGAGGTACATTTATATTTATGTTGAAGAAGTACTGTTTTTATTGCATTTTAATCTGTAATTATTTTTAGTTTTATTTAAACCGCCCCGAGCCGCCCTTTCAGTGAGATGGGCGGTAACGAGATTTGAAATATAAATAAATAAAAATAAATAAAATGAACTATATAATAGTTTAACGGAAGGGCTTAATTCACACAGGCAGGGTTTTGCGATTCGCTTGAACCCCAAATTGCCAATCCCATTTTAGTCATACCTTCCTTGTTAGGCGAACCCAGTCAGTCTGTCTGGACCAGTGTGAAACTCCCCCAAAATGGATTCATTCAATCATTAATGATTAATTAATTAATTAAGAGGAATGTGCGAACTAGGCCATCCTGTTCAGAATGAGGCCGATTTGGTTGGGCACCGCATACAACCTCAACGCGCTCTCATTTATTTAATCCCACTGTTTCTATACAATACTGCTGCAATTCCATATCACTGCCGGTTTCACAAAAATCACATCTGAAAAACAATACCCTAAAGATATCATAAAGATAAAAATATCCCATTAAAGAGGGATTTGGAGAAAAGACGACACAATCCAGAGACTGAAGGAAGCGTGAGAAAGAATCTCAAAATAACCCCATCTTGATTTTGCATAATTTGAGTCAAGAGAAACATGGACAGACTTTCAAAATTCTGTCATACCCTTCTGTTATCATACCCTACTTTGTCATACCAATAAAGTAGCATTCCTGGAATCCCTCCAGTGGCTGCTTCTTGACCTGGCCTACCTTGAAGGGTTCACAGGGAGGCATATTCCATTGCTTTCCTGCCACCGTCCCCTCACCTTCTGGACTGGCAGAATCTGGAGTCCAGGTAAGGTAAAGGTAAAGGTTCCCCCCGCACATTTGTGCAGTCGTGTCCGACTCTAGGGGCCAGTGCTCATCTCCGTTTGTTAGCCGAAGAGCCAGCGTTGTCCGAAGACTTCCACGGTCATGTGGCCGGCACGACGCACGCGGAACGCTGTTACCATCCCACCGAAGTGGTACCTATTCATCTACTTGCATTTGCATGCTTAGTCCTCGCTTAATGACAATTCGTTTAGTGACAGTTTGGACTTATGATGGTGTTGGAAAAACTGACTTAAAACTGGTCCTCACACTTACGACCGTCACAGCGTCCCATGGTCACGTGATTGCCATTTTCGACCTTCCCACCTGGCTTCCAGCAAGGGAAATCAATGGGGAACTGCGTGATTCACTTAACAACTGCCACAAAGTGGTTGTAAAATTGGGCTGGATTCACTTAATGACTGCTTCGCTTAGCAACCGAAATTCTGGTCCCAATTGTGGTCGTTAAGCAAGGACTACCTGTATCCCCTTTTGAGAATCGACAAGCCAGCCAGAATCAACGTGGAGGAGAAGGCATCCTTGGTCCTTGCTCTGTAGGACTTTGAAAATCCAGCACCTGGAGAATTAAACTCAGCATCCTCTCGCGAGCCAGGCCGGTGCCTGCTCAACTGGGGTTTCATCGCTGAATCGTCTTGCAGCAGTAGCGAGCTGGGTGTTGCGTTTGGCTGAAATTGTATCGCTCTTTCCTTTATGCCTGTGTTACATCTTGCAAGAAATAATAATAATAATAATAATAATAATAATAATAATAATAATAATAAAGCATTTTGCAAGAACTCCAATTTATCTCCAGGGTAAGGAACCTGAGTTCCTATTAGTGGAGATAGATAGGATTCCTCCTCGCTAGATGCGGCCTGGGTGTTGTCATCAGCAACCTCCAATATCATTCCTTCGGCCCTGCGTGGTTTCATCTAATACAGAGCTTTCCAAACTTTTCATGTTGGTGACACACTTTTTTGACATGCATCATTTTGCGACACACTCTTACAGCAGGGCACAAGGCAGGCACTAGAACCTGCGCAGAATCCTGGCAGGGCAGGTTTGGAGGCAGCCAGGCACAAGGCAGGCACTAGGACCTGCGCGGAATCACAGGAGGTTTGGAGGCAGCAGGGCACAAGGCAGGCACTAGGACCTTTGCAGAATCCTGGCAGGGCAGGTTTGGAGGCAGCCAGGCACAAGGCAGGCACTAGGACCTGCACGGAATCAAAGGAGGTTTGGAGGCAGCAGGGCACAAGGCAGGCACTAGGACCTGCGCGGAATCACAGCAGGTTTGGAGGCAGCAGGGCACAAGGCAGGCACTAGGACCTGCGCGGAATCACAGGAGGTTTGGAGGCAGCAGGGCACAAGGCAGGCACTAGGACCTGCGCGGAATCCCGGCAGGGCAGGTTTGGAGGCAGCAGGGCACAAGGCAGGCACTAGGACCTGCGCGGAATCACAGGAGGTTTGGAGGCAGCCGGGCACAAGGCAGGCACTAGGACCTGCGCGGAATCCTGGCAGGGCTCGGAGGCAGCAGCAGCCTGGACACACCCAGACACTGCAGCCGACACACTAACGTGTCCCGACACACAGTTTGGAAAGCTCTGATCTAATACCTCTTAAGTCAAGAACGCAAAAGCGTGAAGGAAGCCTTAGGCACGAAAGCCGGCTGGATGACCTTGGGCCAGTCACTCTCTCTCAGCCCAACTCACCTCACAGGGTTGCTGTTGTGGGGAAAATAGGAGGAGGAAGGAATATTAGGTATGTTCACTGCCTTGAGTTATTTATAAAAATAATAAAGGTGGGAAAATAAATAGATAGATAGATAGATAGATAGATAGATAGATAGATAGATAGATGATAGATAGATAAGATAAGATAAGATAAGATAAGATAAGATAAGATAAGATAAGATAAGATAAGATAAGATAAGATAAGATAAGATAAGATAAATAAAAAACAAAGGATCCAAGCCTTTCCACAGCTTGTACTTTAACCGGGCCGGCCCTGCCATGAGACAATGGAGGCCGCTGTCTTCAGCAGCAGATGCTGGTGGTGGAAGTAACGGAAAGGTAGAACTGGGGCCTTCAGTTGCTAGCCGGGAAGTCTGAATCAGCCGCTCTTCCTTTGGACGGTGCACGCGGTACGAGATTTGCCTGACCTGCAAAGAAAGACATAAATTTGTGAGAACCACAGCCCTGTTCACACCAATGTGTGAACTCTTGGCCAAAGCAACATTGGCCCATCCTGTTTTCGCTACTTTGGATGCAACTCAGCGGAACGTAGCAAGATTTTTCAAAAGACCATCAAAATGCTTGCTGTGGGGCGGGGGGTGGGGGAGAATGTTTGTTCTACACCAATTCTACACTAGCAAAGACCACTTGCTAGTATAATCTGGCCAGCGTGGGAGGGGAACAAAAAAACAGTGTACCACCTCACATAAGTACAATGCAGGGAAGTATTATGTCTTCCTTCCACGGTGTTGCCAAGAGTTCTGTGTCCGTGAAGTCAGCAGGACATTCTGCTCTGTGAGCACAATAAAGTTTTGTTGTGATTTGGTTTGAAGTGACCAGGAAGAAGTGAGTCACACTCTAGTTAGAGCTGATCTTTCAATCGGGGCAAAACCGACCTTGGCTGATCAGGAATACCAGAGGGAGAGAAGATTAAGATTTGGATGGGAGGCCACCAGGAGAGCCAGGGCTGTGAACCAGATTGGGGGGGAGGAGGAGGAGGAGAAGGAGGCTTCTGTCTTGTTGCCAAAAATACAACAGGGAGGCGTCTGTAGAAACCCCCCAAAGCTGACCCACATGTTTTACAAACACTGCCACCCTGCCTTCCATCTTCAATCCTAAACTAATCTTCCTATCATAAGTCTTCCTTCCCAACCCCTTGTTCTTCAGAAATCAATAATTAATCCTACATTCTTGATTTCAGGGTTGGCAGTTTAGATCTGCCCACCCCATTTTCCATTCTGGCTGCACCCCAAACCTCTTTCCCATTTCTACGGTAAAGAAGAATGATTTGAACTGAGTTCCCATAATCCCCCCCCCCCAGCAAGGGCTTGGGAATTCTGGGAACTAACTAACTAACCAACCATCCTGAAGTCAAGTTCTGCATTCAACTAACCAAATAGCTGGGGGGGGGGTGTCACCCCACAGTGCAAATCCACCCTAAAAATCCTAACCCTGGATCCCAATTCCCGTCGCTCAGTCTTTCGGTGATGCCAACCCAGGAAATTTATCGTTTTGTTCCTCTTGAGATGATTATGCATCAGCTGCTTTGAGTGCTTGGGAAGGAGGAAAGCAGAGAGGAGGGACCTTTTTAAAATGAAATGAAATGAAATCCCCCCCTCCAGAAACACACGTTTTTTGACTGCCATGCTATGTATTCCAATAACATTAAAAATATGTGTGTGTATGTCTATGTATATACACACATCCATGTCTATTTATTTATCTATCTCCAGAGAAGGCTGTCTGTCTGTCTATCTGTATCCCTCCATCCATCCATCCATAGAAGGGGGAGATTATAGATAGATGATGATGATGATGATGATGATGATGATGATGATGATGATGAAGATAGATAGATAGATAGATAGATAGATAGATAGATAGATAGATAGATAGATAGATAGATGAAGGATGGAGGGATGGAGGATGGAGGATGGAGGGATGGAGGGATGGAGGGATGGAGGGACGGAGGGATGGAGGGACGGAGGGATGGAGGGACGGAGGGATGGATCCCCCCCCCCCGCGTCGCCAAGAAAGCCGACCAGCCCCTTTCCCCCTCTGGATGGGGAGCGGGATGGCGGCAGGATCCCCCGTTTCCTCCCTGCCTTCATGGAGCGGGGGTGGATGGGGGGGCGGCGGCTGCGTGGATTGCAGACTCGCATCGCCGGGAGCGGAGCGTGGCAGGGCGGGGGTAGGCGATGAATCTGTGATCCCGCCCGGCGTTGGAGAACCAGCCGTGGCGACCGGGCTCGATGGTGGGGTCTCTATCCTGCGCGAGTGGCGGATGCTGAGTGAGAACCCGCCGCAGGGGAGAAAAGGGGGCTGGGAGGCGCGCGCGGGGGGGGGAGGCGGGGGAAGCGGGGGAGGCAGACCCCCCACCCTGTTGGGGAGGAAAGGGGCCAGAAGAGGGGGCTCGCAAGGAGGGGGCTCTCTAATCCCGGACTTTCTGCAATTCTGGGCGACCCGTCCCTCTGCAGCCGCCCCCCCCCCCCGCCCCAAATCTACCTCTTTCTGCAGAGGTTCACCTAACCCACCCATTACAGCTCTGCTGGGCCACCACCTGGCCCCTTTGCTTCCCCGTCGCCAAATCTGACCTGGGGGGGGGAGGTATTTTCCTAAACCCCCCCCCCCAATTCTTTGCCCCCTGCCTTCCAATCTGGTGGGAGGGGTCTTTGCCGTTGCTTCTCTTTAGACGGCCGAGGGGGCTTTCGGATTTTCGGATTCCAACTGCCCACCCTCAAACTCTCCTGGTTTGCCAAGGATTACTAATCCTAACACTAATTTCCTCCCCCCCCCCCAAAAAAAAAAAAAAAGGAATCGAGGGAGTCGATGACTGAATTTCTTCTGTTTTCTAATTCGCCTCCAATATATCTGGCTGCCTTTTCATGCCTCTGTTTCAGAATCTCGACACCCCAATCTGCCTTAAGGAGCCCCCACCCACCCCAATATTTCTGAACCCCCAATTTCAGTCCCCACCCGGCTTCTTCCTCCCTCCCCCATCCTCAAACTGATTTCCCACACATCGATCTGTCCGTGTTTACTTCTGGCGGTGCCAGGCGGAGAAAAGGACGCCTGGGTTAATCGCAAAGGGTTGTTCTCCTAATTCTGCTTCCCTCCGGTTTCCCCCCCCCCCCGGTCCCAATAGCACCCCCCCCCCGGTCCCGAGAGCTTGATGCTTCCCTTAAAAGTCCCACCGGCTGCGTTCCCACAACCTGCCTAACTTGGTGAGTCGAGCCATCCATTTTCTGACTTGCGAAGTCCGCTTAAACCAAACCAAACTCGTCAGGTTGTGGGCTTTCACCTGTTACGTGAATCCCTGACCCGGTTCAGCGGCTGTTGTGATTGCAGCCACAGAATTCAGGACTGTAATAAACATGCCCGTCGGTTGATCAGCCAGCTCGGTTCTGATCCGGCAGCCTCTTGGCATTCCAAGATAATCAGATTAGCACCTTCACTTCTTAAACCTTGCACCTTCAGCCAGATCCCACCCACCTATCTATTGCTGGCACCCTCCCCATTTTTAAGGACCCCTTCCTGATGGATATGTCCATACAGGGTGGGGTTTTTTTTTTTTTGTTTTTTTTTGGCAACAATATGAAACTGGTTTATCTTATTTTTTTCCAGGACTGTTTTTGTGTTTGCTTGACTTCCCCATTGGGCTTTACCTGTTGGTCCCCCATCCAAATGCTAATCCGATTTGCTTTTTCAGCAGCAAAGCCAGCTCAAAAAAAAAAAAAGGCTTCTGCTCTATTTGGTTTAGAAAGAACAGAGAATCACTCTTGAAGCATACAGGCTGCTTGGAAATATATTCTACACATGCTCCAGGGCACTCTTGTTTTCATGGTTACTTTATCACCTACTTGATTGATTGATAGTTTGATGGTGCCATCAAGTCATTTTCAACTCCTAGCGACCACATAGACAGATTTTCCCCATGAACCCTAACCTATACATCCATGCAAAGTAGATTTCTCTGCTTAAATTAACAACTTGGGGTGTCACTTTCCCCTTGCTATGTAGAAAATACTTTTAAAAGTCCTTTCAGCCAGACTTTTCTGGACAGACTTTTCCGGGAGGTTCCTAATATACAATCATCTTGGGGGTCCCCCGTTCCCAATTGTCCAAAGTTCCCACAAACACCCAGTTCACCAAAACCGGAGCTAGTTCCCGATCCTAAAAAAGGAGAAAAAAAGTTATCTGCGCCTAAATTGATTTGGAGGGAGGGAGAGGGAGGGAATTCTTGCCTCTGAACTGGATGGCAGGAAAACCAACCAATCAAACAATTAAAAAAAACCAAACGGTGTGTTTTTGTAGTCCATGTTGTATAACTTCTCACGTGCAGATTGTTGCAAGCAGTACTGTATATAGGGCAAAAGGCAGCAGTTTGAAACCAAGGAATTTTTTCTTCTTCTTTTCTTCTTTTGTGATAGTTTGGGAATTGTTTGGGGCTTGGAGAGATATACCAGCGGCATGTAAAATTGGAAGTGATAATGCAAGCAGGAAAACAGGCTCGTGCTGCAGCTGATGTTCGATTCCTGTCTGATCACACAGCACCGTAAGCCACATGCCAGCCCAACCAAGCTGTAGTCTAAGGCAGTAGTTCTTAACCAGCATGCCACTGCACACAAGTGTGCCATGCATGGGCTTGTATCTAGTGTGCCACAAAATTTTTGTCTTATTTTTTTCCAAATTTTTTCCCGAATTTTTTCCATTTTTTTTGTATTATGTATGTATAATCCATATTTTCAACACAGTGCAGATATTTTAAAAAAAAACGTATAACTTCCCCTCAAACTACAACTTGCACGCTTAAAAACACGTATATATACAATTAATAATTTTCCAAGGGAGCCACAGAACTACTCCTATATTCAATATTGTGCCGTGGATTCAGAAAGGTTGAGAAACCCTGGGATAAGGGGTTGTGTGAAACCAGCTGATGTGGTTAGTTGATGGTGCAGTATATAGTCCAAAGCCAGAATGCTAGATTAGTCCCATAAACCATGATTAAGTAAACTATTGTTAAATAGGTCACAGTAACCCAGCCAGCTTTTGCTTTTCTTGTTTGGAAAATATCAGTATGAATCAGTTGCTGTTAATCTGGATTTTTTTGTTTTGTTTTGTTTGGCTGGAGTTATTGGTGTGATTTGCATAATGTGTGGTAATGTAATGCTTTTGCTCAGCCTGATGGTTGGAACCCCAGTTATTGTGGATTATAAATCCTGGTTTAGGGCACTGTGTATTGTGAGGACTGGGTCAGTTGTGCTTTATTCAACAACCATGCCTAAACAAACCATGGTTTAAACACAAGATGTGAACACACTTAAAAATCTGATGTTAGAATCTCAGTGCTGGAATTATTGGTATGTACATGATGATAGGTCCTTTGGCTTCTCTTTTGAACCAACTTCTCCAACTTGGCCATCCTCCAGATGTGTATTCATCCCCCAGATTTCCCCAGATGTGTGGACTTCATCTCCCAGAATCCCCAGCTAGGATGGCCATTGCTGAGCATCCTGGGGGTTGAAGTCCACACATCTGGATGGGGAGGTTTGCTAAAAGCCCCCATTTACAACTTAATCCTTCCTAGCCCCTTCCGTTTGGCTCTGGTTTTGAGGCTGTAGCCCCAAAACATAAAATGGACCTGAAAAAGTTGACAGAGAGGCTGTCACTGTCCGGATTTCTTTTAAAAAGTCACAAACTTTCAAAATTCAGAACTTCACATTAAGACATTGAAATTGGAACTAAGGAGTGCACAATTTTAATTAATGTCAGCCTTGCTCTTTCCTCAAAGCCTTCTATCAATCAGTTTCAGCAATACTTTAGAGTTGGGGTCTCCAATGGGGTGCCCAGGGGCACCAATCTTCCTGAATGCCCAAAAAAGCTAGGCTCCCCTCTGATATTTCTCTACCACCCAGTCATTGTATGTGAGATGGGTGGTAGAGAAATATGACAAATAAATAAATAAATAAAATTTTGCATCTTTCCATTATTTTTTTAATTATTTTTTATAAAACACCACCTTCCAGCATTGTGGCTTTGGGCCCCACAAGCTTCCTTCAAAAATTAAAATATTTATGTACGTACGTATGTATGTACGTGTATTTCAAATTTAGTTACCTCCCATCTCACTCAAAGAGTGGGCGGTTTACAATAAAACCAGAATAAAATGAGAATAAATAATCGTTAAAATACAGTACATGACTGCCATCTGGTGAACCAGCATGTCCCCCCGTAGCCATTTTGTGACAGTGCCCACAAAAGCCCTCCTCCCACCACCAAAGATTGGGGATCCTCTAATTTTGGGGTTATTAAAAGAATCCTCTGTTTTTCGGGAACCTGGTGGAGACTTAGCTTTGCTGCTGAAATCTCTTTATATGGGGGGGGGGGGTGAGGTTAGTCTTTTGAATAGTTGACTTGCCATTGGCACCGTAAGCCAGAATGGGGGTCTCTCTCCGATGGTGGCTTGAATGGGAAAGAAAAAAGTCCAAATTGGGGGGGTGGGGGGGAGGATCTTTGTATCTTTGCCTTGGGGTAACCCAGCCGTGGTGTTGCAGTTGTGGGCAATTTCGCAACTGCAAAGTTGACGTGCGTGTGATGTTAAGGAAAGGCCTCCGTCCTAACGCTGGGATCTATAAACATAAGATCATAAAAACAAACCAGGTTCAATGTCCCAGCAAGGAAACAATGAAGGCCTGGTTCAGTTGCTTTGTTGCTGTGTTTTTTCTTTTTCAAAATAAGGGGGAGACAGATGCTGCAACTCTGCGTATTCAGCAATCTGTGCAGAGAGGTGTGGGTGACTGAGATCATCGAGTGCTGAAAAGACATTCACTTTCTCCGTGTTCTCGTTGTGTTCTAGGCTGGGGGGCGGGGGAAGCAAAAAGTGTGACCCTTTGCAAAATTAAAATTCTCTTTTCTTAGACTTGTGGTTAAGAAACGTTGATTTCCAGGCCCTGTGCCTGTTTGGGGGGCCCACCATGGCTGCGCAGGTTCACGCAACCCGCAATTTTGTGCCTGAATTAATCCGTTTTCCAGAACAGAACCCATCCTAACGCACAAGCAAACCAAGTAGGCTTGTTCACACAATGCTCTAAGCCAGGAAAAAAACAAAACAAAATGCCAAGGTTCAAACTCTTCAGGTTTAGTTTGTGTGAATGTGGCTGCTAGATCTTTCCCTGATCTAGGTTAAGCGGATTGTGCGAACCCAGCAATGAGGGTGCAGTGTTTTGTGAACTAAAACCGGGATCCGTAACAGGAGGTAGTTGGATGTTTTTTTTGTTTTTTTTTTAAGCCTTTCCCTCTTCCTTTCCTGGTGGGGACCAGGATGGAAAAGAGAGTGTTGCCTTGGCAACAGGGAGGCATTAAATCTCTGAAATGCTGCCCTAGTAACAGTGCGGAGGTAGTTTAGGGCTGTCGCCATGGCAACTTTCAGGACTGGGAAGAACCCTTCGAAACCGGAGATGCTAAATGTGTTTACAATCCTTAGAGGGGGGGGCGGGAAAGATTCAATATAGCAAAACAACAAAGCCATGCCTAGAAGGGAGGAACTGAGCCAAAACAAGGCTGGGTGATGAGATTGTGAGCTTCTGGGCACGTCTAGAGTGCCAGCCTAGGCTGGGCTGTAATTAAGGCCGCTCTCTGAAACCCCTTTCCCAGCAAGAAAAGGATTTCAGTCCAGTTCAACAGATAGATGTTTGGATTTAGACTACCTACCGATTGCATTTGGATTCTGGTCTAGTGGGGAAGGTGATCGAGCAGAAAGACCCCAGTTCAAATCCCGCCCCCACGGAAACTCCCTGGGGGATTCTGGGGCAATTCCTCCCTCTCAGCCTACCTCCTAGGAGTGTTCTTCTTCAAGGAAAACTACATCTTGGGCTGTGCTAAGATACTGTAGAAGTGCATACAGGCAGCCCTCACTTAACAATGTTTTGTTTAGTGATAGTTCAGACTTACGATGGTGCTGGGAAAAACGACTTATGACCAGTCCTCACACTTATGACCGTTGCAGCGTCCCCACGGTCACATGATCATGATTTGGGCCCTTGGCAACCAGTTCACATTTATGACCGTCGCAGCGTCCTGTGGTCATGTGATTGCCATTTTCTACCTTCCCAGCCGGCTTCTGGCAAGCAAAATCAATGGGGAATCGTGTGATTCGCTTAACGACCACGTGGTTCGCTTAACACCCGTGGTAATTCACTTAACGACCACCGCAAAAAAGGTCGTAAAATCGGGTCAGATTCTCTTAATGACCACTTTGCTTAACAAGTGAAATTCCAGGCCCAGTTGTGGTTGTTAAGCAAGGACTACCTGTATGACCTAAAAAGACTGAACCTCTGGCCTTGGCTAAGCTTGAAACGTGAAGCCAGGCCAGACCTGGTTAACATTTGGATGGAAGACCACCAGAAATAGCAGCTGGATTGGGAAGCCCAAAAACACATCTCAAAAGAAGACAGTGGCAAATGGTCCAGGTTGTCCTCTGGAGCTGAGCCAGATTGGCCTTGGGTCCTATATGGATGGGAGACCAACAGGAATAGCCAGGACTACAGGCTCAACTGGGAATATATTTTAAAAAAAAACATCTTGGAAGAAAACAACGGCACATCACTTCTGTATGATTACCAAATCCACTTTGAGGTGCCCATGAATTTGCCAAGAATTCTGAGAGAGTTCTTAAACCACGTATCCCTGGGATAACCAAATGTTCCTTCTCGTTTATTCCTTTTCTTCTTTCCTCTGGGCCAAACTGGACATTGCAAAACCATAACAACAAGAAGAAGAAGAATTTAAGAGAAAGAAAGGTAGTTTCCCCCCCCCCCCAGCACCTCTTGTTGGCAAAGCCGTGTTCCAGTCCGGAGTCACACAATCCTCTGCTTTTCCTTGCAGGATGGTGCTAGAAGGAAGCCCTGAAGCCGTGAGTTCTCATTCGCTTGACCTCCGTCGGGCATGTCCCCAGAATGGACGCTTTTACCCTTCAGCGGGGGACAGTATCCTGTTAACCAAAAAACCGGTGAAGTACGGGGAGTTGATTGTGCTGGGGTAAGTGAAAACATTTCTTGTGGACATCTCCGCTCCGGAATATTGGCGAGGGGGCGTGTGTGAGCAGAAACTTTAGAAAAGATCTATGCGGTATTCCAAGTTCGAGACAGAGGGACCTAAAAGATACTTCAACAGCTAGAGATCCAGATTTTCACAGCCCAGGAGACGAAGAAAGCTTTGGCTGGCTTAACTCCAAATCCAGATAACATAGACTGACCATATTTCCTTGAGACAAAAACGGGACAAGAGGAATGGGCGGGGGCGGAGCGGCTGGTTGGGGGGGCCGGGGGGTTCGCCTCTGCCTATCAGCGCGTGGGAGGGGCGGGGCGGGCAGCGCGAAGGGCGGGGGTGGAGCAGCTGATTGGAGGGAACCCGGAAGGGGAATTGCCTCTGCCTGTTCCTGAAAAACAGGACAAAACTGGCATTTATGTTAAAACAACGGGACGGTTGAGAAAAGGGGGGAAAACGGGACTGTCCCGTTCAAAACGGGACGTATGGTCAGCCTAAGATAACAGGACCAGAAACATTGTTGTGTTAGGTTTCCTGAAAGCCTTAATCTATGGTTTGGTCTTGGTTTATGAGGATTATGAGTGTTCTAATGATTGTTATACTGTTTTAATTGTCACTGTGGTTGTACGGGGAGGGGGGGAGAAATGTACTTTCAGACTTGCAAGATTGATGTCAGCCTCGCTGGAGTAAACCAGATAGGAATCACAACCGGATGAGCTAATTCTACTTTATTGTAAAGCTGCATTGACAGAATCTTACAAGTCTGAAAGTACATTTCTCCCCCCCCCGCACATCTCCTTTACAGCCTGAGAAACTAGGGAGGGTTCCTTCTGAGCCTCTTGCCTCGCCCACTATCCAGCTGTGGGCTATGCCGCCTCTTATCTGACCGTTCCCTTTGCTGCATCTCTTTGCTCCGAATCCCAAGGTCTTTCCCACATACCATTGAAGGTTGTTGCTGTATTCGATCTGGCCCAGGAACGTAACCCTCGTCACCTGGGTCTCTCCCAACGCAGGTACAATGGCTCCTTGGCTAATGGAGACAAGGGCCGCCACCGCAGTCGTCTGGCCCTGTACAAGCGGCCCAAAGCAAACGGGGTTAGACCTGATGTCATCCACCATATCTCCACACCACTGATGTCCAAAGTAAGTCTAAAGACCCTTCCTGGTTTCAAAATGGTCACCCCCATCCGAGGAACGGGACTGCTAGGTTTAAACGTGCAGCCGTTTAAACCGCGGGCCAGGTGAGAAGAGTGACTCTGAGCACATGCAAAGTTCATTTCCTCCCCCATCCAGAGCCACTGCCACTGCTCTGAATGTGGAATTTGGGAATAGGGGTCAGAGTGAGGGGAGTAGCTAAAACTTAGGGCTTTGTTTTGAAACCTGCCCTGACAAAAGTGGGGGAGGCAGAGAAGATGGTGGGGAGTATCTGCCATTTTGCCTTGTGGTTCACTGCCTGGCCTGGCCCACTGTGGGGGCCATTTTGTGAGAGCACCAACGGGCCTGCATTCAAACTTCCAAGTTGGAAACTTTGCCTTAAGTGCATCTTTGTGAATGAAACTGTGGAGTCAACACAGGACTCAAAGCACAAATTATTTATTTATTTATTAATTATTTGGATTTATCCCCGCCCATCTCTACCGTGGTAGACTCTGGGCGGTTATAATCAAGGATGACTGCAGTCTTTATTGATACAGTGCGCTCTGGAGGGGTCCTCACCAAGATGGTGGGTGCCTCCCTTGCAGACAAAAGAAATGCACTGATATTTATACATTACAGAAAAGGAAATGATGTAAGCATACATATTCATATGATGATGCAGGCATATATACAGTGCATATTCATAAGCAAGAGATCTCAAGTCCTACTTCTCTACTCTGAAGAAAGCCATTGTCTTAGTGCAGAGCTTTCCAAACTTTTCATGTTGGTGACACACTTTTTAGACATGCATCATTTTGAGACACACCCTTACAGCAGGGCATCATTTTGTGACACACTCTTACAGCAGGGCACAAGGCAGGCACTAGGACCTGCGTGGAATCACAGCAGGTTTGGAGGCAGCAGGGTACAAGGCAGGCACTAGGACCTGCGTGGAATCACAGCAGGTTTGGAGGCAGCAAGGCACAAGGCAGGCACTAGGACCTGTGCGGAATCACAGCAGGTTTGGAGGCAGCAAGGCACAAGGCAGGCACTAGGACCTGCGCGGAATCACAGCAGGTTTGGAGGCAGCAAGGCACAAGGCAGGCACTAGGACCTGCGCGGAATCCTGGCAGGGCAGGTTTGGAGGCAGCAAGGCACAAGGCAAGTACTAGGACCTGTGTGGAATCACAGCAGGTTTGGAGGCAGCCAAGCACAAGGCAGGCACTAGGACCTGCACGGAATCCTGGCAGGGCTCGGAGGCAGCAGCAGCCGCCGTGACACACCCAGACACTGCAGCCGACACACTAACGTGTCCCAACACACAGTTTGGAAAGCTCTGTCTTAGTGGGAAGAAGGGAGGGAGCAAACTTCTTGAATACAGGGATTTGTGGGTTGCTATGGGAATGTCCTGATAAAAGTTAGCAGAAGCTGCAGAAGCTGGTGTGAGATAGCTTCCAAGGTTGTTGCCACATACCTTGATGTTTCAGTTTGGTTTAAACAGGACCATTCATCTGAAAACCTATTTTTCTCACAAAACAGAAGCTGCTTCTGGACTGCACAGAATTTGAATTCCGTTGTCCTCGGTTTGAACCAAGGAGGTAGTTTAGCTTAGCCATGGAAGTCAAGGGTTTGAGAGCGAATCTCTAGGCTGGATCGGGGGAGAATTGATCTTTTTTTTTTACCTGTCTGGTCCAACAGGCATTGAGCAACAGAGGTCTACACAGCATCTCCTACACGCTTTCCCGCAGCCATTCGGTAATTGTTGAATATACTCAAGACAGCGAGACGGACATGTTCCAGGTATTTATCATGCCGAGCGGAGGAAGGGGGTAACTCTGCTGGGCCTTTAAAGATGACTTGATGGGGGACGGCACATGGGGGGATCTGTTTGTGCCCTTCTAAAGGCAGATATTTGGGGGAGACCCACAGTAGATTGGCTGGAAGATGGTGTGCAGGAACAGATCTATATTTATTTGTTTATTTGTTTATTTGTTTATTTGTTTATTTGTTTATTTGTTTATTTGTTTATTTGTTTATTTGTTTATTTGTTTATTTGTTGGATTTATCACCGCCCAACTCCCCCTAGGGGGACTCTGGGCGGTTTACAACAGATTTAAAATCATTAATATACATTTATAAATAAAATAACATACATAATAAATAATAATTTAAAATATAATAAATAAGATGGAATCCGAAGGCAGAGTATTCTTAAGTTTATAAAAAGGGCTCCTCAGAGCAAATCTAAGGTGCTAGCCATCTCCAGGTATCTCCAATCTCCTTCTGACCCCAAGCATATTTTCCCAGCTCTTTCAACTAAAGCAGTGTTTCTCAAAATTGGCAACTTTAAGAAATGTGGACATCAACTCCCAGAATTCATTTCGTCTCAATTCACACAATCATAGAGTGTCAGGGTTCAAAGGGATCTCAGAGATCACTGTTGTTCAAACTTGGCCACTTTAAGATGTGTGGACTTCCCCATGCTGGCCGGGGATTTCTAGGAGTTGAAGTCCACGTATCTTAAAGTTGCCAAGGTTGAGAAACACTGGACTAAAGTAATAATGTTCTGCTCTACTGGGAATGTATTTTTTTTTAGACTTCACTGCAGAATTGCTTCAAGGATGGCGGAGAATAAAACATCCTATTATTAGCTCGCAAATTAGCCTTGGTTAATGCTTGGATGGGGGACCACTAGGAGATCCAACCCTGTAGGTTAGACTGGAGCCATCCCAGAAAAAGGCAGCCGCAAGCCACTTAGATACTTTTGCCCCAAAAAACCACACACATCTCCACGGGCATGGTGATCCTTTTGAGCTGACTTGATGGTCGGCAGTGGTGGTGGAGTGCCTTGTTTCCACCCCACCTCCCTATAATGTAATTTGTGATCCTTCTGCAGCTTCCTTAGCCCTCTGTAATGCTGGCCTGATAAGGAATCCCAGAAGGAATATCCCCCCCTTGCAGCTTAGCATGTTACGCAGATGCAGCTCAATTAGTTTCAAGTTCGTTTATTGTTCAGATCCAGAAAAGTGGGATGGTTCATTAATTAAATTAAGCTTGTTATGCACATCTAACTATTGCGTCGGTGTGCGCATGTCGAAAACAACTGTCTGGCTTTCTAATCTCTGGCTATACTGAACGTAATTCTTCTCCAAGCACTCTTTGACAAGATTGATTGAGAAGACTGGAATTGGGTTACACGAATCCCAGCATTTGCATGAACCTGAGATATATAAATATAATGAATGAACGAATGAATGAATGAATGAATGAAGTTGTAATTACAGTTTTTGCTTGTTTGTTTGTGTGGTTTTTTAATATATTTTCTTGCTGTTTTAACTTTTTATTTCTTTTTGTGTATGGTAAATTGTTAATTTTGATTTTATATTCCTTAATGTATGTCTGTTTGAAAACCGATCAATAAAAGTATTTGGTTTTTGGTTAAAAAAAGAATTCCAGCAACTGAATTACTTCCAGGCCAAGCATCACTGTATCCTCAAGTACATTAAGATCGGAACTTCTTTATTTATTTTATTTTATTTTATTTTATTTTATTATTTTATTTTATTTTATTTTATTTTATTTTATTTTATTTTATTTTATTTTATTTTATTTTATTATTTTATTATTTTTTTAAATTTAATTTTATTATTTTATTATTTTATTATTTTCTTTTCTTTTATTTATTATTTTCTTTTCTTTTCTTTTCTTTTCTTTTCTTTTCTTTATTTTCTTTTATTTATTTTATTTTATTTTATTTTATTATTTTATTTTATTATTTTATTTTATTTTATTTTATTTTATTTTATTTTATTATTTTATTTTATTTTATTTTATTTTATTTTATTTTATTTTATTTTATTATTTTATTTTATTTTATTTTATTTTATTTTATTATTTTATTTAATTTTTTTATTTTTTTATTATTTTATTATTTTATTTATTATTTTATTTATCACATTTATATCCCGCCCATCTCCCTCACAAGGAGGGACCCTGGGCGGTTCAAAATAAAAAGTTTAAAATCAATAAAAAACATAAATAACACTAATAATCAGTAAAAATACCTAATTACAGTCCGATCCAAGCAATGGTAGGTCTTACTTATCCCATGGGCCGGTAAGCTTTAACTTCTTCCCAGCTGCCTTAAAAAAAAAGAAAAGAATTTATTTTTATTTTAACAAAACAATCTTTAATCTTCAAGAAATTCTTTCTAACTGCCTTACTGTGAACCTGCAAAATGCCAGTGGCTGGTCTCTTCGGTGATACAACAGCATCTTACAGATGGTGATTTCTTTAAGTATTTAGGCCAGGATATTAAGTGAGCTCTGTCGGTTAACGTTGTTTTATTATAAGCTGGAATTGTTGGAATTGGAGTTGTTTGATTGTAAGTTGGAACTGCTGCTTGGGACCTTAGATATTTATGGTTGGGGGTGGTGGTGTTTCAAATGGTTGCTTTTAACTTTGTACGCTGCCCAGCGCCATTCCAGTCAGCTGGGCAGCGAGAGAAATAATTTAAGGACAAAAATAAAAATTCCGGTGGAGGGAGGTGGGCGGCGATAGAAGTTTGATTAATAAATGAAAATCCATCTGAACACTCACCACAAGAGGCAAATAAAGCCAATGTTCAGGGAACAGGAGTAATGTCCACCTCGTGTTTAAATTTTAGTCTTTTAATAGCATCTCTCCACACCATCTCTCTATTGCCAGATTGGCCGCTCTACTGAGAGCATGATTGATTTTGTGGTGACCGACACAACACCGGGGACTAACTCATCCGTTGACGGACAGTCGGCCCAAAGTACAATTTCGCGCTTTGCCTGCCGCGTCATCTGTGAGAGAAACCCTCCATATACTGCCCGAATTTACGCTGCTGGCTTCGATGCTTCCCGCAACATTTTCCTTGGAGTGAGTGAGTCACCAATTAGTTCTGAGTGTGTGTGCCTGCGCACACACGCACACATGTTGGCATAGTCGCATTCACACAATGCATTAAGCCTAGTATAGGTAGTCTTCGCTTAACAACCATTCGTTTAGTGACGGTTCGGACTTACGACGGTGGTGGAAAAACCAACTTACGACCGATCCTCACATTTACAACCGTTGCAGTATGCCCATGGTCACATGATCACGATTTGGGCGCTTAGCAACCAGTTCACATTTATGACTGTCACAGTGTCACGTGGTCACATGATCGCCATTTTCGACCTTCTGGCAAACAAAATCAATGGGGAACCGCATGATTCGCTTAACAACCACGTGGTTCAGTTAACGCCCACGATGATTTGCTTAACAACCACTGCAAAAAAGATCGTAAAATCAGGTCGGATTCACCTAATGACCGCTTCACTTAGCAACCGAATTTCCAGTCCCAATTGTGGTCGTTAAGCGAGGACTACCTGTACCAGAATGGATCCCTTTTCTGTGTTACCACAATACATGACCCTACATCCACCACAGGCCAAAATACAGGTAGTTCTCGCTTAATGACCACAATTGGGACCAATATTTTGGTTGCTAAGTGAATTCGACCCGACTTTACAACCTTTTTTGCGGCAGTCATTAAGCAAATCACCACGGTTGTTAAGTGAACCCCGTGGTCGTTAAGCAAATCACGCAGTTCCCCATTGATTTTGCTTGCCAGAAGCCAGCTGGAAAGGTTGAAAATGGTGATCACATGGCTGTGGGAAGCTGAGATGGTCGTAAGTGTGAGGACCGGTCGCAAGTTCCTTTTTTCAGGGCCGTCGTAAGTCCGAACCATCGCCAAACAAATGGTCGTTAAGTGAGGACTGCCTGTATTCCCACGTATGTTAGGATGGCAATTTTTTAAATTTTCTTTCCAACAACTCTCCTATGATCCAGCAACAAGGTGGCTGGGAACCAACCATGATTCCTTAGTTAGAAATGCCCAGGCTGTCTTTGCCCTAGATGGGTTTGTGTTAGGAGTCCATCCAAAGCAGTGGAGCAGTTACCAACCTGGATGCTGAAACAGGACTTTGACTCTCTTGTCGGCAGGAGAGGGCTGCCAAGTGGAGGACTCCGGACGGGCTGATGGACGGGCTGACCACAAACGGCGTGCTTGTGATGCATCCCAACGGTGGCTTTAGCGAAGACTCCACCCCAGGGGTCTGGCGGGAGATCTCGGTGTGCGGGAATGTCTACGCTCTGCGTGACAGTCGCTCAGCACAGCAGCGGGGAAAGCTGGTAGGTTGGCAACGCTACGGAGAGGAACACCCAAGAGAGGAACTACAACTCAAGGGCAGTGGAACAGCTCTTCGGCATAGCAGAGCTCTAACATTTCTCCAGATAGAAGGCTCAGGAGAAACATGAGATGCTAAGCCCAGCTTAAACCTAGCTTAACGAAACTTAACTTAAAACATAAACCCAGCCTAACGAAACTTAACTTAAAACTTAAAACTTAAACCCAGCCTAACAAAACTTAACTTAACAATTAAACCCAGCTTAACAAAACACAACTGCTGTGTTGACTTGATGTGCTCTGCTCCCCAAGGAATCCATTTATGCCAACTTGGAAAATCCTTCCTTGAATAGAGGTGGGGGCCTCAGGCACAATATTTCCCCCATCTTCCTTCCTGCTTTGTCTTCTGTGCCTAGGAAGATTAAGACCATTTCACAAGCTCAACAGCAGCATGGTGATCTTAACGATCCTCCTTTAGATGATAAAGGGACTTAAAATAACATCTCAATATAACCATGACCTAGCCCCAGGTCTAGCTACGTAGAAATATATTTAGGATCCCCTTACCAACTTTGCTCAGACTGAAGAAGCTCCTTGGATAAGGAGCGAAACGTTTCCACTGAGAAAATAGAAATCCAGTTGACATGATTCAAGCTACAGACAATTCCACCTGGATGACTGAGAACCTTCATTGACATTCTGCTCCCCTAAGTTAACATATCCTGGCTTAATGTGTTGGCCCAATTCACACAAACAGGCCAGATTCCCAGGATACCCTGAACTGGAAACTCCCCACCCGATTTTTAACCTGCTCCACCTGTTGTTTGAACCCAACCGCTAATGCTCCAGGAATCCAGCTGAAGAACTGAGCCCACATGCTAAACCATCCAGAAGCGAACAGGAGTCAAGGTAGAAAGAGAGAGAGAAAGAGAAAGGGGGGGGGGAATTCCACGGCTCATTTTTATAACATTGGCTGCATTCATATAAAACACTAAAACCAGGTCTGTCTTTGCACTGCCCGCTAAAGGTCAGTGATTAAAATTTTGTTAGGGTTCTTTTGAATATTACAAACATTATTATTGCGGTGTAGTGTATATGCAAACTTAGACCACTGGGTTAATTTAATTCAGTGTGGGTGTAGTGTGTACGCAAGCTTAGTCAACTGGGTTAGTTGGTTGAGCCACTCAAATGTATTCTCCAAAGTTAGCCCTGGTTTTCTGTTAATCTAGGTTACAAGTGTGGCGGGAATCCAGCCCACGCCTCTGTTTGCCACCCTTTGGGGAATCAAAGGGCAAATTGTGGCACGGCCCAACCTAATCCCTCTTTCTCCGCGCCAGGTGGAATCGGAGTCAAACGTGCTCCAGGATGGTTCCCTGATCGACCTCTGTGGCGCCACGCTGCTGTGGCGGACCTCGGAGGGCCTCCTGCGCACCCCAACCCTGCAGCAGCTCGAGTTGCTGCGCCAAGAGATCAACGCTGCCCGGCCCCAGTGCCCGGTGGGCTTCAGCACCCTGGCCTTCCCCAGCCTGGTCCAGCGGGGCGTGGTGGAAAAACAGCAGCCCTGGGTCTACGTCAACTGCGGTCACGTCCACGGCTTCCACAACTGGGGCTTTCGTAAGGAGAAAGGGGGCCTGGAGCGCGAGTGCCCCATGTGTCGGCGGTTGGGCCCGTACGTGCCTCTCTGGCTGGGCTGCGAGGCAGGGCTGTACCTGGACGCCGGACGCCCCACCCACGCCTTCTGCCCCTGCGGCCACGTCTGTTCCGCCAAGACTGTCCAGTACTGGTCACAGATCCCCCTGCCCCACGGCACACACGCCTTCCACGCGGCCTGCCCCTTCTGCGGCAGCTGGCTGACGGGCCAGCAGGGTTTCGTCCGGCTCATTTTCCAGGGGCCGCTCGACTGAGCAGGGGGGGGGCAGCGCGGCCCGCCAGGCAGGGAGACGGTTGGAAAATAAAGGCGCAACATCCGAGAACAGTTTTAGCCGCCGTTGACCCCTCTGTATCTTAATCCGATTGTACCGGGATCTGCATCAGCCGGAAGGCAACCCCATCTCTTCCAGTCAAAGCATTCTGGGGGGGGGGGTTCGGATTCAAATTTGGGGAGACAGATTCTCCTCTACGTCCCTCCCCATCCTTGCCCGTCCAAATGGCTAATTTCTTTCCCTTCCCATCTAGAACCAGTCTTCAATGCTGCCAAGAAGCAAGTGACAAGCAGAGTTGGCCCTGTGGCTTGGTTCACACAACGTGACAGACAGCCGGGACTGAAATGGGGCCGAGTGATTTTCGGTTCGGGGGACAAGAAAACCCAGCCGTTATCTTCGAACAGGGCACGAATTGCCAGAGGATGCTCTAATCTAAATTCGTTGCTTGGGCATTGTAGGTTATATGCACACTGCCGTTGTGATTTATTTAACCCAGGTTTAGGGTGTTGTGTGAACCCAGCCTAGATCCATGTTAGGATCTGTGGGGGCCCGGGAGAGCTTTCCTGTCGCTAACACACATACTGTATATATCAATCATACTTCTGTGGATTCTCTTATTTATTTACTGTATGAGATTTCTCTCCTGCCTTTAGAGGTAGTCCTCGCTTAACAACCACAATTGGCACTGGAATTTTGGTTGCTAAGTGAAGCAGTCATTAAGCGAATCCGACCCGATTTTACGACCTTTTTCGTGGTGGTCATTAAGTGAATCACTGCAGGCATTAAGCGAACCACGTAGTCGTTAAGCGAATCATACAGTTCCCCATTGATTTTGCTTGCCAGAAGCCAGCCGGGAAGTTTGAAAATGGCGATCATGTGACCATGGGACGCTGCGATGGTCATAAATGCGAACCAGTTGCCAAGCACCCAAATCATGATCACATGACCGCGGGGATGCTGTGAAGGTCGTACGTGTGAGGACTGATCGTAAGTCGGTTTTTCCAGCACCGTGGTAAGTCCGAACCGTCACTAAACGAGTGGTTGTTAAGCGAGGACTACCTGCATTTTGTACAACTCAAGGTGGCATGCATAATGATCTCTCCTCCTGTCTTCCCCACAATGACAACCCTGTGAGGTGGGTTGGGCTGAGAGAGAGGGACTGGCCCAAGGCTTTCACGCCTAAAACTCAGCATCTCCTGGTTTCTAGTCCAGCACCTTTACCCCTGCACCAAAATAGCTTTTTTTTTTCTTTTAATCGTCACCTGGAATAAGGTTCTTCTCAGGGTCTAATTAAAGCCCTTTGCGTTCCTCCCCCTCTTCTCTTCCAATTGAGAGGAAAGAATTTACTTTCTAATGTGTTTCGCCACCCGAAAAAGGAGGACATTAGGGAGAAATCCTCATGGGCTGGGCACGATCCTTGCCCTTTCTCTTTGCATTCACCCAACACGCTTCCTCTGCTTCACGCTTCCAGATTAACCCTTTTTTCAAGCTTGCAAAACAGTTCAATCATAACCTCAGCGGAGAGGTTGCATTTGCACCACACATGATACTACAAACAAAAAACTACCTGGAGATTGAAACTAACCAACGGTAGGGTGTTGTGCGAAAGCTCTGCTGGGGCTTCCGTTAACTTGGTTATTGGGTGGACCCAGCCAGTGAGAAGGCCCAGAGGGGGCTATGGAGAAGCTGCCCTGGCACCATCCCGTCTCCATCTCTGCAGCCCCCATGGCTTCCCACATTATTAAACCCAAGGAAGGGGAAAACGCAGCACGGATCTCCCTTGCTGCTTCATCCTCTCATCTTCGCCATCACCTTCTCAAACGGTTCTCAGTATTCGTGAAAGACCCACGAAGTCGGAAGGGCACATTGACTCACAACTTCCCACAGAAGTGTGCAGCCTTGACAAGGCCCCCAAAACGGAAAACGCCTGTAGATTGGGGCATCCCCAGACTCTCTGGTGGACTTGTGGCAAGAGACTGCTTTCCCTCTGCAGATCTGAAGGAGAAAAAGAAAAGGAGGAAGGGAGGGAGGAAGGAAGGAAAATCAAGGAAGGAGAGAATGAAATGGAAGGGAGAAAGGAAAGGAGGGAAAGGAAGAAAAGCCAGAATGGGAGTGGGGGAAAGGAAAGAAAGGGAAAGGGAAAGGGAAAGGGAAAGGGAAAGGGAAAGGGAAAGGGAAAGGGAAAGGGAAGGAAAGAAAGAAAAAGAAAGAGAGAAAGAAAGAGAGAGAGAGAGAGAGAAAGAGAGAGAGAAAGGAGAGAAAAGAAAGAGGGAGGGAGAGAAAAGAAAGGGAGGGAGGGAGAGACAGAAAAGAAAGAGAGAAAAGAAAAGAGAAAGAAAGGGGAAAGAAAGAGAGGGAAAGAGAGAGAGAGAGAAAGAAAGAAAGAAGAAAGAAAGAAAGAAAGAAAGAAAGAAAGAAAGAAAGAAAGAAAGAAAGAAAGAAAAGAAAGGGAGGGAGGGAGGGAGGGAGAGAAAAGAAAGAAAGACGGATGGAGGGAAAGAAAGAAGGAAGGAAGGAAGGAAGGAAGGAAGGAAGGAAGGAAGGAAGGAAGGAAGGAAGGAAGGAAAGAGGGAAGAAGAGAAAAGAAAGAAAGAAAGAAAGAAAGAAAGAGAGAGAGAAAGAAAGAAAGAGAGAGAGAGAGAGAAAGGAGAGAAAAGAAAGAGGGAGGGAGAGAAAAGAAAGGGAGGGAGGGAGAGACAGAAAAGAAAGAGAGAAAAGAAAAGAGAAAGAAAGGGGAAAGAAAGAGAGGGAAAGAAAGAGAGAGAGAGAGAGAGAGAGAGAAAGAAAGAAAGAAAGAAAGAAAGAAAGAAAGAAAGAAAGAGGGAGGGAGGGAGGGAGGGAGAGAAAAGAAAGAAAGAGGGATGGAGGGAAAGAAAGAAGGAAGGAAGGAAGGAAGGAAGGAAGGAAGGAAGGAAAGAAAGAAAGAAAGAGGGAAGAAGAGAAAAGAAAGAAAAAAGGAAGGAAGGAAGGAAGGAAGAAAGAACGAAAGAAAGAAAGAGAGAGAGAGAGAGAGGGGGGAAGGAAGGAAGGAAGGAAAATAAAGAAAGAGAGAAAAGAGGGAGAGAGAAAAGAAAAAAGAGAGGGAGAGAAAAGAAAGAAAACAATCGAGCCAAGGGGGAAAAACGAAGAGGCGGGTCTTCAGTCTCCCAGCAACGCAGGTATCACCCTCATTGGCTGGATGAATCACGGGGGCGTGTCCGCCCGATCGGAGAGATGAATGGAGGAAACGAGAAGGGGCGTGGCAGGAAGTTGGACGTCGCGCAAGAAGCGAGGTGCAGGTGAGGAGGTGGCCGAGTTCAGCGGAGTCTCGAACAACTTGGCGGCTCTCCGGGAGGGCGGGCACGTGGGCACGGGGGCTCGGCTTGGGGGGCAGGAGCCTCTTGGGAGGGGGAGCGCACGTGCACTGGCCCTCCGAGTCTGGCTGGGAGCTGCGTCGGTGCATCATCGCTGCTGCACCGGCTGCTTGCAGGTCCCCCAAGATTCAGGAGGGCCGTCGCCTGGAACCCTCTGGGGGCAGCCCATCCCCCTTAAAAATTAAGGTTCTGGTCCT
The DNA here is from genome assembly GCA_023362775.1 of Charina bottae. Lineage (NCBI taxonomy): Eukaryota > Metazoa > Chordata > Lepidosauria > Squamata > Charinaidae > Charina > Charina bottae. The sequence continues at coordinate 5,638,244 of JALMGJ010000026.1, read as the reverse complement.
CATGATTTTGAACGAAGGAGTGATTACCAATAGAGGAAGCTGGTTGCCACCGAAGCACTTAATTTAGCATTACCCGTCTGCCAGCGGGTTTCCAGGATTTTGGAAAGGCGATTCCCCCCTTTCCCGTCCCGTACCTGGAAATGCCCGGGACGGAATGAACGTGTAGATTGAACCTTCTGCAGGCAAAGCAGAGCTGTGCCCGTCCCCATATAAAGCCATGAAACGAAACCAGCCCCTGAGTGATTGCCTCTCTTCAGATACTGTAAAAAGGTAGAATTTTAGTGGATTTGTTTTTTTTCCTCTTTTCCAGATCCAGAGCAAAAGATTTTATATCTGGGAGTCGCTGCTTGAATTCAGGAAGAATTGGAGGTACTTGGGACGTATTAAGGATAGACAGGCCCCTCCTTCCTTCATAGAGAGCCAGTTTGGTGCAGTGGTGAAGGTGCTGGGCTAGAAACCAGGAGTCTGTGAGTTCTAGTCCCGCCTTAGGCAGGAAAGCCGGCTGGGTGGCCTTGGGCCAGTCCCTGTCTCTCAGCCCTAGGAAGGAGCCAATGGCAATCCAGGAGACTGAGAGTTCTAGTCCCGCCTCAGGCAGGAAAGCCGGCTGGGTGACTTTAGGCCAGTCCCCCTCTCTCAGCCCGACCCACCTTGCAGGGTTGTTGAGTTGGAGAAAATAGGAGGCAGGAGGATTAGGTATGTTTGCCCCTTGTATTTCGTATGGCTTTTTTTTTCCTTGCTGGGAAATCCCTTGTGAGGTGCAGTAGCCAGCTGTGTAGACTATTTAGCCGTGACAAGTCACGTTGCCCGGGGTGTGCCACGTGGGGGGGGGGGGCTAGTCAACATTGTACCCGCTGTTTCCTTCCCGCCAGAGCGGTACCTATTCATCTACTCGCATTTGCATGCTTTCAAGTTGCTAGGTTGGCAAGAGCTGGGGTGAGTGCGGGAGCTCACTCCGTCACGCGGGGCTAGGGATTCGAACCTCCGAACTTGCAACCCTCCGGCCGACAAGCCTGGCGTCTTAACCGCTGAGCCACCACGCCCCCTTTCGCCCCCTGAATTATATATTTTTTGTATAACTGTGATTTTAGATATTTTAGATTTTATTTTAACTTGTTTATTGTGAACCGCCCAGAGTTCCCCATGGGGGGAGATGGGCGGTCATACAAATCAAATAAATAAATTAAATAAATAAATAAATATCAAAAAGGCAGGATAAAAATACAACAACAACAACAATAATAATAGAAAGAAGGAAAGAGGAGAAAAATATATAATAATAATAATAAAAAATAATTCCCCTTCCTCCATGGGGGGACAAAACTCTCTCTTATTCACAGATCCCCCTCACACAACCGTGTCACTTGGCATGAGAATTAAGGGGGCTGGACCCCTGCTTTGGGTGCTCTGCTGAGTCTGCAGGGTGCTTGGCCCCCTCCCCAGGCGCTGGCATAGATTGGGAGGGGGCGCTGCCTTGCCAACCACAGGCCAGTTTTCATGGAAGAAGTCTGTGCAGTTAATCGTCTTTGAAGGCCGGTGAAAGGGAGAGACAGAAAGAGAAGGAAACGCAACGTTGAAGCCTTTGGGTCCGGATCCGAGGCTGTAAATTACATTCAGATCAACCTTTACAGTACAGTCATCGACCAGCAGAAGGGGGTGGGGTACGGCCATTAAAAAGAAACATAAAAATATAAAGGTGTAAGAAAAATAAATATATTTATATTTATTATAAATACATAAAACATCGGATCTAAAAAGTGAAAACCTCAGAGGAGTTATAAGAAGCTAAATAAAGTATATTGGTATACTTTATACTATATAGTATAACCCTGGGAATTATATCGGGGGTCCTTGACATGCTCCCATGTCTTGGGCTGTTGACTTCAAAGGAAAAAGGGGGGGGTGGCCTTGGCCTTGAATGCAGGGAGAAGAAAGTAGGAGGGGGTTGGATTAACACTCTGCCCCTCCCCACCCAACCCAACCCCACCCAACCCATCCTCGTCATCTTAAAAATTCCTGGTTGCCCAGCATTACTCATTTATTTCAGCTTCACTTCTCTTCCCTAGGCTGTTTCCTTGGGTCAAATGTTAGACCAGTGTTTCTCAACCTCAGCAACTTTAAGCTGTGTGGACTTCAACTCCCAGAATTCCCCAGCCACCCATGCAGCTTGATTCCCTAGCATGCTGGCTGGGGAATTCTGGGAGTTGAAGTCCACACAGCTTAAAGTTGCTGAGGTTGAGAAACACTGTTAGATTGTAGGCTCTATGGGGCAGAGAGTAATTCTCTTGGAAGCCCTGAGGAATTGCAGGGAGGTAAGGCTGCGGCCTGGTTCCAAAGAGACCACGTCCCCTTTGCTTCCTCAGTTTCCATGATGGCTGCCGAGAGGAGAAACACACGGTTTGCCCTTTTAGCAATAAGCTTTTTTAAAAAGTCTAATGCAAGTCAGTTCCTCTGATTTACCAACTGGCAACTTGGTAGATCTGCATTTGCCTTCAATCCAGGGGTCCTTGCAGTATTACTTCTAAGCGAGGGTGAATATTGGATTATGGGATTTGCAGTCCCCCTTCCTGTTCTGCAAGGCTGCTTTCATACCCAAATCTTTCTTTAGCAGATTAAGCCCCATTAAATTGCGTAACTTGGGGGTCCTCTTGGATTCACGACTTCTGCTCTCCAGTTAACGCCCTTTCCTAGACCAAGAGGCCCTTCGAATGGTCACTCATTCCCTAGTTATCTCCCATATAGACTACTGTAACGCGCTCTACATGGGGCTACCCTTGAAGAATATCCGGAAGCTTCAGCTGGTCCAGAATGCGGCCGCGCGGACAGTTATTGGTGCCGTAAAATCGGCACACGGCACCCCCACTGCTGCGCGAGCTGCATTGGGTACCAGTCTGCTTCCTGGTCCAATTCAAGGTGTTGGTGATCACCTTTAAAGCCCTACATGGCATGGGCCAGGTTACCTGAGGGACCGTCTTATCCTCATAAGATTGACCCACCCCACCCAGTCATATGCAGAGAGGGCATGCTACGGACCCCATCTGTAAAAGAATTCCATCTGGTGGGGTTTTGGAAGCAGGCCTTCTCTGCAGTAGCGCCGCCCTCTGGAACATTCTTCCCCCGGAGGTGAGACAGGCCCCCTCGCTCCTGGACTTCCGTAAAAACCTAAAAACCTGGTTTTCTCAGCTTGCCTGGAACGGGAGGGGGAATCGTCATTCCTGGGGATGGCTAGTGCCCTAGAATGGACCTAGAATGGCCTGTACGCTCGCAGAAGGACAGAAAACTTCTAGCCATCTGGATTTTATTCCATTTTTATTTTTATTTTTATTTATATTTGTATATTTATTGTATTTGTAATTTGCATTGAATTTTAATGGTGATTTTGTTGTAAACCATCCAGAGTCCCCTGTTGGGGGGGGGGGGGAGATGGGCGGTGATAAAATCTGATAAATAAATAAAAATAAAAAATAAATAATGAGCTTGCTTCCCCTTGAATTGTGTTTTCCAAATTTGAAGCTTGCTCTATCCTCCCTCATCACTCTTATATTTAGCTTGGCAAGGGCCCATTAAATTGACACTGGCTGATGAATAACCTAAGGAGGCTAGGAAAAGCCAGGTCTTTTTTAATAAATAAATTAATAAATGCTTACTCTTTTCATCATGGAAACTCTTATTTTACTTTCGATTTTTAGGGTACGGAGGAGAATGTTTTTCTCTCCCATAAATTGGGCCAGGATTGTGTTTGAATGAAAAGCAGGTTAGAAATACTGAAGATCAATAAAAATAGGAAAGCTGTTTAAAAAAAAAAAAAGAAGGAGCGTGTTTTATGCACTTCAGCGGAGATTTGAGGTGACAAACCCAGCGAGAAATTCATTCTCAATTGCAGTGCGAAGAAAAAGGCAGGTTCTGGTATCTGGCTGTCACTCTTCTTGCGGGGCCCGCAGGATTGGCTGCAGGAGACTCGGGGGTGGGGCCAACTGTTTTAAAGAGATGAATGGGGGAGAATTGGGGGTGTGGCAGGAAGCTGAGCATAGCAAGAAACAGGTGAGGGTCTGGAGGGTGGGGTGGGATTAACAGAACACAGGTAGGAATTGATTTTGCAGCGGAAGATCACGGGCCAGTTTCCGGGGTGGGGAATGCACATTTTTTGCATGCTCGGGTGTTTGGTGGCATTGGAAAAACTGGGTCTTGCTTACTCAGAGTGTGCAAAATTGGGGTGGAATTGGAGCATTGGGGAGAGATTGTGCCCCCATACGAGGCTTTGCATGAGGACAGTTGGTTCCATCACTGCAGAAAGGTTTTGCTCTGCTTGGCTGCCAGTAATCAGAAACTGGGAAATCCACGGGGCTAAAGGGTCTGGCGACCACGTTTTCTTGGAAAAAAATAAAGGACAAACGAGGCAAATCTGAAAGAGGTTCATCAGGATGAAGAAATTCAATTGTTGACGTCTATAACTTTGCTTTACCAAGGCAAATTCAAGAGCACAGCCAAGAAAAACTTTAGGAGAACGCGTGTTCTGATAAAAATATCTAGAACCGAACAGTATATGTAAATTTATTTTAAAAAGTCAATTTCCGTATTTTTCACATGAATGTGAAAGACTGTGCATGAAGTGGTACCGTTTGTATGTTAAAAGTTAAATGACCAAAATAAAGGACAAAGTGAGGTTTGGAAAAAGTAAATCCAAAGGACTTAAAAATAATAAAGGCGGGATAGAAAATTAAATAAATAAAATAAATAATAAATAAATATTATGTGCGGTCTCGCTCTTTTTTCCAGTTTGGTGTAATGGTGGACTCACACTACGTTCTGCCCAACGACATTGGGATTGCGACGCTGGATTGCGCCGAAGCTTTTGAGCTGCTGTCATCGGAAGAAAAACGCTATGCTCACTACTTGTCGCGGGCTTGCTGGTATGGCGGACTTGTGGTCCTGCTACAGACGTCCCCAGAATCACCCACGATCTACGTTCTCCTCTCACGCATCTTCCGAGCCCAGGACCCGAGTCAGTTAGAAGAGGTGGCCCGTTCGCTCGGTCTTACAGATGAAGAGTATCAGGTACCAGAGATCGGGGTTTGGCTCGCCTACAATGTGGCTAGTGCAGTAAGCCATGATTTGTGTTGCATATCATCCTGATTTACCTGTAGTGCATTTACCAGCGCACACTAAATAAAGCAGGAAGCTAGCTTGGAGTACAGGTAGTCCTCGACTATGACCATTCGTTTAAACGACCATCCAAAGTTACGACAGTGCTGGAAAAGTGACTTACGACCAGTCCTCGCACTTATGACCGTTGCAGCATCCCCGCGGTTGCATGATCAAAATTCAGGCACTTGGCAACTGGCATGTATTTACGACGGTTGCAGTGGTCCAGGGTCACGTGATCGCCATTTACGACCTTCCCAGGGGGCTTCCGACAAGCAAAGTCAGTGGGGGAAGCCGGATTCGCTTAATGACCGCATGATTCGCTTAACTGTGGTGATTCGCTTAACGACCGTGACAAAAAGGGTCGTAAAATCGGGCGCAACTCATTTAATGGCCACATTGCTTAGCAACGGAAGTTCCGGTCCCAATTGTGGTCGTAAGTCGAGAACTGCCTGTAGTGGTTAAAGGTGCTGGACTAGAAATCCGGAGACTGAGTTCTAATCCTTCTAATCCTGCCTTGGGTTTGGGCCAGTCTCTTGCTCTCAGTCCTGGAGAGAGGCAAACCACTTTTAAAATGTTGCCTCGAAAACTGCATGGATTTGCCCCTGTAATCTCCAGGGATCAAGACTGACTCCAAGGCTTGAGAAAAATATGAATATATAAAGCTGCCAGCACTAAACTACTACTAAGGAGAACCACTGTAGTACCTACTAATTCAGTGTTTCTCAACCTTGGCCAGTTTAAGATGTGTGGACTTCAACTCCCAGAATTCCCCAGCCAGCATGCTAGGGAATCAAGCTGCAAGGCCTGGTCTTTATTCACGAGTAAATAAAATAAAGTTTAATTTTCAGGTGTTATTTTCCATTGCTTTCCTCTCTGGTGTCTTTCTTTTCGTTCTGCCTGTTGATGTAGCTGTAGTTTTTTAAAAAGTAAAGGCATTCTCGATGGCATTCTTCCCTGCAGGCATTTCTGGTTTACGCAGCAGCCGTCTATGCCAACATGGGCAACTACAAATCCTTTGGGGACACCAAATTTGTCCCTAGCCTTCCCAAGGTGAGTGCCAGGAGAAGAATTCGCGGCCGGATCAGCAGCCTTTTATCTTCTGCCCTCCAGCCAATAGGAAAGCTCCTTTGGCCTCATTGGCCGAGGTGTCGATGGAGGGGGCGGAGTCTTGACTGTGGCTCCACCCACTAGGTTCCCAGCGTCTGTGAGCATTTTATATTGATTTTTTCCTGTTTTTATTTTGATTTATGGTGTTTTTTTTTTCATTTTTCTAGGAGAAGCTGAAGCAGCTGGTGTGGGCAAGCCAGGCATTTTTGCAAAACCCAAAAGAGATGGCAGCTTTGTGGGACAGCTGCGGGAACCTTATGTTCTCCCTGGACCCCCTTCAGAGGCATTTAGGGCTCAGTGGTGAGGTATGGTCCTTGTGCCCACCCCAGACCCATTTGTAGGGGGAACCAGCCATTTGGGCGGTGGGATGGGGCTCCGACATCCAAGCCTATTGCTATAGGGGTACCTCTCCCCTCTCTTCCTTATCTTTAGGGGGTTTCCACGTACTTCTCTGCAAATTGTTCCATGGAAGATGCAAAGCTGGCTCAGAAATTCCTGGATTCTCAGGTGCTGTGACAATTCTCTTGCTCTGGGTTGGACTGTACCATTTGGGGAGGAGGGCAGAATTACTGAATGAGATACAGGAGAGTGGATTGGGGCCAGCCTCCTCCAATCTGGCTGTCCTCCAATACTTCAACTCCCAGAATCCCCCAGCCAGGAAGACCATTGCTGAGAATTCTGGGAGCTGATACTGCCTTCCATTTATATGAACTTCAGCCCCCAGAATTCCCCAGCCAGCTTGGCCGTTGCTGAGAATTCTGGGAATTGATGTCCTCGTTGGAGAAAGCTGGGTCAGGAGATACCACCGTGTGACTCGAACGTGGAGGGCAGAGTCGGTCCTTAGCTGTAACAAGGTTAAGGCTGGCAGTTAGAGATTGCATTCAGACAATATGTTCAACTTGGACACAGTGTTAAATCATTACCAAACCCAGTAACTAGTAAGACCCAGCACCCCCTTAATCAAGGTTAACACTAACCAAGTTTAGTGTGCTGTGTAAGTTTGTTTGCTAAATCTGTATAAAGATAGATACATCTAGGTTAATTACCGTGGTATGGTGGTTAAGGCATTGGACTAGGCGTGGGGACACCCAGGTTCAAATCTCCAGTTGAGAAAACTTTGTAGGCCTGGCAAGGTTGCTGCTTACCAGCCAGAGCAAGCAGTTGAACTCAATGGGCAGATGTGTTCCAACCTGATGGATGACAGAAATCCTTCCTAATTTTTCCTGTATGTCTTTCCAACGCCTTTTCTTTCTTCTGTAGAACATCAGCGCATACAACACCAGGCTTTTTAAGACCGAGACAGGAGGGAAAACGAACTACCAAGTCCGTCTAGCTTCGGTGCTTCTGGATGGTAATGGCTGGACAATCCCCCCCCCCGCCCCAACTTTCTGCTCTTTCTTTCTTAGCCCTCCTTGTTTGGGCCCAGTGACCTAAGGAACATTAATGGCATTAATTAACATTAAGAACATGCCCTTAGGACAGTATTTCTCAACCTTGGCCACTTGAAGCTGTGTGGACTTTAACTCCCAGAATTGAACTCCCAGCAAAGCTGGGCTGGGGAATTCTGGGAGTTGAAGTGCACACAGCTTCAAGTGACCAAGGTTGAGAAACACTGCCCAAAGACACGAATATGTAATGCTGTGAGCCTTTTGGATCGTGCTACTTAACACATCTTTTGTGGTGCTTCTCTTTCTCAAAATAAGCTTGTATTTTTATCATGGGCTTACAAACAGCTGTTGGCTTAGTCACCTGGGGCAATTCAGAATGGACTCCAGGTGACCAGATATTTTTGGTGGGGGTGGGAGGAATCATTTCAGGGCAGAAGATAATGGCTACTTTATGAAATCTGGAGTGTATCTAGTCAAGGCCTAGATGGAGGAATCTCAGCTACATGCTGGAACAAAGGCAAGATATAAATCGTATAAATAAATAGTGCAGTATAAATGAATAATAAAGGAAGCTGGAAGAAAGGAGGGTGTAAATTTTATAAATAAAAAAAAATACATAAATGAGGAGGCTCTTCCATGATAAAATATTCCAGTCCATCAGCCTAGATGGAGGAGCCTCAATTACATGCTGGAAGAAGGACAGGATATAAATTTTATAATTAATCCAGAAGACCGTAATTAATTAACAATATCTCTCATTCCTCACCCCCATCTCTTTATTTACAACATTTTCATGCTGCTCTTTACCAAATTGATTGCCAAATAATAAATAAACCCATCCAGCGGTTTTAAAAATCTCTATATACCACTAAAACTCTCATTGTGTTGATCTGTTTGTACCCTCAAGTCAGCTCAAGTCAGGTGCATTGTACCGCAACAATTTTTGAATCAAGGTGCCTAAAATCTGCTAGCTTAAAGAACGCGTAAAAAATCCGGGACCCGTTACTCTTGTGGAACTGAAATATCCATGATGTTCAGACCAGTTTTATTTGCAAAGTTGTGACCGTTGCAGCATTCCCGTGGAAATCATGTGATCATGATTTCCGATGCTTCCTACCATCTTCCCACCAACAAAGTCAATGGGGAAGCCGGCAGGAAGTCACTCTCCCTCCCACTGTTTTTTTGCCCGCCCGTGGTCATTCTGTTTATCTGTTTAGGTAAGTAAATATTGACATTATTGATGTTAATTTGCCACTACAATTGTTTTTCTATTTATGATATATACCAGCCTTTCTCAACCTTTTGACCCTGGAGGAACCCTGGAAATATTTTCCAGGCCTCAGGGAACCCCTGCACATTCAGGCCCAAATATAGGCCAGACGTTACAAAAGTATTACGTTCATTTCATGGGCAGGCCTGTATAGATGCACTAACACTGTTCTTAAACTAAAAATAAAGAATGAAACTTACCTCTTGAACGTGAAGTTGCCCGAATTTGGAATAATTTTTAAAATAAATTGTGAACTCCCAGGGAGCCCCTAGTGACCTCTCGCGGAACCCGGGGGTGCCACAGATCCCTGGTTGAGAAACCCTGATATATACTCTTCTTAGATGATCAAGGGACCATCCAGCATTGGGGTAAAAATTATGGTCAGCCTAAAATTTCATGCTCATTCTGGTCCTGTCAGACTTCACTACCTCTCTCTCAAAGGATGAGCCAACGGGTCACAAGATTGTCTAGTATATATTATATGTCGATGAATATATATTAGTATATATTATATGTCGATGAATATATATTATATGTCGATGAAGGTTCTCCGTCATCCAGGTGGAATTGTCTGTAGCTTGAATCATGTCAACTGGATTTCTATTTTCTCAGTGGAAACGTTTCGCTCCTTATCCAAGGAGCTTCTTCAGTCTGAGCAAAGTTAGTAAGGGAATCCTTAAATATGTTTCTAAGGTGGCTTCTGTGCCTAGGAAGATTAAGACCATTTCGCAATCTCAACAACAGCAAGGTAATCTTAACGATCCTCCTTTGGATGATAAAGGGACTTAGAAATTAACTTCTTCTCCCTCCATTTTCCTGTGTCAGGTTTGAGATTGTAAGCTCCTTGGGGCAGAGACGTTGGCTCACCTGCTTTCCACACAAAAGTTAACAATTTTAAGGGTTCCCTTACTAACTTTGCTCAGACTGAAGAAGCTCCTTGGATAAGGAGCGAAACATTTCCACTGAGAAAATAGAAATCCAGTTGACATGATTCAAGCTACAGTATATATTATAGTTTTGAAATCTCAGAACATTTAATTTTGCTGAAAAGAAGCAACGGAGGGCCAGAACATCTTTAAAACGCTGAACTCTGTCCCTTTTTTCTTCAGAACCCCAACTTGATGAGACAACTGCCAAAATAAAGTGTTTCCAGTTTGACGGCTGCACGTTTACCGTGACGCGAGGCGATTACGCTCCGATTCTGCAGCGGGTTGTGGAGAACGTGCAGAAAGCACAAGTGAGAAGCCGGTGGGGTGGAACAAGCGTTTGCTTGACCTGTGTTACCAGCGGTCTTCCGAACTGAAGGGCTCGAGCGAAGATCTTGAAGGCGTCCTTGTGTCCTTCTGCCACCTTGGAGATCTGCAAAGCGAAAGCAGATCCCTTCCCTCACGTATTTTTAAAAAATGCAGATAGGGCAAGCTTTGGGTGAATTATTCTGTCCTTTTCTTAAGCCAAGGAGAGAGGAGCAGTATTCAGATCTTTTATCTGACGGCACCTCGGCTTCAGCAGAGCTGTGCCACAGGGTGGCGGCGTTCACACAACGTGCTTCCCCTGGTTCCTGAATTAACCCGCTTTGTCATTGGCCCAATATTTGGAACTGCGGATTAGCCGAACAGGCTGGGGTCACTGAACATGCAAAGTCAGCCAACTGACAGAGGTCAACCGTGACCCAGTTTGGCACATGTGCAAATACAGCTATTCAAATTGCGATTGACTTATTCACCATACTGTATTGTGTGAATGCAACCCCTGTTGGCAACTGAGGCAGAAATAGAAGTCAAGGGTTTAAGGTCTTCCCCAACAAGATGCAGTATAGATTTGTTACAATAATGTTCCCTAAGGATATCTTGGGATTCCAGCTGCTAGAATTCTCTAACCTGGTGATCCAGAGATGTCCCGAGACTACAACTCCCAGAATTCCTCAGCTGGGGGATTCTGGGGTTGGCTAACCTTGCTACATTCCAGCTTCTGCTGGCTGACTCCATTCCTGCAAATTTCTCAATTAGATCAGTTTGTTTGGCTGGTGCTAACGCAGAAACAAGCCCATTGGTGATATGTCGATGAAGGTTCTCAGTCATCCAGGTGGAACAGTCTGTGGCTTGAATCATGTCAACTGGATTTCTATTTTCTCAGTAGAAACGTTTCACTCCTTCTCCAAAGAAGAAGCTCCTTGGAGAAGGAGTGAAACGTTTCTACTGAGAAAATAGAAATCCAGTTGACATGATTCAAGCCACAGAAGCCCATTGGTGGCACTTGCTGCGTAGAATGATCTCCTGCTTATGATATTCTACCATTGATCCATTTCAGGCACTGCTCATAAATGTGTGTGTGTGTGTGTATGCCTGAACACGTGTACATATACACACATATATTATGTATCTTACATAGTAATAAGGTAATAATTTATTAAACTTGTATGCCACCCAACCCTCTACAACTCTGGGCAGCTCAACAATCAAAGAAAGAAATGTCAACAAAATCAATAAAAGGTAAAGATGAAAAATGGCAAGGCATCTAGTCTCCCTCGCCAAAGGCTTGGTGTATAGATAAGGCATATAATAAGGAACATATATAAGACATATATAATGCATAACGTAACACGTGTGTGTATAACATAAGCCATTCAAGAACAACAGAGGAATTCACAGCTGGGAAAGTGTCTGTCTGCCTGCCTGTCTGTCTGTCTGTCTGTCTATCAAATCTGTTTTTATATATCTTCCCCAGCTGTGAATTCCCTTGAATGACTTAGTTTTTGTTTTAATTTCTTTTTGTCATCTTTAATGGTTGCCAATCTTTTGGGGAGTTTTGAGTTATTTAGCAAGGCAAATTTAGCACGGATGCTAGTGTTTCTCAACCTCAGCCACTTTAAGATGTGTGGACTTCAACTCCCAGAATTCCCCAGCCAGCATGGCTGCCTGGGGAGTTCTGGGAGTTGAAGTCCACACATTTTAAAGTGGCTGAGGTTAAGAAACAGTGCTCTACACCAGGGGTCCCCAACCTGTGGCCCGTTAGGAACTGGGCTGCGGGGCTCCCGCCCGCAAACCCCGCTCCCTTCCGTGCGATTGGCTTCCGCCCACAAACCCCACCCCCGGTGCTTCTGATTGGCTCCCGCCCACAAACCCTGCCCCCAGTGCACGCGATTGGCTCCCGCCTGCAAACCCTGCCCCCCGGTCCACGGAAATCCCGGAAACCCCGCCTCCCCCGGTCCGTGGAAAAATCGTCTTTTGAAACCGGTCCCTGGCGCCAAAAAGGTTGGGGACCCCTGCTCTATACCCTTTGCTGTTTCCCCACCAGCAACATACCACCAGCCCCGTTCAGACGGAGATGTTGGAGCACTACATAACCAGCTTCAAACAGGGGTCTATCCCTGCTCATAAAGAAGGGTCTCGCTGCTGGATTCGCGACAAGAGCCCCATCGTGGAAAGGTGAGCTTTGGGCCCTGTTGGGATTGGCCCTAGAAATCGATGTTGTCCTTCGTCCGGATGAGACAGTAGAACCGCTTAATTCTCCCAATCTCAGATCGGCTTGTGAATTTTACCGTTAACCCCAAGCATCTTAAGTTGCTTACTTGGCATCAGCTCAAACTCGTCCGACACAGGCGTGCCTCGGAGATACTGCAGGTTTGGTTCCAGACCACCGCAATGAAGCGAATATCGCCATAAAGCGAGTCACACAAATTTTTGGCTTTCCCAGTGCATAGAAAAGTTACGCTTACGCCATACTGTAGTCTATTAACTACAATAGCGTTATGTTTAAAAAACAATGTACGTACCTTAATTAGAAATACTTTATTGCTAAAAAAGTGCTAATCTGTTGGGGAAATGGCGCCGACAGACTTGCTCGACGCAGGGTTGCTACAGACTTTCAATATGTTAAAAAACGCAAAATCTGCGAAGCGCAATAAAGCAAAGCCCAATAAAAACGAGGTATGCCTGTAACTTAAAACAAAGATAATGGGTTGGATGTCCAGGCTGTACCCATTTTGTTCTGGCCCTGTCTCCTTGTGGCATGCCATTCAAAAGCCCTGAACTCCATTTGAGTTATTTAAGCCTAGTGTTTTGTCTGAACCCAGCCAATTGTAGCTTACAGGTAGTCCTCGACTTACGACCGTTCGTTTAGCGACCGTTCAAAGTTACGACGGCACTGGAAAAAGTGACTTGCGACCAGTCCTTGCACTTACGACCGCCCCCGCAGTCATGTGATCAAAATTCAGGAACTTGGCAACCGGCTCACATGACGTTTGCAGCATTCCAGGGTCATGTGTTCACCATTTGCAGCCTTCCCAACCGGCTTCCGACAAGCAAAATCAATGGGGGAAGCCAGATTCACTTAATAACCACGGTGATTCGCTTAATGACAAAAAGGTCGTAAAATCAGGCGTGACTCACTTAACAACCGCCTCACTTAGCAACTGAAGTTCCAGTCCCAGTTGTGGTCGTAAGTCGAGGACTACCTGTATTCATCAAAACTCCGATTAAACAAGCCAGAACTTAGTGTTTGCACGTGGTCCCAAAGGCTAAGGCCTTTCTGAATTGCAGAGAGGAGTTGATTTACCTTCTGACCAACGCTGAGGTTAGCAGACTGCTATCCCAAGTCCACGAACTTCACGTATAAGAATCATGATATGAGATAGGCGGCCATAGCAGTCCTGAAAATGAAATAAGTTAAATTAACTTAAAAAGTAGCGTGTGTATGTGTGTGGTGATCTGTGTTGTTGCATTTGCCTCCGCAGCTACATTGGTTTCATCGAAAGCTACCGAGATCCGTACGGTTCCCGTGGGGAGTTTGAAGGTACCCCGTTTTGCCAGCTGGGAATGTTGGAATCCAGGCCGTTGAGGGGGACTCGATGGGGGAAGGTGGGAGACGGTCAGGCCCCCTTCTTGACCGTCTCCAAAGGAGAACCCAGCGGGGGAAGAAACGCTGTCTGCAGCCAGAGCTGCGTTTCAGTTTTCCATACATTTTCAGATCTGCAAATGTGGGGAGTCCCAGCCATTTGCCAATCTGGCGTCTCCCTTTCCCAGGTTTCGTAGCCGTTGTGAACAAAGCCATGAGTGCCAGGTTTGCCCAGCTGGTGGCCCAGGCCGAACGCCTGCTGGAAGAGCTGCCCTGGCCCCGCGCCTTCGAGAAGGACCACTTCCTGAAGCCCGATTTTACCTCCCTGGATGTGTTGACCTTTGCCGGGAGCGGGATTCCTGCGGGCATCAACATCCCAAATTGTAAGACCGCGCTGAGCCGCTACTCGGATTCCATCCCCTTTACTTCTTCGTCAGTTAGACTGATGCCCATCTTTGCTACAGGAGCTTGCAGTATGCAGTGCTTTCCCCTTCAATCTTATCCCCCAACCACAACCCTCTGAGGTAGGCTGGCCCGAGATTGCAACTGGCTCAAAGTCACCCGAAGAGCCTCCATGGCTGAATGCAGATTTGAACCTGAATTTCCCCAGTTCTAGTTCCGCAGGTGTAATGGTGTGTGGGAAAGACCTTGGGAGGCGGCGGGAAGAGATGCTGCCTAGGGAACGGTCAGATAAGAGAGGGCATAACCTGCAGCTGGACAGTGGGCAGAGCAAAAGGCTCAGAAGGGACCCTCCCTATTTCCTTGGGCTGTAAAGGAGACGGGGGAGATTTGTACTTTCAGACTTGCAAGATTCTGTTAACGTAGCCTTGCAATAAAGTAGAATTAGCTCATCCGGTCGTGCTTCCTGTCTGGTATACCTTGTAAGGCTGACATCAATCTCGCAAGTCTGGAAGTACAAATCTCCCCCCCCCATCTCCTTTACAGCCCGAGAAACTAGGGAGGGTCCCTTCTGAGCATCTTTCTCCGCCCATTATCCAGCTGTGGGCTATGCCATCTCTTATCTGACCATTCCCTAGGCAGCATCTCTTCGCCCCGTCTCCCAAGGTCTTTCCCACATACCATTACATCACCCTAATTCCTATCTCATGGAAGGGGTAGAACATACTATGATTTTTTTTGTCCCCCCCCCCCCTTCAAAACTGGACCTTAATATGAGCCCCAGTTCAATTCGGGAGCTTCACTGGAGCGATGAAACTGAAGTTCTGGCATAGAAGCAATGAGTGCCTCTAGGCATGTGCAGAGTAACTCTTTCCTCTCCAGGGAGGAATTGCACGTTCCCCTTGTTTTAGAACCAGCAACTAGAAATGCTTTGGTTCGACTTCCCTTTGGGCATAGTGCTTCGTTCAAACAGCCCAGCCAAAATCTGGGTTGCTTTTAAAAGAAACCTTAGCCGCTATAGTTGCGCGATTTCTTTTTCTAGAGAAAAAGGTGACTTTCTCAGATATTTTGGACTCCCGCGTTCCATCTAGGAACGTCCTAAGTTCCCTGCTTGTGTTCTAGAGTGCCTGCGTTCCTCAAGGGCTGCATTCCTACAGCGCATTCAGCTTGGTTAGTTTTTAACCTGGGTTGGAGATGGTGGTTTGTTTTGTTTGGGGATGGCTGAGCCCGGGCTGCAATCTCAGCCTGTTCGGTGAGTGCACAGTCGAGGGTTAGGGATGCCAAGCTAGAAAACGGGTTGCTTCCGTAACCAAGTTACGGAACTTGGTTCTTCAACCCCTGCTGAAAATGCGAGTGCTTTTCGGCAGGAAGACCCCCCTTTTCTCCCTTCTCAGCCAGCACGGCCCGTCTTGGCTGGGGACGATGGTTGCAGTAGTCCATCCCTTTCCCCTTCTTCCCAGACGACGACATCCGCCAGGCGGAGGGCTTCAAGAACGTCTCGCTGGGGAACGTGCTGGCGGTCGCTTACGCCACCCAAAAGGAGAAGCTCACCTTCCTGGCAGAGGAGGACAAAGTAAGGCCTGCCTTTTTGGGGGGACGAGATGGAGAAAGGGGGGCCAAGCGGGAGGAGGGCTGGAGTTTACGGGAAACGGCTGGGAAAGAAGGAATCGTTTCGAGCTGCGGGTGGAGAATCGGGAAAGGAAAGGACTTTCCTTCGCTAAGTAGTAGAGCTGGAATCGAAACACTTTGTGCGTTTGGTTTAGCTTTTTAAATCCAGCCAGTGTGGTTTATAAGCAGGTTTCGTGGCTTGGTGTATTTTGCAGGATCTCTACATCCAGTGGAAAGGCCCCTCTTTCGAAGTCCAAGTTGGCCTCCATGAACTTCTTGGACACGGCAGCGGGAAGCTGTTTGTCCAGGTCAGGCCGTCCTTTCTCTCAACGCCAAGCCTAACCCTGCCCCCAAATTACGATTGCTTTTATTTTTAGGCTGGGAGCTGGCTTTTCTTTCAGAAGCTCAGGTACCACCCCTGTAAGCCTGTGCAGGCCCTCCCTTCCCCAGTGTTTCTCTCTCAAACAACATCCCTGCGAGGTAGGCTGGGTGAAGAGAGAGTGTCTGTGGGCCTAGGGAGCTTGTGCAGCTGCGGGGAGGCTTCAACCACCATTTCCCCCTGCTCCACTCAAACTGCGGAACCGCAGTCCCTAAAAGGGGATGCTGTGCACAGTATTAGCCTGTATTTTTAAGAATGTGTCTCAAATTTGTCCGGGCCTGCCTGGAAGCTAAGCAGGGTCAGACGTGGTGAGTATTTGGATGAGAGACCTCTTTGGGATATTAGGGTTGGGAATGTGAGGGAAAAATCCTGAAGAAGACCACAGTCAACCATTTCTGTCTTGTTGCGAAGAAAATTATTTGAACATGTCCAGTTTTTCTTGAAAGGATCTGTATATAAAGTCAGATTTAACCATTCTTTCCTGGAGAATGTTCAAAGCATGCTTTTTCTCTTCGCAACAGCCTCAGCGGTTGCTCCCTGCCCAGGAATGTTGATTTGCGTGTCTCAGTTTATTTCAGGTAGTCCTTGCTTAACGACCACAATCGGGACCGGAATTTTGGTTGCTAAGCGATGCGGTCGTTAAGCAAATCCAACCCGATTTTACGACCTTTCTTGCGGCGGTCATTAAGCGAACCACGTGCTTGTTAAGCAAATCATACGGTTCCCCCTTGATTTTGCTTGCCGAAAGCTGGCTGGAAAGGTCGAAAAATGGTGACTGTGGGACACTGTGACAGTCGTAAATGCGAACTGGTTGCCAAGTGCCCCAAATCACGATCACGTGACTATGGGGAACGCTGTGACGGTTGTAGGTGCGAGGACCGGTCGCAGGTCACTTTTCCCAGCGGTCGTAAATCCAAACCGTCGCTAAACGAATGGTTGTTAAGCGAGGACTACCTGTATATAGCACACTATAGATTGTATTGTGTTTCTCGTTGCTGTTTCTTTCTAATCAAACTGTCATTTTAGCTTGATTGCAAACCACTGGGTGGGGGAACTCTTATTTTATTTTTTATGAGATTTATAGACCGCCCCAATCTCTTACGACTCTGGGTGGCTTATAAAATGCCACAATAAAGATGCAATGATAATGCAAAATGATATCATCAAAAGAGACAGGAGCTGGCTGGTGCCATTTTAAGATAATGATGTTTGTTTATTTATATATTTATATTTCATCACCTCCCATCTCACTAAGAGCGACTCTGGGCGGTTTACAAGAAAATTAAAATAACTACAGATTAAAATACAATAAAAGCAAAATTCAATTGATGTTCAATTGATTGATCAATATTGGGGCTTTGGGAAAGTGGGTGTGGGATGGTTCCCTTGCTGTCTTCCCACGAGGAGGATGCAGGCCTTGACCGGCGGGTTAGAAATCTTCAGAAGCAGCGTGTTGATTTGACATACCAAGGAATTTTGCATCGGATGGGGGTTTTAATGGCCTTTTTCTCTCTTCCTACATAGGATGACTCAGGAACTTTCAACTTTGACCAGACTGCGGTGATCAACCCAGAGACGGGAGAATTGGTGAGGGCTTTTGGCTGGAGAAAGGGATTTCCATGCTGTGGGTCATTTTTGAAGCAACGTATTCCTTAATCCCCCCCCTCGGGGAAAAAACATGGCGCTATCATAATATTTTTGGAGCTTCTGTAAGTGTCCCATCTGAGCCTAGAACTTAATAGGACATATTGCAAATTCTCAGTTGCGTCTCTTTTGGAGGGAAAAGTATGTTTCTAGACCATATGGATGGCAAAGTTAAGTTAGATACTTGGAGGGAGGGAGGGAGGGAGGGAGGGAGGGAGAGAGAAGACAGAAGCAGAGGGAGGGAGGGAGGGAGGGAGGATGGAAGGATGGATGGATGGATGGATGGATGGATGGATGGATGGATGGATGGAAGGAAGGAAGGAAGGAAGGAAGGAAGGAAGGAAGGAAGGAAGGAAGGAAGGAGAGAGACAAGCAAAAGGAGGGAGGGAGGGAGGGAGGGAGGGAGGGAGGGAGGGAGGGAGGGAGGGAGGGAGGAGAATAAATAGGGCTTGGACTATCCTTACGACTACCAGAAGAAGCTATAATGCTATTTCATACCAGTAGTAGTCTCTTTCCTTCCGTGGATTTTTTAAAATGCAGAACTCATATATCGCTCCAAAATATTGGCATCTTTAGGGACTGCATTCACACGACACCCTAAACCCAGGTTGAGAAACAGTTGCTGTGCTCGTGCAACAGTGCAAAGAAAAAAGTTCTTTTTGGCCTTGGTGTGGTGGTCTTGCTCATCCAGCATGCTGAGACAGGGCTGGGTCCCTACCCTCTGTGGAATCGCAAACTACCCAAACCCCACTGTAGTCTAGTCTAGCATGTTGTGTGAACCCAGCCTGTATGCTTCACCTAGCCAAAGCAGAGCTGGAGTCAAAACACTTTGTGCGTTTGATTTAGCTTTTTAAATCCAGCCAGTGTGGCTTCTAAACAGGTTCCGTGGCTTGGCACGGCTTTCCTCGCCATTCAGAAGACAAGTGGCCGTGCTGGCTAAGGATTGTGGGAGTTGACGTCCCTCCCGGCTGAAGGGCACCAGATGTTGTGCAGACCCAGCTTGTTCTGGCTGAATTTGTGCAACACGATTCTAGCTTATTCAACCAACTGGCTGTATTTGCCTAACATGCTTAACCTAGCTGACTCGCGTGCACCATAAACTAACTAAGCACCATTCTAAGCCCCCCCAAAAGAAGAAAAGCCAGCCAAGTGTAACACATTACAGGTAGTCCTCACTTAACAACCACAATAGGGACCATAAAATTGGTTGTTAAGCGGTGCAGTCATTAAGTGAGTCACCGTATGACCAGACTTGATTTTATGACCATTTTATCGATGGTCATTAAGTGAATCACAAGTCGTTAAGCAAATTACTGCAGTCGTTAAGTGAATCCAGCTTCCCCAATGGATATTTTGGCTGGAAGCCAGCAAAAAAGGTCGCAAATCATGATCACGTGACTGCAGGACGCTGCAACCAGTCGTAAATGCGAGCCGGCTGCCAAGTGCTCGAATTGCAGTCACGTGACCGCAGGATGGTGTGACAGTTTGCGACGGTCGTAAGTGCGAGCACAGGTCACAAAGTACCTTTTCCGAGGCTGTCGTAACTTCAGACGGTCGTTAAACAAACGGTCGTTAAGCGAGGACTACCTGTAGATGAATGCAAGCCCATGGATCACATATGACCTGGCTAAGTGTGTCAGGGTGAAAACAAGCCACATCTTAGAGTGATGGGCGAACCCAGTCGTGGTGGACCTTCCTTAATGTTTTCCGTGCCCCACCCCGGTCCAGATTCGGAGTTGGTACCAAGGCGGGGAGACCTGGGACAGCAAGTTCTCAAGCGTGGCGTCAAGTTACGAAGAGTGTCGGGCGGAGTGTGTCGGTCTCTACCTCTGTTTGAACAAGGATGTTTTACGGTGAGCTATGACGGGCTTCGGAGAGGGCGGAGGACAAGAGAACAAGGGGACCCTCTTAGCTGCTGGAAAGCTTAATGGTGGGGCAAGAAGAGGTGGGATTCTAAGGTCCGAGCAAGACCTTTTGCTCCATGGAAATCGGCACCCGTCGGTTTTCCCTGTGGGGAAAAGACCCCAAGGTTTCATCTTGCTTCCAAGATTGAACGTTTCCCTGCCTGGTCTCAGCTGATAGAACCAACTGCACTTGGGATTCAGACGTGGGAAACGATAAACGGCAGAGTTGTAGTTGGGAGGTCTCCTCGAGGCCATCTAGTCGGTCCCTCTGCTCAGGGCAGGAATCCAGATTAAACACACAAACACACCCCCGGCAGATAGCTGCCTAGCCTTTCCTTGAACACCTCCAGCAAAGGGTGGGAGAACCCACTCCTTTCCTTGGTAACCAGTTTCCAACGCACAACCGTCTGATTTTATGATTTTTTGTTTTTGTTCCACCGTGATCTCCATGTTGAGGTCTCTGAGATGATGGTGATGATCTAGTCATCGCTGTGACTTCTTTTGGGGTCGGGCCAAACTGAATTCACACACAGGATGGGTTAGCGGAGGGGAATTCAGGGTCTGTGTACAAGCTCAAGGCAGAGGGTGTAGGAGGAATAGAAACGACTGTGCTGAATATCTAAGATATTTGGGCTTTTCCCCATCTCAGCTCTCCAGTGGATTCTTCAGACGGGCTGGAACATTATCCCTGAAGCCTTTGGATTGGGCCAGCTGCTAATGCAAACTCAGCATTTGGGGTTTATTAAACAAACTGCCGCATGCAGCTCAAACCTAGCAGCTTCCCGTGCGATTTTGGAAGAGTTGGGCCTCAGTGTTGCCTGTCTTTAAAATGGGAATAAGACTTCCATTCCCCCCCATTCTTTGTGTTTATCTTTTTTTTTTCTTTCCTTCTGCCTGGAGTCATGATTATCCTTTCTTCTTTGTCAGGATCTTTGAACTGAAAGGGGAGGATGCTGAAAATGTGATTTATATTAACTGGCTGAACATGGTCCGAGCGGGGCTGCTGGCTCTGGAATTCTACACGCCCGAATCCGGGACGTGGCGGCAGGTGAGGCTTAGGAACCGTGTTCTCCTGGCTTTTCAACTTGCCCCATTTGCAAAGGACGAAAATGTTGACTTTATTATTGTTAATCCTATTATTTAATGTATTTGTTTGTATTAATGTATTTATTATTATTATTCTGGAGTTGAAGTCCACACATCTTAAAGTTGCCACGGTTGAGAAACACTGCATGTAACTCCCTGAACCAGCTGTTGAATCCCTAAGGGAAGAGCTGGCATTTTGCTTTGATCTCTTGGAAATCCCACGCTGATCGTATTTTACGTTCTGTGCATTCCCTCTTGACGTCCCCTTCTCTCTTTCCCAGGCTCATATGCAGGCCCGCTTCGTCATTTTAAGAGTGCTGCTGGAGGCTGGCGAGGGGCTGGTGTCCCTGCGCCACACCACAGGGACAGACGGCAATCCTGACGCGGCTGTCTTGCTGGACCGCACCAAGATCACTGCCGTGGGAAAACCAGCTCTGGAACGTTTCCTCCAGAAGCTGCAAGTAAGCGAAGGCGTCGGCCCTTTGAGGTGGACCAGGCTTGGAAGCCAACGTCATGAATACAAAAACAACTTTTATTAGAGGGTTAGAGTAACAGAATCATGCAAGTCTGAATGCGCCTCCCCCCTCCCTCTATCTGTGTGAGAACTAGGGAGGGTCTGGCCTGAGGTAAAAAAGGTAAAGGTTCCCCCCGCACATTTGTGCAGTCGTGTCCGACTCTAGGAGCCGGTGCTCATCTCCATTTAGCCGAAGAGCCAGCGCTGTCCAGAGACGGTTCCACGGTCATGTGGCCGCATGACACGCGTGGAACGCTGTTACGTATCCACCGAAGTGGTACCTATTCATCCACTTGCATTTGCATGCTTTCGAATTGCTAGGTTGGCAAGAGCTGGTGCTGGTGCGGGAGCTCACTCCGCACGCAGGGCTAGGGATTCGAACCTCCGAACTTGCGATCTTCCGATCGACAAGCCTGGCATCTTACCCGCTGAGCCACCACACCTCTTACTAGCCTGAGATGCTTTCTCAAATTACATTTCTGCTCTGAACTCAGATTTGTCTTATCAGACCGTTGTCTTGGTTGCGGTCCTTCCTCCTGTTCCTCAAGGTTATTCTCGCATCCCATTACAGGCGGCAACGGCGACAAATGCCCAAATGGAGGAAGGCACTACAGGAACCAGTCGCTAGGGCTTGAAACCATGGTTTCCGACACCGTGGCTGTGTTCCGGCAACACACACAGCCCCCGTTACTGTGTTAATCCATTTTCCGGTTTGGCAGAAGTCCTAGAGAAAAGGAAGATTTTTTTTTTTCATTTTTCACAACATGCTAACCTTGCTTCATTTAAACCTGGGTTACGTTGGTGTGAAAAGGAAGCACGGCAGGAGAAACGAGGGGAGATGAAAAGTTGTGTGCCATTGTAACCTTAGCAAGAGTTTGCCCATCTTCCGCAGGTGCTGAAATCCACCGCAGACGTCGAAGGGGGACGGAAGCTTTACGAAACCTATTCGGCAGTGACGGACGACCAACCAGAACGCTTCCTAAGCCTGCGTGAGACGGTGCTTTTGCGCAAGGAAGCCCGCAAGCTGTTTGTGCAAGCCAACACCCGGCTGGAGGGTAAGAGGGCTGGGACCGTTAACCTGGTTTACGAGCTTCTTCCATCCTGCTTTTGTTTAAAGATTGAAACCTTGGTCAGGCTTTCAAGTTTCTGTTATCATACCCTACTACAGTATTTCTCAACTGTGGCAACTCTAAGATGTGTGGACTTCAACTCCCAGAATTCCCCAGCCAGCATGCTGGCTAGGGAATTCTGGGAGTTGAAGTCCACACATCTTAGAGT
Organism: Charina bottae; assembly: GCA_023362775.1. NCBI lineage: Eukaryota > Metazoa > Chordata > Lepidosauria > Squamata > Charinaidae > Charina > Charina bottae. The sequence continues at coordinate 5,615,692 of JALMGJ010000026.1, read as the reverse complement.
TGCCACAGCTGAGAAACATTGCCCTCGCTTAATGACCACATAATTTTGGTTGCTAAGAATTTTGGTTGCTAAGCGAAGCGGTCATTAAGCAAATCTGACCCGATTTTATGACCTTTTTTGTGGTGGTCGTTAAGCGAACCATGTGGTTGTTAAGCAAATCACGTGGTTCCCCATTGATTTTGCTTGCCAGAAGCTGGCCAGGAAAGTCGAAAATGGCGATCCTGTAACCATGGGATGCTGCAACGGTCATAAATGCGAACCTGTTGCCCAAATCGTGATCACGTGACCATGGGGATGCTGCGACGGTCATAAGTGTGAGGACCGGTCGCAAGTCGTTTTTTTCCAGCACTGTCGTAAGTCCAAACCGTCACTAAATGAATGGTTGTTAAGCGAGGACTACCTGTAGAGGAGCAGTCCTTGAATCGCTGCAGTGTGTGTTTCTTGACGTGGCGTATCTTAAAGGGCTGGTACAACCAGCACCATTGTCTTTTTCTCCTACATTTCATTTTATTTATTTATTTAGTATTTAAATTTACATGACCGCTCATCTCCCCCAATCGGGGGACTCTGGGCGGCTTACAATAAATACGGCTTACATCCCATATATCCTTCCCCCAAAGTATGTGAGTTTCTGATTATGCTCTCAAGAGAGCAGTCCGCCATGATTTGGTCCAAGAGTGACCATATGGATTTCATTCTACTCCCTGGTGTTCTTCTTCGTAACGGCGGACTGTATTGTGTGAAAATCAGAAAACGGCTTAGTTTCAGGGTGAGCCCTAGGCTCCCAATATTTTGGAGTGACCAGCTACAACCGACGAACGGGTGATTTCCAACCTGGGTGATAAAAGCCAATCGGAGACGTTGGAAAGGGCAGGAAGCTTCAGTGAATTTTGCTAGCTCACGCTCTCCTTCCTCCCCCCAGGAGGCGAAGTCCGGCTTACTCAATACGAAGCCAGCGCGGCGGGGCTGATCCGATCCTTCCGTGACCGCTTTTCCGAAGATGCTGAGGTCCTAGAACAGGAGCTGCTGCAGCTGATACATGCAGATGCTCATTTTTGGGAAACTTAAGGCGACAGCAGCGTTACTCAACCTTGGCGACTTTTAAGATCGGTGGACTTCAACTCCCAGAATTCCCCAGCCAGCACGGCTGGCTGGGGAATTCTGGGAGTTGAAGTCCACCGATCTTAAAAGTCGCCAAGGTTTAGAAACGCTGGGCTATAGGGTGGGCGGGCCGCGGTCTCCCCCTCCCCAATGAGCCCTCCTGACGTCTGCAGGTCTGTTCTACCCCCATCACCCCCAGAAATGGGGAACTCTCATGCCAGTGATCAAACCTGTGGGGAGAACCCTCATGCTAGGAATCCAATAAACGTAAATTTTCTAAAAGTTTGCCGGCTTCTGTTTGACTGGTCCCTACTGCCACCTCAGCAGTGGGTGTGAAGGGGGGCAGAATTCATGCCCAGCACCCACGGCGAAGGCTTGAAAACTGAAGGGAAGGGAAGCGGCAGGCACGGGGGCGAAATTTGGCCCCGATTTGCATGCCTCTGTTGTGGAAATTGCTGTAATGTGTGCAAGATGCATAAACCCGACCTCTTTACTTCTTCCTGTCCCAGACAGTGGGACACAGTTCGCCCCAAATGCTGGTTGGAGAAAGGCTTAGCGTAGTGTTTCTGATCGTTGGGAACTTTAAGACGTGTGGACTTCAACTCCCAGAATTCCCCAGCCAGCATGCTGGGATCTGTGCTTGGGAGTGTGCTGGCTGGGGAATTCTGGGAGTTGAAGTCCACTGCTCTAAGCCCCGAACAGAAGCAAACTGCTTCATGCATAGCATCTGATGTGAATCCCGACCTGTGCCTTTTTCTCTTCGTGTCGGAACTGCAAGGACTTCCTTTCCCTGGACGGGCTTGCCGCTGGTCACATCAACCCCTTAAACGCTTGGTTCATTTTAACCTGGGTTAGGATGGATTTTCTCTATGGCCATGCAGCTCGCACAAGCCCAGTTCAAACTGAGCTGAACTGTGCAAATGCAGAAAATGGATGAGCCCGACCCAGGTTCACATGAACGTCTGAAGGCAGCTCCTATCTTCGCCTGGGGTCTAAATCAGGGTAACACCTTAGGCAGCCTTTCTCAACCTTTTGACCCTGGAGGAACCCTGGAAATGTTTTCCAGGCCTCGGGGAACCCCTGCACATTCAGCCTCCAATGTAGGCCAGAAGTTACAACATTATTATATCCATTTCCTGGGTAGGCCTGTATATAGGCATGAACAGTGTTCTTAAACTGAAAATAAAGAATGAAGCCTAAACCTGTACGCAGAACACATCATGCGACATGCTGGGCTTGATGAATCCAAGGCTGGAGTTAAAATCGCTGGAAGAAACATTAACAATCTCAGATATGCAGATGATACCACTTTGATGGCTGAAAGCGAGGAGGAGTTGAGGAGCCTTATGACGAAGGTGAAAGAAGAAAGTGCAAAAGCTGGGTTGCAGTTAAACCTCAAAAAAACCAAGATTATGGCAACGAGCTTGATTGATGACTGGCAAATAGAGGGAGAAAAAGTGGAGGCAGTGACAGACTTTGTATTTCTAGGCGCAAAGATTACTGCAGACGCTGACTGCAGCCAGGAAATCAGAAGACGTCTACTTCTTGGGAGGAGAGCAATGGCAAATCTTGATAAAATAGTTAAGAGCAGAGACATCACACTGACAACAAAGGTCCGCATAGTTAAAGCAATGGTATTCCCGGTAGTAACCTATGGCTGCGAGAGCTGGACCATAAGGAAGGCTGAGCGAAGGAAGATAGATGCTTTTGAACTGCGGTGTTGGAGGAGAATTCGGAGAGTGCCTTGGACTGCAAGAAGGTCAAACCAGTCCATACTCCAGGAAATCAAGCCAGACTGCTCACTTGAGGAAATGATATTAAAGGCAAAACTGAAGTACTTTGGCCACATAATGAGAAGACAGGATACCCTGGAGAAGAAGCTGATGCTAGGAAAAGTGGAAGGCAAAAGGAAGAGGGGCCGACCAAGGGCAAGATGGATGGATGATATTCTGGAGGTGACGGACTCAACCATTGGGGAGCTGGGGATGGTGACGGCCGACAGAAAGCTCTGGCGTGGGCTGGTCCATGAAGTCACGAAGAATCGGAAACGACTGAACGAATAAACAACAAAACAACAAACCTCTTGAATGTAAAGTTGCCCGAATTTGAAATGATTTTTTTAAAGAAATTGTGATCTCCCAGGGAACCCCTACCCGAGGGTGCCACGCAACCCTGGTTGAGAAACCTTAAGATGAGAGGACTTCCAACTCCCAGCATGGCTGGCTGGGGAATTCTGGGAGTTGAAGTCGACACAGCTTCAAGTTGCCAAGGTTGAGAACGTGCAGGAAGAAACAAGGGTCGAACGGCTGCTTTCCAACATGGGGGAGTTGGGTACCCCCCTTTCCCTGCGCTTTGCACCCCTTGGATGAAACTTGGGGGGTCCAACCTCCCAACGTCAGCGTTTGGACCCTTCTTTCGCCAGTTGCTACCCTCCCTATCCAAAACCCAGGCGCGCTCCGCTCCGATGGAGGCGGATTGGGGGGCGACCCTCTTTCTCCAAAACCGCTTAGCTGGGGCGGGGGGGCGGTCCTTCTCCCGGCCCCGCCCCTAACCGGAACGAACCGGGAGGCAGCGCCACGTCGCTTGTGAGCGCAGCCAGAGGGGGCGGGCAGGGCGGAAAGAGGGAGGCAGGAGCGCAGCGCGCGCGGCGAGCCCGGAGCGCGCGCCCTGGGAGCGCAGAGAGGGACGTCGGCTGGCGGCTGTGGGAGGGGGCTGCGCTCCGGAGGGGGCGATCCTTGTTGGGGGAGACCCGGAGGAGGAGCGGGGCGTCTCGCGCGGACGGGATCTGCGCCCCGAAGCGCCGGGGTCCTTGGGCATCCCCAGACCGGCCCCGGGAAGGCGAGGTCTCCCCCGTCGCGCCGCTCCCATGTGGGTGCCCGCCCTCTTGGGCCCCCTGGTCGCGCTGCTGGCCCTGTCCGCCGGCCGCTGCCGGGGACTCTCCTTCCACCTCCCCCCGCAGAGCCGCAAGTGCCTGAAGGAGGAGCTGCACCGGGACGTGATGGTCACCGGCGAGTATGAAGTCTCCGAAGCGGCCGCGCCGGGCATCCGGACGGATTTGAAGGTGGGAGACACCCCCACACACACCGCACCCCGGGCTCTCTGACCCCTTTGCAGAGGGACCATTAAAGATCTGGGATCTCCAGCCCTCGCTGCCAAGGCGTGCAGGGTCTGAACTCTTGCAGCTGGTTTTACACTCTTGACATGCTCAGGGCTTCTCAGGTTTCTCCCTCTTCCTGCCTGCAGGTGACTGACTCTGCCGGACACCTGCTGTACTCCAGAGAGGAGGCCAAGAAAGGGAAATTCGCCTTCACCACGGAAGATTACGAAATCTACGAGGTCTGCTTTCAGAGTCACGGACAGCCAGGTACGGGCGCTCAGGTGCATGACCACAGGTCCCATCGTCCCCTTCCACGACCTTCCTGCCGTTGGGTAGATGGGTCTTAGTTTGGGAAGAGAGGGAATAAGAGACGGGTATAGTTAGGACAAGCGTTGCTGTTTACTCCCAAGTACAAACCCTTCTAATGGCTTTGTTGAGTTTTCCAAAAATTTCTGTGATCATACAGTAGGATACTTTGATTTGTCAGTTAAAGCAAACACACTGAATCACACAGCCCCCTAAATCGCCCCAAAGCTAAGATTAAAAGTCAAATACATATGTTGTGCAAAGGCAAAACGTAAGCGCTTAACCGACGTGGTCCGTAAGTTAACCTTGATCTTTGAAAATATCTTTGCTTGTGTAGACAAAAGGCACTTTGTATGTGAGTAGACTTTTTTTTCCTCGGTTCCATATTTTGCTTCAGGACTGAAAGAAGTTTCAGAGAAACTGAACCCCATTATTGTTGTTGTTGTTGTTGTTGTTATTATATTTACCTAACCTCACTCATCATACTAAGATGCAGTAGGTTTCCTTAGTCTGGGTTTGCTGTGTTTAGTAAAACCTATTATTATTATTATTATATTATTATTATTATTATTATTATTATTATTATTATTATTTTTACCTAACCTCACTCATCATACTAAGCTGCAGTAGGTTTCCTTAGTCTGGGTTTGCTGTGTTTAGTAAAACCTATTATTATTATTATTATTATTATTATTATTATTATTATTATTTTTACCTAACCTCACTCATCATACTAAGCTGCAGTAGGTTTCCTTAGTCTGGGTTTGCTGTGTTTAGTAAAACCAAATATTATAATTTATAAACCATGACTTGCAAATTAGTATCTTGTGTGAACCCAGCCATTTCAACAGAACAAACCAGGGCTTAGGGTGACGGGTGAACCTTGCCTGTAACTAACTGGATTTCTCTCCCTGTGTTGTGCATCACACAACCCCCCCCTCCCATTTCATCTTTTCCAGGGAATTTCCGGCTCCCAGACCAACTGGTCACCCTCAGTGTTAAACACGGGGTAGAAGCGATGAATTACGAAAATGTAAGTCAAATTTTTGCTGGGTGCAGCTCTGAATAAGTTCGGACCATGCTGTGGCAGGTTCAGAGGTGCAGTGTTCTCTAAAGCTGCATTCAAACAACACATTTAACATGGTAACCCATTTAACTCATTTTCTGGGTTTGCGCAGTGCATAAAATAACGTAACAGCCTGGATTCGTAGTACAGGTAGTCCTCCCTTAACAACCATTTGTTTAGTGATGGTTCAGACTTACAACGGTGCTGGAAAAACCGACTTACGACTGGTCCTCACACTTACGACCATCTCAGCATCCCCCGTGGTCATGGGATCACGATTTGGGCGCTTGGCAAACAGTTCACATTTATGACCATCACAACATTGTGCGGTCACGTGATTGGCATTTTCAACCTTCCCAGCCGGCTTCTGGCAAGCAAAATCAATGGGGAACCGTGTGATTCGCTTAACCATGTGGTTTGCTTGACACCCATGGTGATTCGCTTAATGACCACTGCAAAAAGGTCATAAAATCAGGTTGGATTCGCTTAATGACTGCTTCACTTAGCAACCAAAATTCCAGTCCCAATTGTGGTCATTAAGCAAGGACTACCTGTACAAGCTCGTCTGGAAAAAACCCAATCATTCACCATATTGTGGAAACGTTCTTTCAGGACTTATTTATTTATTTATTCAATTTATCACCGCCCAACTCCCCCAAGAGGGACTTTCGGACTTGTAACTTGATTAGGTGCCTTGTGTGACGACAGCCATTAACGGTGGTGCTGTTTAGCTTAACTTCTCCCTGTGGGCATCTGGGGGAAACCAGGATGACATCACAAGCGTGGTGATGTCATTGCAGACGTGATGCCACTCAGCCCTCTTCCCCGCCAAACTCTATGGTTCTCCCACCCTTTCTGCCAGGTTGCAAAGGCGGAGAAGCTAAAACCGCTGGAAATAGATCTCCGGCGGCTGGAGGACCTTTCAGAATCCATCGTCCGAGATTTTGCCTTCATGAAACAACGGGAAGAGGAAATGCGTGATACCAACGGTGAGTGCCGGGCTTTCTAATTGGGGATTTTACCCCTGCTCTATGGACAGCTGGCCCCAAGAAAAATGGCAATACACACCATCTTTCCCATCACTTGCCCTTTGCTTCTTCTGAACTCCCAGTCAGACCAAAACTTAGATTGTAGACTTGAGGTTAACCAGCGAAGAAATCCAGACTAGCGGTTGATATGAGCTGTCAGCCAGTTCTCCTTCAAACGGGCTAGGTGGTCTTGTCAGAGACGGATAGATTTAAACTATTCATATGGCCGCCAATCTCACAACAGGATTCTAATTCCCTCTTGGATTCTTGCTTCTGATTATTTGACGTTACTATGCTGAAGTACCGGCCAAGAACAGCCTACAAAATAATATTCAGAACAATATTACGAGAGGCCAGGCCAAATACGGAAGAAATATGGGAACAGGTTTAGTGAAAGGCTGTGTGGGAATCAGAAGGCATGTCCCTTTTCTGTCTCTAAAATGGGCTTAATAATACTGACTTACCATAAGTAAAGGTAAAGGTTCCCCCCGCACATTTGTGCAGTCGTGTCCGACTCTGGGGGCCGGTGCTCATCTCCGTTTCTTAGCCGAAGAGCCAGCGTTGTCCAAAGACGCTTCCGCGGTCATGTGGCCGGCATGACGCGCGCAGAACGCTGTTACCTACCCACCGAAGTGGTACCTATTCATCTACTTGCATTTGCATGCTTTCGAATTGCTAGGTTGGCAAGAGCTGGGGCTGGTGCGGGAGCTCACTCCGCACGCAGGGCTAGGGATTCGAACCTCCGAACTTGCAATCTTCCGATCGACAAGCCTGGCGTCTTACCCACTAAGCCACCATACAGGGTGATAATTGGCAGAAATTGCAGGGATGACATTCCTTGCAAAAAAACCAAAACACACAGCCTTATTGACAAATGAGTCTGCCAAGTCTTAATCAGCTCATTTTGTGCCTCCTGAGCTATTTCTGTTGTTATTGTTGTTGCTGTTCTTGTTGTGGTACCATTGCAGGCCAAGGAGAACCCACAAGTGTGTTGCACACTCCAAATATTGTTAAACCATGGGCTGGCTTCAGACATACTGCAGAACTATCTGGATTGCATTTGTGCAGCACAGTTAACGCCGTTCCTGAATTCACCCGTTTTCTTTTGCGTAGGAATTAACCGAGTAGCCTGGGTTTGCATAACATGCTAAATCACCAAAAGAATCTCAACCACAATGAAAAATAACCAAGTTTTGCACACTGTATAAAGCAGTGTTTCTCAACCTTGGCAACTTTAAGATATGTGGACTTCAACTTCATGGCTGGCTGGGGAATTCTGGGAGTCGAAGTCCACATATCTTAAAGTTGCCAAGGTTGAGAAACACTGGTATAAAGGAAGCCCCTTGGCTTATAACTGATCTGATTATAAACTAAGAACACCCATAGATTGTTAACTATAGTTAGACTTAGCAAGTTGGGTAAGTTTTTTAGTTGGGGTTGTCCAGAAACGGTGGCGAAGCCAATGATGGTTTAGCACAGGGGTGGGCAACGTCAGGCCCGCGGGCCATATAAGGCCCGCAGGGCTCCCACCTAAGGCCCACGGGGCTCCTGCCCGCAAACCCCGCCCCTTCCACGCGATTGGCTTCCGCCCGCAGACCCCGCCCCTCAGTGCTTGTGATTGGCTCCCGCCCGCAAACTCCGGCCTCTGGTCCGTAGAAATCCCAGAAACCCCACCCCGGTCCCCAGTTATAAATATCCAAATGGCCCTTGGCAGAAAAAAGGTTCCGTACTCCTGGTTTAGCATAACGTGTAAATCTAGTTGGCTGCGTTCAGGACCGGAAGTTGGATGGAGGTTTTGGCAACTCTGCCACCACCAGGCTGTTGATCCTTCGTCCTCTTTCTCTTTGCAGAATCCACCAGTGCCCGTGTTTTCTACTTCAGTATCTTCTCCATGCTCTGCCTGGTCAGTTTAGCAGCCTGGCAGGTGTTCTATCTAAGACGGTTTTTCAAGGCCAAGAAACTAATCGAGTGACGGAGCTCTGTTCCAGGATCCCACCCTTCCTGGTCTCCTCGCCTGATTGTGCCAAGTCCTTGGGACAAACCACTCTGTCTCCTAATTGGCCCCAACATCTCAGTGGGGCGACATGGGAATCGGACTGGATCTCTTTCCGGCCACAGACCGATTGGCAAACAGCCGCCGTTCCTGTTTGGGTGTGTTTTTTTTTCCCCTCTCAGACCGATTCTGGTGATTTTCTCACCTTCTCTGCATCTTGGTGGTGGAGTCGAAAGACAGGCATTTAATATGACTGTCATTAATGTAATTTGAACACACTGGATAACCTTCGGAAGTAATAAATCTTGGTTCCTAGACGTTGCAGCTATTGGGGGGGCGAGGAACTCCTTTGAAACTTGAGTTGGAAAGAAAATTCTTTTTTTTTTAATTTAAACTTTATTAAATTTCAAAATATAAGTAAAACATACAAGAATAGAAAGAGATTAAAGAAAGCAAGAAAAGAAAAAAAGAACAAGCTTAAAAATGCAGGAATAAAAAGAAACATAGAAAAAAGAGTGACTTCCGACCATCTTCGGTATAGATAAAAACATAAAAATACGTTAACCTCTTACTCTATTTTTAACTATAAAACACATTATTTCTATATTCTTACACAATTCTAATCGTCAAACCTCAAAATCAATACTTCATCTTTTTCAGTTTCAAGCAGAAAGTCCAAAAGTGGTTTCCAAATAGAAACAAAGTTAGACAAATCATTGGAAAGAAAATTCTTCACGGGCAGAAATGTTAGATTCAGGGAGGAGAAATAGAGCTATTAGTTAACCCACAAAGAAGTTCACACTTCTCCCTAAGTGGTAATGCCAGTTGGTTTGATTCTGCTTTAGGATGCATGAACCCAGCAAAAATTGTGGCTTGCTGGCTTCATGGTTTATGAAGCGCAGGTTTATGGCTAAGTGTGAACTCAGTCATGGGTGACTGTGATAACCCTCGGTGCCAGAATTCCCAATCCAGAAATCTCTCGGGCAATTACCCTAAAAGATTCATTTATTCAGGATCAGTACACTTCAGGCGAGGAGAAGCCTCGAATAAGGATTTTCGCGCCCAAGCTGCATTATCAAAACGTCCCTCTGACATAAGAGTCAAGACATAACAATTCAGTTCCCACTCCGAGCATGCCTCCACCTGAGAGAATGTCTGTTGAAAGAGCAGGTGCTTATCGCTTGTCTCTGGCAAGCGATGCCGAAATGCCAAGAGGGAGCCTTCTTGAAGCAACTAAATGCAGACCAGCGAACTACACGTGTACAACAGTCAGGGAAGCATGGCAGACGAACATGCGAGGCTGACAGTGACTTATTAGCAAGCCTCAGCTCTCAGTGGTCCCATCCTGTGGGTGATGGAGCAATCTATGATTTTGTGGCCATGGGGCCTATTGATATGAACATGTGAATATGAGCTGTTGAATCTGAAAAATGAGGACCTATCATGTTGGGAAGAGTTGATTACCAACGAGGCATTGAAGAAGCACTTTTGTTAAAGCAGTCCCAGCTGATTCCCCTCTGGTTGTGCTGGGACTACAACTCACATAATTCCCAACCAGGGTTGGTATTTGCTACTGGGGGTGAGAAAGCAATGGGAGTTGAGTTGTTCCCACATCTGGAAGGGGATAGCTGGGGAAGTCGGGGGTATATATGCCCTTCCCCAGAAGGAGGGAGAAGGCACTCTGCCCATGGTCAGAAGTCCCCTTCCGTGTTCTTTCTTATTCCAACATTGAGGAATTGGCCATAAAGACAGAGCAGCTGGGTTCCCCGAGGCAGAGCTAGCAGATGCATCCACACAACATGTTAAGTTGGGTTTGTATTGACTTGGGTTAAGGTTTTTGTATGGCTGGTTCTGTGGGTCCCAGGAGATTCTGCTTATCCTGAAAAAGGGCTGGGGGATGCAGTTGATTTATTGCACACTTGTTCTTTGTTCTTTATTTTTTTAAGGTGCTACCCTTTGCTAGCTGTGGATCATGGGTACTGAAATGCCACCCATGTGTATGAAGGACTGTACTGCCCCCTCCCAATAAATGTTGGGATACCCCAAACCACACGGCCACATGATCAGAGTAATAATCCCTCCGGAGCGTGCCAGCAATGGCTCAGCCAAACTCCTAACATCCATTGTCTCAATGGCTGCTAGCGAAGACGAAAGGAAAATTCCAAGTCGGTCTCGGAAGCTGCCTGGCGACTCAGCGCGCGTCGCTCTAAACGTCGGAGGTTTATGAACCCGCACCCTTCGCAGGGGGACTCCTTTTGGCGCTGCACCCATTGCCCACCGTGAGGTTTCCATGGCAACGGGTTCGCGGCCTTACGCGGAGCGCTTCCAAGGCCATGGCGGCGGCGTCGACGGCGTCTTCTGCGCCTTCCTCTGGAAGCGCCGGCGACGGGTAAAGCCGGGGGATAATGGCATCAAGGCCGGGAATAGCGAGCTCACCGCTTCGGGGCGGAAAAATGCTGCTGGGGGCGGGGGAGGGAGCAATTTCTCCCACATTCCCCCTCCTGGGTCTGAGGGGGAGGAATCCATCTGTCTGGGAGCCAGGAGTCCTGGAAGGTTTTTTTTTGAGGGGGTGGGGGCAAGAAATTTGGAACTCGGACTCCTTTATATATTATATCTCTGTCTCTGTAGATCGGGGTGTGTGTGTGTGACTGGAGCCGTATCTTTCTTTTTCTCAATATCTTTCTACAGCTAGAGCCCCATATCTCTCAAAATGCCCCAGTATCGTATCCGCGTTTCATAGAATCCTAGAGTTCGAGGGCAACCTAGAGGTCAACTAGCCGAACCCCTAACTCAGTGCGGGATCTACTGGAGCGGGGGTTTTCCAGCTGGGTTCCCTGAGAACTGGATGGGGTTCCTTTGGGAGAGACTAAGGGCAAATATTTATAATTATATTTATATTTATAAAGTCTGGATTGGAAGCAGCCAGGAGTCCTGGAAATAGGAGTCCTGGGAATTTTTTGAGGGGAGCAGGAAATTTGGAGCTTGGACTCCTCTCAATCTATCTCCATCTCCATCATCTCCATCTCGATAGATGGATGGATAGATAAGGTAGATGTGTGTGTCTACCTGGACCCATATCCTTTTTTCCCCCCAATATATTCCCCAACAGCTATAATTATACCTATCCATATCTATCAAAATGCCTCAGTATCGTATCGGCATTTCATATCTTAGAGGGCAACCTAGAGGTCATGGCTGGCTGGGGAATTCTGGGAGCTGAAGTCCACCCATCTTAAAGTTGCCAAGGTTGAGAAACACTGCTCTAAACTAAAAGATCCATGATATCTGCCATCTTTGTTTCTTGGTTTTGTATTTCTTGTATTGTTCCTTGCTTTTTTAACAATTTGTAAACCGCCCAGAGTTGCTGGGAGTCGAATGGTATATAATAATAGTAATAATAAAAATAATAATGCGCTATACATTCCATGTGACAGGTAAGCATTAAACGCAACCTCACAGGAGACCCTGAAAAAGAAGAATTTTAATGTGTTTTTAAGCTTTAAGTGATCCAGTACCAATAATGTAAATACATATATCATTATATCAGAGTCTAGTTGTGCTGAGGCAGTTTATTAATTTCACAAGTAAATAAAGTAAATGCCACTTCCTATAGAATAGCATCTTGAATAGAAGTGCGCACTTTTAAAACACTAAACTAAGAACAATATTTTAAAAATTCCTGTAGGAAGGAGGGAGGAAACGAAAACCATGAATCATATAGAGGAGGTCTGGATGAAGTAATTATGCATACCAGTACATATCTGTATAATTTATATTTGTCAATATATATTTCTGCCTGTATTTAAGGCTAATTGTATGTAATTGTATTTTTGTCATCTTCTTTCACACTAGTGGGACCCCTCCAAGTTTTATAGCAATCTCACTCTAGCAGAGGTTTTTTTTTTAAAAAAAAATGCTTCTTTTAGCCTGTTTCCTTGCAGAGGTGGCTGGATTAGAACTTCCATCCCTGTGGGCTGCATTTGCTGGAGGTGGTGAAACAGATTTGAGAAAAATGAACCTTAAAGTCAAGATTCCTGGAGGTTTTTCTAGACCAGGGTTTCTCAACCAGGGTTCTGTGGAACCTGAGGGTTCCGCGAGAGGTCCCTAGGGGTTCCCTGGGAGATCACGATTTATTTAAAAAATTATTTCAAATTCAGGCAACTTCATATTAAAGAGTAAGTTTCATTCTTTATTTTCAGTTTAAGAACACTGTTAATGCATAATATACAGGCCTACCCATGAAACGAACATCATAATTTTGTAACTTCTGGCCTACAGTATGTTTCAGCCTGAATGTGTAGGGGTTCCCCGAGGCCTGAAAAATATTTCAAGGGCTCCTCCCGGGTCAAAAGGCTGCTCTAGACAGATGGTGTCTGGTAGCTGATAGCTAAGACTCCTAGATTCCTATTTCTTACTCTAGAGTAGCAGTAAAGATTTTTGATTGGAGGGGGACTACATGGAAAGGAGAATCCTTGGGAATTTAGCTCTGGATTGAAACTATCTACTACATTAAAGTTTTTTTTTCTTTCCATCATTTTCTCCCATCAGTCCTCGAGCCAGTTCCAAATGGCTGGATGCCCACTACGATCCAGTAGCCAATTTGCACACCTTTTCCTCTTGCGTCAGTAAGTCTGAGCAACTTTTCTCCCTAAAAGGCGGAGCAGTAGTGGTCCTCTTTCCTCCATTGGGGCAGGGGGTGGTGGTGGTAGAGAGACAATCAACACTTCTATTAAAGAAGAGTAGCCAAGTTGCAAGTATTTAAGGAAGAAGAAACTATGGAGAAACATTTAAGGAAGAAGGAAGTACTGTATGGAGTTTTGGGGGCCCTCTCAGCTTGGTGGTTTTCTTGCAGACGTTTCATTACCCAACTAGGTAACATCATCAGTGCGAGGGAGTGTGGGGTTTGCTCCCTGTTTATATACAGTAGCTTGCCCTGCCAGTGTTGGTGGGGGTGTAGTTTTCTCCTTGGTAGTTCCTGGATTAGGGTATTGTTTCCTGCGGGAATTTTTGTCTGGTGTTAATCCCACATCTCCACCAAAACGGGCAGCGCAAGCTAGTTTTAGTGTGGTAGTGAAGGTGCTGGGCTAGAAACCAGGAGACTCTGAGTTCGAGTCTTGCCTTAGGCATGAAAGCCGGCTGGGTGACTTTGGGCCAGTCCCTCTCTCTCAGCCCAACCCACCTCACAGGGTTGTTTTGTGGGGAAAATAGGAGGAGGAAGGAGCATTAGGCATGTTTGCTGCCTTGAGTTATATATATATTAAAAAGGCGGGATAAAAATGTAATAATAAATAAGATAATAATAAAATAAAATAAAATAGGCAGCAAACCCCACACTTACTTGCACTGATGTTACCTAGTTGGATAATGAAACATCTGCAAGCAAAGAACCAAGCTCAGAGAGCACCAAGGACTCCACGGTTCGACCCTGAGCTTAAAACGCCTTCCGGGAACCCTCTCTCTTTTCTTGGTAGGCTTTGAGAAGCTAATACAGACTGGAAACTCCTGATGGACTTTCTGCGTAAAAATGGGAAAAAATGAACTTGTGATTTATGGTTTTGATGATTACGGGACAGTTTATAGAAAGAAGAGAGTCACGATGTAACTTTAGAGAGAGAGGTTAAAATATAATGGTACTTATAACTTCTGTGAAGAATATTGGAAGCCATTTCTTTATATCTTTCTTTATGTATTCTACTTTTTTTTCTTAATGCACTTTTAGCTTTTTCTTTTATTTCTCTCTTTCCTTTCCGTTTTCTCTCTTCTATTTTAGTTTGTATGAGTTCTTATTATTGCTGTTAAAACTTTCAATAAAAATTATGTATTATATATTTTATATATATAAAAAGAGAAGCTTATACAATTGTTCTCTCTGAATCCTCTGTCTGCATTCGTCGGGCATCTTATTGAATAGACTGACATCAACTCTTGATTTTCTTCCAGCTCTGGCTGACCTTTATGGGGACGGAGACTACAAGGTAAGGAAAATATCACTGCCAGAGATAGAAACTCTTCTCTGGCCCGAGCCAGCTCTTCCCATTTCCATCAAGGCCATAAGTCCGCAGCCCATTTTAGTGCAGTGTTTCTCAACCTTGGCAGCTTTAAGCTGTGTGGACTTCAACTCCCAGAATTCCCCAGGCAGCCATGCTGGCTGGGGAATTCTGGGAGTTGAAGTCCACACAGCTTAAAGTTGCCAAGGTTGGAAAAAAGTGTTCTAGTGCCTCTGTTTACTACTTCCACCTCCTCAGTTGGCTTAACTGACTCTTCCACTCTCCATCTGTGTTCTGCAGCATAGATTTTCCGTGCATGTCCTTAAGCCATCATTGTTTGTTTGGCTTGCTTAATTGGAGGTACATCCAGCTCAGCCTGTCTACAGCAGGGCCCCTCCAGCGCGCAAGAATTTGAGTGGAGCCACTCGGCGAAAATTTAAAAAGCTCCTCAGCACCTTTTTATTCTCCCTCCCTTCCTCCTGCAGCTGGTGGTGGGCAGTTTCGGCTCGACGGGGCATGAGATGAAGCTGAAGGTGTACCAGGGCACGAGCCTCCTAAGTGAAAACACCCTGCCGGACTTACCCACCAGTGTGGTTTCGTTTCTGATGGAGCAACACGAGCCTCGCATGCCAGCCTTGGCGGTGGCTTCCGGTCCGTACATCTACGTGTACAAGAATCTGCGTCCCTACTTCAAATTTACGCTGCCGCCGGTGGAGCCCAACCCTATGGAGAAGGTGGTCTGGGAACAAGCAAAGGAGGTGAGGAGAGGGGAACCGGGTTCAAATGAGCGCATTTGAGTGGCGCAAAGCCCCTAAGCTTTGAATCTTATGGTCCTGCTCTTTGTGGGGATCATCTTTTTCCTCCTCCTCCTCCAAGTTTCTGCTGACAACCTATCTGTTAGCTTCTTCTGATCCATGTATCTTTGTTCAAAACCATAAAAAGGCCCCACTGGCCTGGATTCACACAGCATGCACAATGTGTCGTGTGAATGTCTCTCTGCTTATACAGACCTGCCTCTGTGGCAACCCTCTCTTGCCTGAGGGTTGGATCCCAGCTAGTGGAAGGCCCCAATCCATTATGGGGACCACGTGCCTGTCTTGACTGAGGCTATTTAGGAAGACTTAAATAGCTGCCCAAGTTGCAGCCACACTCCCGGGTGGTGCGTGTATGTGCCTGATGTCCCTGTCCCTCTCTGCATAGGACAAGGTGGACCTTCTATCGATGAAAGAGATGCTGGAGGCCATCCGGTGAGCGAGTTGCTGTCCTTGTGAGCTGCTTTTCAGTGCTTGATGAGGGGTGGGGATGTTGAGAAATAGAACAGGGATGGGGAGGGGGGCCAGAAGATCGGCACACGTGACACCTCTGCTGCGCGAGCTGCATTGGGTACCGGTTTGCTTCCAGGTCCAATTCAAGGTGTTGGTTATCACCTTTAAAGCCCTACATGGCATAGGGCTAGGTTACCTGAGGGACCGTCTCATCCCCGGAACATCGACCCGCCCCACCCGGTCATGCAGAGAGGGCTTGCTGCGGACCCCATCGACTAAAGCAGAGCTTTCCAAACTGTGTGTCGCGACACAAAAGTGTGTCGCCACACACAGCATGGTGTGTTGCCACACCACCCGGAAGCGGCGGCGCGTGCGTGCACGGTGGCAGCGGCAGCCGCTTCTGCCGCCACCATGCACGCGCGCGCCGCTGCACGCCCCCCCGCGCCGCCACCGTGCACGTGTGCCCCCCTGCGCTGCCACCATGCGCGCGCTGCCGCCGCCACTGGTGTATCGCCAGCGGCGGCACTTTGGAAAGCCCTGGACTAAAGAGTTCCATCTAGCGGGGTCCAGGAGGTGGGCCTTCTCTGCAGTTGCGCCCGCCCTTTGGAATATCTCACCCCTAGAGCTGAGGCGGGTCTCCTCGTTCCCGACCTTTCGAAAAGATCTAAAGACCTGGTTCTGCCGGCTTGCCTGGGAGGGAAATGTTAACAGCTCCTCTTGGGGATGGCTGGTCCCATGAAGCCGCCTAGTATCACCATTTTAACATCTTGGATTTTATTTGGATTTTATATTATTTATTATATTGTAAATTTTCCATTTATGTTTTAACTCTTTCTGTTGTGAACCACCCAGGGTCCCTGATGGGGGAGATGGGCGGTAATATAAATTTAAAAAATAAATAAATAAAAATAAAAGATAAGAGCCCAAATGTTTTAAGGAATTGACTGTTTTTATCCTGATTTTGTAGGAAGGGAATTGATGGGTTTTGTTGTTACGTTGATGCTTTCCTTGTGCGCCAGTTCTGGGAGAGGACAGTATAGAAATGGAAAACATAAATGCATTAATTAAACAAACGCCAGTGTGTCTTGTAACACCAGGATACTGGACAGACTGACGGGCAGGTCCAAGCCGCTTAGATAATTCTGTCGGATTGGAAAAAATGAAGAAATTGTGCTGCCTCTCGGTTTTGGCAGCGTGGTCCCAGAAGGGTCTCCTTGCATTACGATAATTTGTAAGCGTTATTCTCTTCCGCCCAGTCCTTTTTGCCCAGAGACCAGTACCCTCTTTTGACTGATTGGGGAAAATCAGGGCTGGCTTGTCCAGCTTCAGCGTGTTCCTCCGTTTGAATTTGGGCCCTTAAGTCCTCTTGGTTCCTTGCTGGGCCACATAGGCGAGATCCTTCTAACTTGTCTTCTCTTCTTCCCTGCCAGAGAAAATGCAGAAATGCCTTTATCAGTGCAGTCTCTGAGGTGAGTGGCTCGTGCACTGGCGTTGGCTTGGGGAGGACGTAGCACGGTGTGAGAAATGATCCCACCGTCTCGTTCTTAAAGGTGCCTGATGGCGATGTTCTGTTTTGGTGGTGGTTCTTGAGTGGGACTCGGCATTCCTCTCACTGCCTTCCCTCTGCTCTGCAGGTTCCTGACCCTTGACCCCCCTGACATGGACTCCTTTGTGAACCAGCATAAATCACAGCCCATCAAACGTCAGGTATCCAATAGAACTGTGGGCGAGAGAGACCCCATTATTCCTTAGAACTCCTTGAAGGAAGGATTCCAGTGAAGGGTAGAGGTGAAGGTACTGGTCTAGGAGGACTTAGTCCTGGGTTCTAGTCCTCACTCAGCCACGGAAGCTCCTTGGGGGACTTTGGGCCAATCAGACAGCCTGTCCTACCTCACAGGGTTGTTGTTGGTGAGAAACTTTGAGGAAGGAGTGAAGAGCCAGTTTGGTCTAGTGGTTAAGGCACCAGGTTAGAAACCAGGAGACAGAGAGTTCTAGTCCCGCCTTAGGCGTGAAAGCTGGCTGGTGACCTTGGGCCAGTCCCTGTCTCTCAGCCCTAGGAAGGAGCCAGTGGCAAACCAGGAGACTGTGAGTTCTAGTCCCGCCTTAGGCATGAAAGCCTTGGGCCAGTCCCTGTCTCTCAGCCCTAGGAAGGAGCCAATGGCAAACCAGGAGACTGAGAGTTCTAGTCCCGCCTGAGGCACAAAAGCCGTCTGGGTGACCTTGGGCCAGTCCCTCTCTCTCAGCCCTAGGAAGGAGCCAATGGCAAACCAGGAGACAGAGAGTTCTAGTCCCGCCTTAGGTACAAAAGCCGGCTGGGTGACCTTGGGCCCTCTCTCAGCCCAACTCACCTCACAAGGTTGTTGTGGGGAAAATAGGAGGAGGAAGGAGTATTAGGTACGTTTGCTGCCTTGAGTTATTTATAAAAATAATAAAGGCAGGATAGAAAATAAATAAGTCTCTATAAATATAGATGTTATGTATAGGCAGAAAGGCTAATGACCTTGGATAGCCAGTGTGGTGTACTGGTGAAAGCGTTGGGCTGGGAGTAGAAGACCCGGGTTCAAGTCTCCCCTGGGCCACGGGAACTCGCTGGAAGGCTTTGGACCGCTCCTCCTCTCTCAGCCCAACCTACCTCACAGGGTCGTTGTGAGGAACAATAGGAAGAGGGAGCGCTACGGACGCCACCTTGAATTCCTGAAGGAAAAGGCGGGGTATACATCCAATAGATAAAAGGGAGCCAGAACCGGAAATAGAATTTGTGCTAAGCGAGGGTTTGTTTTTATCTCGATCCGTTGAAGAAGCCCCACTTCCTGGTCCCCACAGAGCCCAAGGGGGAACCTAGAGCCTGCCTCAAGCCAAGTGTGGCCCTTGGCGAGAACCGCAGGACCGGCTTGATCCGTTCCACGTCTGAGGAACTCTGCCAGCCGGTTTTTGGAATAAGCGTCCTCTTCGTTCTCCCGGGCTGCTAAGAGACATTGCTGGCCCCACGGGTGTCTTTCAGACAGTGATCACCTGCATGGCCACTTTGAAGAAGAATCGGGTGGAGGAGGATGCGATCAGCTGCTTGGTGATCGGGACGGAGAACATGGAAATCCTCATCTTGGACCCGGAGGCCTTCACCATCTTGTCAAAGGTGAGGCTCTCAACTTCACATTTGTGTAATATGTACCCCATTTGTGATATGGTACCCTTTCCACCCGCCCCCCAAATATATTTAAGAAATAATACCCCAACCCTCAGAGAATGTACCTGTCCAGCATTCTGAAGATTCCAGCTTTAAGGCTTGTGGATCATGTCCAAGTCTTATGGCGTAGCTAAGGCCTTCCTTCCTAAATCCACATTCTTCCCCCTAATCCAGCCTTTCTCAGAAAGAGAAAAAATCTTGGAGGAACCCTTGAAATATCCTTCAGGCCTCGGGGAACCCCTGCACATTCAGGCTCCAATATAGGCGAGAAGTCACAAAATTATTATATGCGTTTCATGGGGAGGCCTGTATAGAGGCATTAGCAGTGTTTATGAATGAAACGTACGTCTTTAATGTGAAGTTGCCCAAATTTGAAATATTTTTTTTAATAAATTGTGATCTCCCAGGGAACCCCTAGGGACCTCTTGCGGAACCCGAGGGTGCCACGGAACCCTGGTGGAGAAACCCTGCCCTGATCGGTTTCACACAACCTCCTAACCTGGTTATACAATTAACCCACTTTCTGGGTTCTTACAAACAGGCCAGGTCACAAAAAACAACCCCGAGTTAACACTAATCGAGCTTAACAGGCTGTGTGAAGACAACCATTCATGTCTAAGTGACCTAGCAATGTGGGAATACAGGTAGTCCTCGACTTACAACCACAATTGGGACCGGAACTTCTGTCACTAAGTGAGGTGGTTGTTAAGTGAGTCACAGCTGATTTTACTACCTTTTTGCTGTGGTCGTTAGTGAATCACATGGTCATTAAGCGAATCCGGCTTCCCCCATTGACCTTGCTTGTCGGAAGCCAGCTGGGAAGGTCGCAAATGGCGATCATGTACCCCAGGACGCTGCAACCATCGTAAATACATGCCTGTTGCCAAGCACCTGAACTTTGATCATGTGACTGCAGGGACATGGTGATGGTTGTGTGAGAACCAGTTTGCAAGTCACTTTTTTCAGTGCCGTCATAACTTTGAACAGTCACTAAACAAATGGTTGTAAGTCGAGGACTACCTGTACAGCTATCATGTCCAGCCCTCCCTCAGATGAGTTGTTGGCTGAAGTCCAGCCAACAGCTCAGGACTCTCTTTTTCCATGGCAGGTGACAATACCAAGTGTGCCCGCCTTCCTGGACGTTGCAGGCCAATTTGATGTGGAATACCGTCTCACTGTGGCCTGTCGGAATGGGAGCATTTACATCCTCCGCAGGTACGTTATCACTCCAGAGGCAAAGGGGACGCAGCAGAGCAGACGGCAGACGAGGCGCATTCCGTCTCAAGCCGCGGACCATCAGTCCGCACCCATGCGGGGGGTGCGACATTTTGCGACGCTCGGAAGTGCTTTACAGGCCGTAAAGCACCCATCCTGAGGCCGTCGTAACTTCGGACCTTCTTTAAACAAAAGGTCGTAAGTCGAGGACGACCTGTATAGCAGTGTTTCTCAAACTTGCTGGCTGGGGAATTCTGGAAGTTGAAGTCTGCACATCTTCAAGTTGCCAAGTTTGAGAAACGCTGGGTTATAGCCTCCGTGTCAATTGGCGAGAGGTGCTTGGTTAAATTTTTTGTATTTTTCGCCCCGTTCGGGCTAAGTCCTGCGCTGCATCCATGGCTTCTGGCTGAAATGGTTCCTCTTTTATTTTTTTGTCATTCAGGGACTCCAAGCGGCCCAAATACTGCATTGAGCTGAGCGCCCAGGCCGTGGGTTTGGTCCGAGTCCAAAAGAACATCATGGTGGCTTGCTCAGATGAGACGCTGCAGGGCTACACGCAGAAGGTGAGTATCAAGTTGTTGTACCCGCGGGCAAGTTATTGGTGCAGGGGTCTGTGTGTGTGCCCACAATGCTTAGCAGCTCTCTTCATCCAGGCCCCCAGGCAAAAGCAAGCAAAATCTGCCAGCAGAACTTAGCTGGGGTTCCCTCTTGGCTCTGAAACTCAGGAGGTAATAGAAATCACTACAGTCGTTAGATGAGCAAGAGAAGAGAAGAATAACTTGATTGTCATCCCACTATATGCTATACACCAAGTGCACAATAGAATGAAATAACTGCAACAAAATTTCATTCTATTGTGCACTTGGTGTAGAGTGTATAGTGGGATGACAATCAAGTTATTATTCTATTCCTATTCCTATTCTATTTCTATTTCTATTTCTATTTCTATTTCTATTTCTATTTCTATTTCTATTTCTATTTCTATTTCTATTTCTATTTCTATTTCTATTTCTATTTCTATTTCTTCTATTATTTCTATTATTTCTATTATTTCTATTTCTATTTCTATTATTTCTATTATTTCTATTTCTATTTCTATTATTTCTATTTCTATTTCTATTTCCATTTCTATTTCTATTATTTCTATTTCTATTTCTATTATTCCTATTCCTATTCCTATTCCTATTCCTATTCCTATTCCTATTCCATTCCATTCCATTCCATTCCATTCCATTCCATTCCATTCTATTTCTTGCTCATCTAACTACTGTAGTGATTTCTATTAAATAAGTATTTGGAGTCATCTGCACGTCTTTCACACGTCTGCGGGGGGCACTGTTGCTCCGTCAATTTGTGCTTTAAGGCTCTGGAGAACAGAGCAGAAAAACAGAGGCCTCTTTCAGGGGTAGGATAGGCACCGCTGAGAAATTTTCGGCCCAGCATTAGGGGAACCCTTGGCAGAAAGGGCTGGGTGGATCTGAACTCTCCAAGAAGTTGAGGAACTGAGCGAATGTCTTCCTGACACCCATCTTCTCGTGGCAGGGAAAGAAACTCTGGGGAGTCACATTGCCAGCCACTCCCGTCACTTTGGGCATCATGAATGAGAAATTCCAAAGTTTCCAGGCTGTGCTGGTGGCTCTGGCCAATATGGAAGTCCACGTCTACCGGGACAAGAATCTTGTTAACGTGATCCAGGTGCCGGTAAGCTTCCAGAGCTTTGGGAATATCCTTGGAAATAACGTCAAGCCTAAAAGCTGGCATGTTTGCTTTGCAGCAGCCAAGATTTCCACCTCTTTGCTCAATTCAGGAATTAAAATGACAGAAAAGCCCTTTCCTCCCTCCCACATGTACAGGTAGTCCCCGCTTAACAACCATCCATTTAGCGACGGTTCAGACTTACAACAGTGCTGAAGAACAGGCTTACCACCGTCCTCACACTTTCGACCATCGTAGCATCCCTGTGGTCACATAAAAATCACGCTTTGGGCGCTTGGCAACCACTTTGCATTTAGGACCGTCACAATGTCCTGCGGTGACATGGACGCCATTTTCGACCTTCCCAGCCAGCTTCCGGCAAGCAAAATCAATGGGAAACCACGTGATTCACTTAACAACCACATGGTTCACTTAACAACCACCGCAAAAAAGGTGAAATCAGGTTGGATTCACTTAATGACCACTTCGCTTAGCAACTGGAATTCTGGTACCAATTGTGGTCGTTAAGCGAGGATGACCTGTATGGCCTCCAGCTTCTGCTTGCCTCTCAGGGTTTCTGATTTGACTATCTCATTGCTGTTGCTGTTAAGGAGCTTTTTTTAGCATTCAGCCAGAATCAGGCCATCCTGTCACTTAAGCCTGTTGTTCTGGAAAAGAAGGGAAGAAGAGGGGGCAGAGGGATTCGCAGAGGGGCGGGGGAATGATGGATGGTCCAAGTAGTTCTGGATTAAAAGACAGGGACATGGGTGGCGTCCAAAGCAGAAGACAAATCCCCCCCCTTTTTAGATTTTTTTATCCCGCCTTTATTATTTTTATAAATAACTCAAGGCGGCGAACATACCTAATACTCCTTCCTCCTCCTATTTCCCCACAACAACAACCCTGTGAGGTGGGTTGGGCTGAGAGAGAGTGACTGGCCCAAAGTCACCCAGCTGGCTTTCATGCCTAAGGCGGGACTAGAACTCTCAGTCTCCTGGTTTGCCATTGGCTCCTTCCTAGGGCTGAGAGAGAGGGACTGGCCCAAGGTCACCCAGTTTCAGTTTCATATACACAATAACTCTTTTACTTATGCCAACATTTTTTTTTTAATTTTTATCCCGCCTTTATTATTTTTATAAATAACTCAAGGCGGCGAACATACCTAATACTCCTTCCTCCTCCTAGTTTCCCCACAACAACAACCCTGTGAGGTGAGTTGGGCTGAGAGTGAGTGACTGGCCCAAGGTCACCCAGCCAGCTTTCATGCCTAAGGCGGGACTAGAACTCTCAGTCTCCTGGTTTGCCATTGGCTCCTTCCTAGGGCTGAGAGAGAGGGACTGGCCCAAGGTCACCCAGCCGGCTTTCGTGCCTAAGGCGGGACTAGAACTCTCAGCCTCCTGGTTTGCCATTGGCTCCTTCCTAGGGCTGAGAGAGAGGGACTGGCCCAAGGTCACCCAGTTTCAGTTTCATATACACAATAACTCTTTTACTTATGCCAACATTTTTTTTTAATTTTTATCCCGCCTTTATTATTTTTATAAATAACTCAAGGCGGCGAATATACCTAATACTCCTTCCTCCTCCTAGTTTCCCCACAACAACAACCCTGTGAGGTGAGCTGGGCTGAGAGAGCGGGACTGGCCCAAGGTCACCCAGCTGGCTTTCATGCTTAAGGCGGGACTAGAACTCTCCGTCTCCTGCTTTCTAGCCCAGCACCTTCACCACTAGACCAAACTGGCTCTCTTTCTTTCTCTGATTCTTGCTAGGATATCGTCACCAGCATCTCTTTTGGCCACTACGGACGAGAGGATAACACCCTCATCATGACAACCAAAGGTGTGAACATAAATGAGCTGGGCTCCTTCCCCCGGCCCGAGGCAGCCCGATGTCTCTAGAACGAGGACTGGCAATACTGCCCCTGATGGGCAGCTAAGACGCCACTCGGCTCCTGATGGCCTCCTTCTGCCCTCCTCTTCCTTGCCAGATGGACCCAGATCTACTTAATCTCACCATTTTCCTTCTCTTCCGTGGAGAGGGGCCCTTGAATGTCGGGCTACTAATGACAGCAGCAACGATGCAGAGGTCTCGTTCCTGGGCTTGTGATGACGGGGAGGGGAAGGAGGGATGTGCAGGGAGCTTTTGGGTGCTGAGGAAGAATCGGTTGTGGTGTCTCTTTGCCCATGCTCAAATGTACACCTGAAGACTTGGCATCTTATATATTCTCAGGCCTTCTAAGATGGCCCACCTCGGTCTGAAACCAATGTGGGATGCAACAGCTCTACAGGTAGTCCTCGCTTAACGACCATTCGTTTGGCGACTCTTCGGAGTTACGATGGCACCGGGAAAAGTGACTTACGACCGGTCCTCACACTTAGGACTGTCACAGCATCCCCGCAGTCATGTGATCAAAATTTGGGCGCTTGGCAACCCGCATGTATTTACAACGGTTGCAGCATCCTGGGGTCACATGACCGACATTTGCGATCTTCCCAGCTGGCTCCCAACAAGCAAAATCAATGGGGAACTCTGTGATTCACTTAAGAACCACTCAGTTCGCTTAATTACCATGTGATTCACTTAACGACCACCACAAAAAATGTAAAATCAGGTATGGTCCCGTGATGCCTTGCGTAATGACTACACTGCTTAATGACCAATTTTCTGTTCCCTATTGTCATCGTTAAGCGAGGACTGTGCCCTTTTGTTTGTAGGTCTGCTGCTTCTGGTCACCAAGGCTTCCCTTGGGACTAAAAAAAAAATAGAGATCTGCAATTCGGAGGCTAGTGAGAATTGGTTAAATATCTCCTCTAGTCCTGGCTTATGGGGTTACTTAAACCCACAGAAACTGGTGGTTTAAGTCACCACTTTCTTGTCCATCTTTGATTTCAAACAAGGGGAAAAGAAGACGGGGAGACAAGTTGCCAGTCCTCGTTGAGGAACTGCAAAGCGATGGCTGTGTTCTACAGCTTGCTTAATTTGGTAACCTGAATTCACTCTTGCTCTGGATTGGCATCACTGAATCTAAACAAACAGCCAAGGCTTCTGCAAGATGCTAAGCCACCCATGAACCTAACCCGATTGAAAGTTACCGAGTTTAGTATGCTGGGCAAATGCAGCCTCTAGTTCGGTGTTTCTCAAGCTTGGCAGCTTGAAGATGTGTGGACTTCAACTCCCAGAATTCCCCAGCCAGTTAAGCTGGCTGGGGGAATTCTGGGAGTTGAAGTCCACACATCTTCAAGCTGCCAAGCTTGAGAAACACTGCTGTAGTTTGTTCCTTGGCCTGGTTAAGCATGCTGCACAAACCTTTTCATCGTTGAGGTGAGCAGGACAACCAGCCTTTCCTCAGTCTCTGTGCCACCTTGCGTCCGTCCATCCCTCTCCCCACTTCTGTATCCCCTCCAGGTGGGGGGCTTATCATCAAGATCTTGAAACGCACCAGCACCTTCCATAAGGGGGACGCAGCAGTCGGCGTTCCTGTTGCTCAGGGCATCAAACTCAGCATGCCGAAGAAAACGAAACTCTACGTGGACCAGACGCTGCGCGAGCGGGAAAGCGGAGTGGGTAAGTAGGACAGGCCAGAAACCTTGATCGGAGAGCCAGCTCGGTGTAGTGGTGAATGGGCTGGACTAGAAACTGGGAAACCGTGAGTTCTAGGCCTGCCTTAGGCGTGAAAGCCGGCTGGGTGGCCTTGGGCCAGTCCCTGTCTCTCAGCCCTAGGAAGGAGCCAATGGCAAACCAGGAGACTCAGAGTTCTAGTCCCACCTGAGGCATGATAGCCGGCTGGGTGACCTTGGGCCAGTCCCTGTCTCTCAGCCCAACCCACCTCGCAGGGTTGCTGTTGTGGGGAAAATAGTAGGCAGGAGCATTATGTCCGCCACCTTGAGTTGTACAAATAAAGGTGGGATAAAAATCCAATCAATCAATCAATACCCAGCGCCTCCTAGCCAGCCTGTTCATTTACGCCATCTCCATCTGGAGCGTGTAGATGCTTATCAGCTGTCTTCCTTGGAAGAGAAGCCGCAGCCGAGCAACAGGGTCCAGAAAAATCTGTTACTTTTATTTTAGAAACAGAAGCAAGGTTCACACAACATGCTAAACCCTTGACCTGAATTAACAAACAATAGTGGCTGTGTTCACAGAACCAGCTGGGCCCAAGCAAGCAAGCAAACCGTACTGGGATTTAACAGGGTAATCCGATGTCCCCAGACGAGCCAAGGCAAAGGTTGCCTTCCTGTAACATTTCAACTATCCAAATTTACGTTAGGCCCAGTCTTGTGTATTGTGTGAGCTCAGATACTCCACTCGGTCACCGTGCAAGAAAACCTGGAAGTCGAGCCAAGGAGACAAACGGGTGTCGTGGCCTGCTTGGCTGCGATCACTCCCCTAGGATTTGTGGCTTATCCCAAGCAGGTCAAATGGCTCAAAAAGTGTGACCCCCCACCAAGCTCCCAGCTCCTTGTGGGAGTCACCTGACGGATGGCTCACCTGTATGCCCGCGTTATTGGTGGCAGAAACCCACAGCTACCAGGATGCCTTGCTTGGCTGCATAACACAGCTTACAGGTAGTCCTTGACTTACAACTATTTGTTTGGCGACTGTTGGAAGTTATGACGGCACTGAACGAATGATGCAGAGCTTTCCAAACTGTGTGTCGCGACACAAAAGTGTGTCGCCACACACAGCGTGGTGTGTCGCCACACCACCTAGAAGCGGCGGCGCGCGTGTGCACGGCGGCCGCGGCCCAGCATTAGTGCTTCCGCGTTTTAGCGGAGGCTGCCGCCACTTCTGCCACCACCGTGCACGCACGCGCCGCCGCATGACCCCCCGCGCCGCCGCCGTGCACGTGCGCGCCGCTGCCGCCAGTGTGTCACCAGCGGCGGCACTTTGGAAAGCCCTGGAATGGTGGTTATGACTGGTCCTCAGAATTCTAGCTGTCCTAGCACCTCCACGGTCACGTGATTGCAATCTGGGCGCTTGGCAACCGGCTCGCACTTACAACCAGTTGCAGTGCCCGTGATCATGTGATCGCCATTTGCAACCTTCCCTGCCGGCTTCCCCATTGACTTGGTTGTGGGAAGCCGGCAGGAAGTTGCCTCATGACCTAATGACCGTGGGATTCGGTTAACAATGGCAACCAGGACTGCAGGGAGTGCTGTCCCTAAGTGATGCAGTCGCACTTTACGGCCGCATCAGTTAGCGACAGAAATTCCAGTCCCAATTGCTGTCGTAAGTCGAGGACTACCTGTTTTTCGCAGCGTCGGGTTCTGAAGCTGCTGCTGTGATGTAATTCCTGAACATGGGGTTTTGTTCCTGGAATAGAGAGATTTGTGATCATGCCTGGCTTAAAGTCTGACAGCAGTTTGCTCTGAAAACATTAAAGGCAAAGAGATGGAAAAATTCAGAAAATTTGCAAGGTGGCAATTCCCCCCCCCCCCCCAAGAACTCTAAGAATCTCCTCCCTGGATTTGATTACTCACCGCAAGCTAACAGGCATAGAAAATTTCCTTTACATCAGTAGATCAAAAAGGCTATCTCACTGGGATTGGACTTTGTGCTAAGCCAGTTTGTTCTCTTCTTGTTCTGAACAAGCCAGAGTGGCCTGGTTCACACATAACCTTAAGCCCATAATAGAAACCCAGATAGTAGGGTTTCCATAGATTGCTAAGCTGGGTTTGCACGACTTCCTAAACTAAGTCTAGATAACCCAGATGGTGGCTTGGTGTGACTCATAAGCCTAATTGTGGACGGAGAGGTTCGGTTGAACAGAATCACCACCACCAGCATTGTGGAGGTCGGTTCCAGCCCTGGCTGAGTCGGCCACCATGGTCTGCCGTCAAAGATAAGGCTGGTCCAAGGCCAGAGAGGGCAGCTGCTGTCACAGTGAAGTGGCCCATCTGTCTGGTGGCCCTTTTGAAGGTGGTGGTGAGTGAGTCTTGGCACTTGCCTTCCGTTCATCCTCCTCCCTTCTCTCCTTGCCCAGCGATGCATCAGGTCTTTCAGACAGACCTCAGCCGCATCCGTCTCAGGGCGGCCCGTGCCTACGTCCGGGCGCTCGAGTGCAGCATGACCCCCGTCTCGGAGTCCGTGCAGGAGCCCCTCAAGTTGAACGCCGTGGTGAGAGCATTGATGCGATCATTGATGCCATGGGCATCCATGGCATCATAATACTATCAAGGTTTCTGTGCGGCATTTATGTCAAATTGGAGCCCGCAAACCTAAATCCAGGGGCTCGAGTGCAGCGTGGTACGAATCAGTGGTTCTTAAATGGTTTGACCCCTTTTCCCGGTCTCAAATAATGTCATTACCCCACAAAAAAACAGACTCTGTTGTTTCACGCAAGCGTCTCAGCAGCAGCAGTCCCAAACTGGATCCTCGAATCACAAACAATGACAGATTGTTCCATTACCCCCAGGATATGTCCAAAATACCCCCTTGGGGGTAGTTTAAGATCCGCTGCCGTACATTAACATCAATCAAGCCGATGTAAAGGGATGCAAATGATGCAAAATGGTTGGTGATGTCATTAGAGTAAATAAATAGATGCATAAATGAATACACGCATGAATAAATTTGGATTTTATTGTGTTTATATTTTTATTGTTGTTTTTATTGTGGTGGTGGTTGTGAACCGCCCAGAGTCCCTCCTTGAGGCGGGGAGATGGGCGGTCATAGAAATTTAATTAATAAGTAAATAAGTAAATAATAAATATTGTTTCAGCCGCAGGGACAGCCTGCAGTGGCCAGCAGCTAGCGGCCTTTCCCCACCTGTAACCATGCTGGCTACAGGTTCTGTTGGCTGCAGAGGATGGGAATTGTGGTCTGGAGCATCCACTTCTGGGTTGGGGAAATCTGCTTTCCCCAAGAGCAGTGTTTCTCAACCTTGGCAACTTTAAGACGTGTGGACTCCAAGTCCCAGAATTCCCCAGCCAGAATAACGTCTTAAAGTTGCCACGGTTGAGAAACACTGCCCAAGAGGATCATTCTGGGAGAGAAGAATCTAAGATAGCAGTGATCATAGAGGAAAGGCCATTGTGGACTTTGAGGGGAAGTTTTTTGAAAATTGCGGGGGGGGGGGATTAAAGGAAGGGTAGGGACTTTGTTTGAAGTGAGGCGCCCTTCCATCTATAAAACAAGACCCTGGGAAAGGGGGGTGGGGTGAAGGGAGGTCCGGCGGTGTCAACGCGCTAGAAGCTTTTTGATTGCTGGAGGACGCGTCTGCAAACAAGAACCAGGAGAGATTTCTAAAAGAAAAACCGGGGGCATTGGGACCATCAGGGATATTTGACAGGTCCAGAGTTGAAATGCAGATGACCTTTTGGGCTTAGGGAGAGAACCCTTCCTCATTGGGGCTTTGCCCTCCTTGACCCAGGTCCTTGTGTCCCCATATAATGCCTCCCCCTCCTCCTCCCTCCTCCCCCCCTCCAGGTCCAGGGCATGGGCCCCACCTTCAAACTGTGCCTCAATCTCCAGAACATGTCTGAGAACCAGACAGTGGCAAACCTCCTCATCTGCTTCGTTTATGATAAAAACCGCTATTCCATCGAGCGCCCTTTCTTCAAGGTAACACCGCACCGTTCTCCCTGTGGGTCGAGGGCCCTTTCCTGCGTGTTCGCGGTTCCGCTGCATCCTGTTGCTGAAAATCTTATTCCTGGGACCGATAACAGGAATGGCCTGAAACCTGTCTTGGCTAGATAATTTTTGGGCTACAGACCAGTGTTTCTCAACCTTGGCAACTTGCAGAAGGGTGGACTTCAACTCCCAGAATTACCCAGCCAGCATGTCACTGTAGCCCCTCCTCCCTCAAGACTAACCAGTGGTCATTTCTGAGTTTCAGCTACTAACTATGCCAACTAAAGTGTCCCCTGTTCGCTCTGGAGCCGGGCTGATGAAACCCTGAACCCTAAATTTAGATTAACAAGCTGCAATTGCCGTATACCCAAGTTATGATCCCCCACCCCCACAATAAACCACATTATGTCTCAGTACAATAATCTGGTTCGTGCCGTGTGCTAATAAAATGCCTGGGTTTTCATAATATGCTGGACCACAAATCACCCAGGCCTACTTTAGACTCTCCTCATATATGGTGCAGATCCAACTCTTCTCCCCTCTACTTCCTTATTGACAAAATTTATTTCTCTTTTTTTCCCCAACTTTCTTCTCAGGCTCCGATGTTGATCCCAGGACTGAATTATCCTTTAGCAACCTTTGTCGAGTGTCTCAGCGACCAAGGGATCTCGGATATCATTAAGGTGGGTGTCCTTGAGTAGGTTTTCCCGGCCCCCCACAAGCCACCACTGCTGTGTCCCCGAACGTTCACAGAATCTCGAACGGCCCAAAGTCAGTATTATGAAGGGCAGTTATGATAGACTCATTGGGCACTAGCAGAATGGGCAGTCCAGTCCAGGGTTCAAGCAGCGGCCTCTGCAGCAAACCACAATGATGCCAAAATGCCAGGGTGCTTTTGACAAAGCCCTTGTGTGGATGTCATGGTCAGAATGATGGTGTCACTTTGATGACATCATCACTCAAGTGCTACCTTATGTACTTGTCTCCTGACATCTGATGCAAGTGCACAAATTATGACATTTTGGGCGATGATGTAGTCACATATTCATTCAGAGTCGTCCTGTATGAGTTGGGCGGTCGAGAAGTCAAATAAATAAATAAATTTACCCCTCCCTGCAGACTGGCACAGGTCCTCTACCAGCGGTCAAGGACTAATATACAGGTAGTCTTCACTTAATGGCCACAATTGGGACCGGAATTTCAGTTGCTAAGTGAAGCGGTCATTAAGTGAATCCAACCCGATTTCACAAACTTTTTTCCAGTGGTGCTGAAGTGAATCACCGTGGCCGTTAAGTGAACCACTTGGTCGCTAAGCGAATCACACGGTTCCCCATTGGTTTTGCTTGCCAGAAGCCAGCCAGGAGGGTCAAAAATGGCGATCATGTGACCCTGGGATGCTGCAACGGTCATAAATGCGAACCAGTTGCCAAGTGCCCAAATTGTGATCACATGACCGCAGGGATGCTGCGACGGTCGTGTGAGGACCAGTCGTAAGTTGTTTCTTTCAGCACCGTCGTAAGTCCAAACCATCACTAAATGAATGGTCATTAAGCGAGGACTACCTGTAGTAAGGTTTTGTCAGGCCCCAACGGAGATCTTGGTTTCTGATTGGTCAGGCAAGGCTTACAAGAAGGTACAAGGAATGATGGAAATGATTCCCCCATCTTGAGTTGAGGCTCAAGTATAGGAAACCTCTGGTCCACATTTAAATGCAGATTATAGTTAGTCGTAGAAAGCGAGTTACTCCTTCAGACCATCCCCTCCAAATAGATCAGGGGGACCCCTGAAGCAACATTTCCCTCCTCTGCCTCCCTGCCCTTTTGGGCTCTACACGGCAGCAGCAACGCTCTCGTGGGCTGGGCGGCCGTATCTCTGGGTCAGGACGCAGAATCCCCGAGCTGCAGCTTTGCTTCTGGCCTCACGATTTGGCTCTGCAGGATCAAGTCTGCCCATCGTCTATCTCAAGGGTCGGAAATGGCGGCTCGCGAGCCAGATGCGGCTCTTTGGCCCCTTGAGTGTGGCTCTTCCGCAGCTGAACTCACCCCCGCCCCTTCCACGTGATAGGCCCCCGCCCGCAAATCCCGCCCCCTGGCTCTCGCACTGAGCGAGGCCCGGCGCAGCAGGGAGGCAGCGCCATCTCCAGCCGCAGCAGCCCCTGCGCGGAGAGAGGCAAGCAGGCAGGTAAGCGGGCAGGCCTCGTTTCCCACCCTCCATCGTCTTCTTCCTTCAACGCGGGCAGGCGGAAGCGGCCGAGGGGGGCGGGCCCGGCGGCGGAGGCCAGGGCTGCCCGCTTACCTGCCTGCCTGCTTCTCTCCGCGAGGCCCCCGATCCGGCTTGGACCCCGGGAAGGCAGCGGAGGGCCTCGCGGAGGGAGGCAAGCAGGCAGGTAAGCGGGCAGGCCTCGTTTCCCACCCTCCATCATCTTCTTTCTTCAACCCGGGCGGGCGGAAGCGGCCGAGGGGGGCGGGCCCGGCGGCGGAGGCCAGGGCTGCCCGCTTACCTGCCTGCCTGCCTTTCTCCGCGAGGCCCCAGATCCGGCTTGGACCCCGGGAAGGCAGCGGAGGGCCTCGCGGAGGGAGGCAAGCAGGCAGGTAAGCGGGCAGGCCTCGTTTCCCACCCTCCATCGTCTTCTTCCTTCAACGCGGGCAGGCGGAAGCGGCCGAGGGGGGCGGGCCCGGCGGCGGAGGCCAGGGCTGCCCGCTTACCTGCCTGCCTGCTTCTCTCCGCGAGGCCCCCGATCCGGCTTGGACCCCGGGAAGGCAGCGGAGGGCCTCGCGGAGGGAGGCAAGCAGGCAGGTAAGCGGGCAGGCCTCGTTTCCCACCCTCCATCATCTTCTTTCTTCAGCCCGGGCGGGCGGAAGCGGCCGAGGGGGGCGGGCCCGGCGGCGGAGGCCAGGGCTGCCCGCTTACCTGCCTGCCTGCCTTTCTCCGCGAGGCCCCAGATCCGGCTTGGACCCCGGGAAGGCAGCGGAGGGCCTCGCGGAGGGAGGCAAGCAGGCAGGTAAGCGGGCAGGCCTCGTTTCCCACCCTCCATCGTCTTCTTCCTTCAACGCGGGCAGGCGGAAGCGGCCGAGGGGGGCGGGCCCGGCGGCGGAGGCCAGGGCTGCCCGCTTACCTGCCTGCCTGCCTGCCTCTCTCCGCGAGGCCCCCGATCCGGCTTGGACCCCGGGAAGGCAGCGGGGGCCTCGCGGAGGGAGGGAGGCAGGCAGGTAAGCGGGCAGGCCTCGTTTCCCACCCTCCATCATCTTCTTTGTTCAACGCGGGCGGGCGAAGAGCGGCCGTGGGGGGGGTCGGGCGGCGACGACAAGCGGCGCGCTTCAGGCTTTCAGCGCTGGAAGGCGGGCCTCCTTCCAGCACTGAAAGCCTGAAGCGCGTCGCTTGTCGTCGCCGCCCGCCCCCCCCCCCCACAGCCGCTCTTCGCCACAGATCCCGCCGGAGCTGATCTCCCTGGACCCCGGGCAGCTGGGCCGGGTGGACGCCGTCTCCCGCCCGCAAACCCCGCCCCCTTCCACGTGATTGGCCCCCGCCCGCAAACCCCGCCCCCTGGCTCTCTAGCATTTCAAAATGTGCACGAGCATGTCAAAATGGCTCCCGGCATAAAAAGTTTGCCGACCCCTGGTCTATCTGTTCCCCTCTTTTCTTTGCGTAAACAACCATCCAAGCCCCCCCCCCCCCCCCGCTTTGCTGTGGTGAGAAATCTGGTTGGTTTGTCTCGGCCCCCCATTTCCCCTGTGCAGGCTTCCGCCTTCCCTTCCGTGCCGTGCACCAAGACCTGGCGTGGCGGCCTTTCTCCAGAGGAGCTTTGTTCCAAGGGATCCTGCCAGTGGGAATTCCCCCCGGCCCCGCTTGCCTCTCCTTGACCTTCGGCCCGCCGCCCCTTTGCCTTTCAGGTGTTTGTGATGAAGGAGGGCGACAGCCGGCCTCTGCTCACGGCCCACGTCAGCATGCCTGTCAGCGAAGGCTTGACGGCTGCGTGAGCCACCTCCGAGGGGGGCCCCTCCAGCCACAGGGCGCTCTTGACTGCCTCGGCACAGCGGCGGGGAACTGGAGACAGGCGTGCCAGCCCTGGAACACGTAGCATCTTTCCCAACCGTGGGAAGAACGTTCCCGTCTCCCGTTAAGGAGCAGCCCGCATCCAGAGACAGCCACCGGATCAGCCAGGTTAGAATGAGCAGGCTTGGGAAGTAAAGCTACTGAATAGCAGCGCAAGGCTGGGAGGCCAGAACAGCTCAATAAATTGTATTTGTTCTCCAATCTAAAGAAAAGAAGCATCCCCTCTTTACGGGAACAAGCAGCTATGCAAGAAAACATCCCTTGGCTATACAGGTAGTCCTCACTTAACGACCATTTGTTTAGTGACGGTTTGGACTTACAACGGCACTAAAACCGATTTGGGACCAGTCCTCGGACGTACGACCGTTGCAGCATCCCCACAGTCACGTGATCACGATTTGGGCACTGGCAACCGGTTCGCATTTACGACCGTCGCAGCGTCCCACAGTCACATCGTTGCCATTTTTGACCTTCCCAGCCGGCTTCTGGCAAGCAAAATCAAGGGGGAACCGCGTGATTTGCTTAACAACCCTGTGGTTCTCTTAACGACCATGTGATTTGCTTAACGACTGCTGCAACAATGGATTTGCTTAACAACCGCATCGCTTAGCGACCGAAATTCCAATCCCAATTGTGGCCATTAAGCGAGGACTACCCGTACTTTCCTGAACAGAGTAGCATTCAACTTTTAAGCCCAGCTCTTGCCAGCTTTAGGACTTGCAACAAGACCAGCCTTCTGCTTTTTAAAACTAGTTTTACAGGGGAGGTGCTCTAGCAAGGTGGCAGTTTCTGCCATCTGTGCTTAAAGCTTTTTTTTTTTTCCCCTTCCTGTTTGCTAGAGTGGCTTCTTTTTTGCAACAAGGAGGAACAAGTGGCGGGTTCTCTCCATCTTTGTGGGTTTTTTTATTTACACCCTTTGAGTGCCGAGGTGTGAACGCGAAGCTGACAGTAATATTCTTCCTAACAGTAGTAACAGCCTGGTTTATGAGAAGAGGCTTAATTTCTCTTCTCAAGAAGCATCTGCTTTTCTCGCACTCTCTGGGTGTTTATCCAGCCTACCTCCCCCCCCCCCCCCCATTTTCAACCCCTTTAAAGATCAGCTTTGGGACCAGGGCCCCAAGAACAATCCAAGGTTTGCTGCCTTAAAAGTGGCTTTGTTGTCAGCTCGGAAACATGTTCAGGAAGATTAGATGGGCAAAGATGGCGACATGCCTGGCCCCTCCCCAATGAAATGGAGCTGGATTTTCAGACCTGTTTTTCCTTTGAGGTCGTTGGAAAGGCTTTAAGGCATAATATCAGAAATGTTTTGGATGTATTAGAGTATCTAGAACAACATAATGAAAAACAAGCCGCCTTGATATTCATAGATGCTGAAAAAGCATTTGATAATTTAAATTGGTCCTTTATGTTTAAAGTATTGGAGATTATGAACTTTGGTGGGAATTTTATTAAGTGGATTAAATCAATTTATACACCCCAATCTGCAAAAATAATTGTCAATGGAGAATTTAGTAAACCTTGTGAAATACAAAAAGGCACAAGACAAGGCTGTCCTTTATCTCCGCTTTTGTTCATATTGATCTTAGAAGTTCTACTTAGAGATATTAGACAAGATGATGGTATTCATGGTATCAGAGTTAAAAAAGAAGTTTACAAATTAAGAGCCTTTGCAGACGACCTAATCATTACATTAGAGAATCCACTGGATGGAATTGAATTATTGATGCAGAAATTGAAGGACTTTGGGTCGTTAGCAGGGCTCAAAATTAACTTACAGAAAACAAAAGTTTTGACTAAGAACATGAATTATCACCAACAAGAGAAATTGAGAGAAATTACAGGATATTCTTTGGAGAAAAAAGTAAAATATTTGGGAGTTTATTTAACATCGAAAAATGTTAAATTATTTCAAAATAACTATATCCCGCTTTGGATAGATATTAAAAAAGATTTAGACCGTTGGGGGAAACTACAATTATCATTATTGGGGAGAATATCAGCGATTAAAATGAATATATTACCAAGAATTCTATATCTCTTTCAAACAATACCTATACTGACATCAGAGGAACCATTTAAACAGTGGCAGAAAGACATTTCTAAGTTCATTTGGCAAGGGAAAAAACCAAGAATAAAATATAAAGTCTTGCAAGATTCAAAAGAAAGAGGTGGTTTAGGACTCCCAAATTTGAGACTATACCATGCAGCTTGTGGTCTGGTATGGCTTAAAGAATGGATTGTTTTGAGAAATGAAAAATTATTAAATCTGGAAGGTCATGAATTAAGATTTGGGTGGCATGGATATCTGTGGTATGATAAGGCTAAAATAAATGTGGACTTTAAAAATCATTATATTAGAAGATCCCTGTTGAGAATTTGGAATAAATATAAATCAATTTTATGTCATAAGAGACCTTTATGGATTTCCACGCAAGAAGCCTTTTATAGAACAGAAGTAAGAAATAAAGATAAGTGGTTGACATATAAGGACTTATTAAAAAAAGAACAAGGACACTATGTGATAAAATCAAAAGAAGAACTTGCCCAAGAAGGTTATACCTTTCAATGGCTCTCCTATAGGCAACTTATAGAGAAATTTAAATTAGATTAAAAAAAATTAGAATTTGAACAAACTAAATCAGAATTTGAAATACAATTATGTGAAAATGATGAACGTTTAATTGCTAGAATGTATAAATTATTGTTAAAAGGAGAAATGGTAGAGGAACAAGTTAAAGATTGTATGATTCAATGGGCGAAAAATATTGGCCACAATATACAACTTCATCAATGGGAAGATATGTGGACTAAAGGATTAAAATTCACCTTATGCTACAACTTAAAAGAAAATTTTTATAAGATGATGTATCGATGGTATATGACCCCACAAAAACTTTCAAAAATGTACGGGAACATATCCAACTTATGTTGGAAATGTATAAAACAAGAGGGGTCTTTTTACCATATGTGGTGGACTTGTAACATTGCAAAAGAATTTTGGACTGAGATACATTCATTGATGCAAAATATACTACAGATACGAATACCATTTAAACCAGAATTTTTTTTACTTGGAATTTGGGAGGAACAAATAGAAAAACATTTCTTTAGAATAATACAGTATATGATCACAGCAGCAAGACTATTATATGCACAAAACTGGAAAAATCAAAGTGTTCCAACAATACAGGATTGGATGTTGAAATTATTAGAGATGGCAGAAAATGATAAATTGACTTGCTTATTAAAAGATAATTCAAATTGTTACTTTCTTAAAGAGTGGAAACCATTGATGGACTATTTGCAAAAAGCAGGAGGAGTAAAGCTAACATGGGGATTTGATGATTAGATTATATATAAATAGTATATAGTATAATAGACAAGAAAAGTATATGAATGTTATATGAATAACCAGCATGTAAAAACAAACTATCTATTTTATTCTTATGACCATAGTTGGATCGGAGGTCATCCAATTTCTTTGTCTGTGTTTTTCTTTCTTTTTTTTTCCTTTACTGCACTTTTCTTTTCTTTTTCTCTTAATTTGTAGTTCTATTTTCATTTCATTCTTAACTTTTAGCTTTGTATATTTAAAATCCAATAAAATTTAAAAAAAAAAAGGAAAGGCTTTAAGGCAGTGTTTCTCAAACTTGGCCACTTTAAGAAGGGTGGACTTCAACTCCCAGAATTCCCCAGCCAGCATGAATTCTGGGAGTTGAAGTCCACCCCTCTTAACATTGCCAAGTTTGAGAAACACTGCTTTAAGGGCTGCAGTGAAAATTTACAGCTTTACAAAACCTGAAACGAAGGCACCAAAAACACGGCTGCAAGGCTCAAGATTTCTGCTTTTTGCTCTTTAAAGTGTTTTGCTCTTTAAAAAAGTAAAAAAAAAAAGGAGGGGAATGTGGAAGTATTAGCTCCATCCAGTCCAGGGAGA
The DNA here is from genome assembly GCA_023362775.1 of Charina bottae. NCBI lineage: Eukaryota > Metazoa > Chordata > Lepidosauria > Squamata > Charinaidae > Charina > Charina bottae. The sequence goes on along the minus strand of JALMGJ010000026.1, from coordinate 5,578,196 downwards.
TCACAACCTTGCCAGTTGTGCCCCCTGCAGTTCCTAAGCAGAGCACAGGGTTTCCACGACACACTTCGCTTCTGTCCTAAACCAACCTTTATGCAGCTGGGTTCATGCAGTACACTAAGCCACAATAACCGAGCTGAGCAAGTTGTGGGAATGCAGCCGCTGGTATTTACATTGCTCTGGTTAGGCATGTTGACCCCTCAATAGCTTTTCATTTCTAATTAATGTAGGTGCAAAAATAACCCGTTGGTGTACCTTGAGAATACAGCTTCTTCCTGTTAGGCCCAGCTGCCTCAGACTTGGGCATATTCTGTCTGTACAAAATATATTACTGCTTCCCCCCCCCCAACTGTGACATGTATAAGTTAAAGACAGACGGGGGGGTGGGGGGAGGCAGTGTCAGATCAACCAACCGCACTGAGTTGGTCACACGGTGGAAATGAAAGGAAACTAAGAACAAAGCAAAAAATTAAAGATACTAAGCCTTGAAACACCTTGTGACTTTTGAGGTGTGAAAAAACATCAACGCAAGTCTAATCGGAATAGAAAATGCATGGGCAGCAGGGCGAAACCAAGAACGCAAAATTATTTCTCCCACAGCCGAAAGGGGTAGAGTGAAGACGAAGAGAGAAACAAATGTGGGGTTTCTTTGTGTGTGGTTCATACATATTGAGAGGTGATCTTGATTCCAGAATCGAAAGAAACGTGGCTGTTTCTATTAGATCCCTTTTTATTAATTTCGTACGAAAATCACTAGCACCGGTCAATGTATTTTAACAAGCTGCCTTCTTCATTTTGATAGAACAAATCCTGCCCATGGATTCTACTCCATTTCCATCTGCCTATCCTTGAAATATTCCTTTCCCCCATGGCCACACACCTGCGCACAGGCAGGCACGCAGAGGAAATACCCGGGCTCCGTTGCCGTTACACAAAGGTTTTGCACAAAGCTGGGCTTCGGTCAATATTCCCAAATGTTGACTTGGCAGTTCTAAAATGGGGAGGCAGTGGGGTTAGCCACTATCTAAGGGTTGCTTTTAAAATTAAGAAACACCTGGGGGAAATCGAGCAATCCTGCATTTTAAAGAAACTACTTAACTACGAGGAAGAAGCAATTAGGGAGTCATTGTAGGCCAGCAACATCTGGAGGGCACTCAGTTGGAAAAGCCTGAGGAGGAATAAGACTCAGTGCTCCAAAGCCACACACAGATGCATGCACACCATCACCATCACGGAGGGCAAGCAGCTGGCGTCTTTCTTCCCAAATTGTTGAGGACCGCCGTCGTCGCAAACTTGCTAATCCCACAAGCGTTGGAACCACGGTGCAGCCGGAAATAACCCTGGGAGAAAACAGAGAGTCTGCATTCAAACAACAGATATCCCTTGGCGGTACCGATCTTTCTTCCCAATCGGTACATTTTTACAGGTTGTGAAGCATCCCGAACTCTGTGAAGATCTACATGTTGTAATCAATGGATTACTTCATTATTTGCAAGGAAGGAAATGTCTAATTATGCCACCAATTGGATGGCCTCTAGGGCATCCCCTTTATTTGGGTCCCAATCATTTTGTTGCTACTGTATTTACAGGTAGTCCTCGACTTATGACCATTCGTTTAGCGACCGAAGCTAGGACAGCGCTGGAAAAAGTGACTTGCGACCGGTCCTCACACTTACAACCATCACAATGTCCCTGCAGTCGTGTGATCAAAATCCAGGCGCTTGGCAACCGGCTCGCACTTATGACGGTTGCAGCGTTCTGGGGTCACGTGATTGCCATTTGCGACCTTCCCAGCCGGCTTCCGGCAGGCAAAGTCAATGGGAGAAGCCGGATTCACTTAACGACCGCAGCAAAAAAGATAATAAAATTGGGTGTGACTCACTTAACCGCCTCGCTTAGCAACAGACGTTCCAGTCCCAATTGTGGTCGTAAGTCGAGGACTACCTGTATGTCAATCTAACCAACCCAACTGGTGCATTCTAATAACAGGCTTAACCCCAATCCCCAGGTGGTGGGGACAGATCCCATGGAATGGTGCTTTCCCTGCCCCTGAACTGGGTTTTGGTTTATCCAGCTCGTTTTCCTCAAGTTATCCAAGCCGGATAGGGTCCACATGATCACCTAAACCAGTGTTTCTCAACCTTAGCAACTTTCAGATGTGTGGACTTCAACTCCCAGAATTCCTCAGCCAAGTCTGAAAGTTGCTAAGGTTCAGAAATACTGATCTAGACCACCCCCACTGTCATGGGAAGGAATCCAGTTCCCCCTAAAAGCCAGCTCACCTTTTAGCTCCTGCTTAAAACCTTCCTCTTAGACTGAGTACCACTGCCATGAAACGGCTCACACCATCAAGGAGTTACAGGTAGTCCTCGCTTAATGACCATTCGTTTAGTGATGGTTCAGACTTACGACGGTGCTGAAAAACCAACTTGCGACCGGTCCTCACATTTATGACTGTTGCAGCGTCCCCCACAGTCGCATGATCATGATTTGGGCACTTGGCAACCGGTTCCCATTTATGACCATCGCAGTGTCATGCGATTGCCCTTTTTGACCTTCCCGGCTGGCTTCTGGCAAGCAAAATGAATGGGGGAACCACGTGATTCGCTTAACGACTGCCACAAAAAAGGTCATAAAATCGGGTCGGATTCGCTTAATGACCGCTTCGTTTAGCAACCAAAATTCTGGTCCCAATGGTGGTCGTTAAGCAAGGACTACCTGTAATTCTTCCTGGCAGTTAGTCAAAATCCTCAGGCTGTGCCCACGGGGGCAACCGACAACCCACTCCTCTGGGCAACAAGCCTTTCCAAACAGTTTAAAAAGTGGATTAAACATCCTCAACCCAGACCTTTTTTCCACTCCCCCTTCCTTGCCTCTCCCTCAATTTGGGGGGGTGGGAACTTTACTGAATCGGGGTGCCAAAGTCACCTGTTCCGAACATCCAAATCTGCATTGCTGAAAATTGCTCCGAGGCCACCCAATATGGTTTTAGGAGCCACAGGAACTTAAGAGGGAGGGTGTGCGTGGCCCCGCGGGTGAGAACACGGTCTCTGGATCTCCCCCCCCCCCTTTGAATGCACTCTAACTTTTTTCTCCAACTCCGGCACCTCCATCGCTGGAACTCAACCCACCTGTTCTCCCCAGTGGATTCCCCACGAGTTCTGGATAATCCAGTATGGTCCACTCCAGGAACCGCGTCGGCTTTTGGCTGCACCGAAAAGCACACAGTAAACCACGAGGATTATAATCAACATGGATGTTAATTTCCTTGTTCCGTAAATCAAGAAGGCACCGAGTTCTTGACGGTCCGTTATCGCTAAACTGGGCTAGAAGTTGAGCGTCCCAATTTTCCCATTCCGTGCTGGTTAGCTTCTCCCAGAATCTAACATCGGAATCTGAATTTGTGCCGCGACAGAACTGCAACCTAATTAGCAAGTTAATCCCTTTTGGGTTGGCTGAATAAGTCGAACCATAAACTCACCACTTGACGTGTGTTCACACAAGTTGAAAACCAATCAAACGTTGCATGTTGTGCAAATGAGGCCACGGAGCCTTCCATCGACATGGGGAAGGGTGTTGTGCGAACACAGCCAGAAATACATGTCTTTTACACGGATTTATTTATTTGCTACCCTGCCTTTCCATTTCTTTCAACCCTCAGGGTGGCTAACAACAGTAAAACATTCAGAGTAGAAAATGTAACAAATTCACACAACATTAAGCCAGAAGCAACAACAAAACAACACCAAACCCCTTTACGGCTTATTGCACTGCATGAATCAAGCTGACATTAGACGCTTTAGGGTATAAAGCAGTGTCAGCTTATACAGCCCCCCCTTTGCAACAGTCATTTGAGAGGCTACAACATTTAGGCCCTCCTGATTAAAAGTTTCACCCTGGCTAGGTTTGCACAATACGCTGAACCCCGGTTAACAAGGGAAGTCTCGTTAACAAAACTTTATTGGAGTTTCGCGCAACCCAACTTAGTTCAAATGAATCCAGGTTTTGTGTTCATTTTGCATCATCAACTAAACACATCGGTGGGATGCACCCCGTAGGCTGTCTCTCTGTCACACACACACACACAGACTAACTCTGGTTGAGATTAACCGAAGTTAGAATCTTGGCTGAATGCAATCCTTCACTGCCCCAGACATTCCAGCTGGTGTGGCGTGAATCCCATCTCAAAACCCTCTGCTGTCGTGGGACCAGGGCTCAGTGGGGAACGGAGCAAGGATACAGTGGATCCCAAGAGACAAGGAAACTTGGTCTGTTTACCTTCACTAAAGCCAACAAGGAGGACCACGTGGTCGAGCCAGTTGGGGTCACAGTCATTCTTGGACCTCTGAATGATACCCTTCTGGTAGTTCTGCCGGAGAGAGAATCAGAACAGGCCATTATTAGCAACAAAGGGATGGTCTTCAAATCACGGTGACATCTGGGTTGGCATTTCTCTTAATCATCCTTTCTGGAATCAGCTACAATGGCAAGAGTCACACGTACAGGTAGTCCTCACTTAACGACCATTCATTTAGTGACAGTTCAGACTTACAACGGTGCTGAAAAAACCGACTTACAACCGGTGCTCACACGACTATTGCAGCGTCCCCGTGGTCGTGTGGGCACGATTTGGGTGCTTGGCAACCGGTTCGCATTTATGACCATCACAGCGTCCCATGGTCACGTGGTCGCCATTTTTTACCTTCCCGGCTGGCTCCTGGCAAGCAAAATCAATGGGGAACCGCGTGATTTGCTTAACAACCATGTGGCTTGCTTAATGACCACGGTGATTCACATAATGACCGCCGCAAAAAAGGTGGTAAAATCGGGTCGGATTCGCTTAACGACCGCTTCGCTTAGCAACTGAAATTCCGGTCTCAATTGTGGTCATTAGGAGACGCCTACCTGTATCATTGTGACCCATTTTCTGGGTCTTCATAACTGAGCCACAAACTAACCCCCTACCCTAGGTTTGCGCAGTATTTCTTCCTTAGGTTACCTCCCACCGGTCATCCAAGACACAAGGGGGTCTCCTTCGTTTTATCCCTACAACAGCCCTGCGAAGAAGGCCGGGCAGAGAAAGAGTGGCTGGCCCCAAAGTCACCCAGTAAACCACCTCGGCAGAGAACAGCCTCGGACCTGGATTTCCCCGGCACCTGGTGCTCAACATTGCCAAGCCACACGTAACACACAAGGACTCGCCTGAGTTCAGACTAGCCCGGTTTGGGATGCTGTGCAAATGCAGCCCCCAAAACACCCAGCCAATGCGTTGGAAAGTATGATAGCTAAGGAAAGAAGTTTCTTTTTCCCTTCCCCACCGTGATCTCACCTGACACTCACCTGAATGACTTTTTGGTTCATGAGAGCTGTTACAGGACCTTGGGAGGCAACAATTTCGGCTATATCTGCGGGGCGGGGGAAAGCATCACAAGTTAACACCGAAGGCTGGACGAGCAAGACCTGAAATGGCGAGTCGGGATTTTGAACTTCCCTCTCCTGCCCTCAGATGCGGACTCGGTGTGACTCAGAAGCTTCCTTCTCATCATTCCTGGCTATTGTCTGAAAGGACGAGAAGGAAGCTTCTGAGTCACACCGAGTTCTTTGCTTGCATACATTGGAGAGCAGGAGAGGGAAACCAGATGTCACTCCCCACTTCCATCATACCAAGGACTACAGGCGCCATGCTGAAGGCACCTCCTGACGCCAACCAAGAGTTCTGTGTCACCCAGAAGTTTGCTAATTTTGCCATTCAGCTAGGCAAAGAGACTTCCAGTAAAGGAGGCCCAATATTTTAAAATAAATTTATTTTAATTTTTTTAAATAAATTCAGGCCCATGGATTTAACACTCATGCCACCTTTTTGCTGCCAAAGAAAATGGATGTTTTAAGCTGACCAACGTTTCATCTTTATTCTACAGAGGGCCTGCAGTTTCCTACATATATATTTTACTTTACTTCCACTCTTAACCGCAGCTGAACCTGACTCAAGGTCCTAAGAATACAAATTGATTGATTTACTGGAGGAGAAACTTGCAGTGGTGGCATTCACACAAACCCATTTGACCCGGTGGGTGAATTAATCCATATTCAGGATTTTCACAATACACTGAACAACAAATTAAGCCAACAGGCTGAATTTGCAAACATAAAAGGTTACGTGCTAAATGAGAGTATGTAGTTTATGGTTGAGTATGTTGTCTGAAAGGGGGCGTGGTGGCTCAGCGCGTAAGACGCCAGACTTGTCAATCGGAAGATCGCAAGTTCAGAGGTTCGAATCCCTAGTCCTGCGTGACGGAGTGAGCTCCCGCACTTGCCCCAGCTCTTGCCAACCTAGCAATTTGAAAGCATGCAAATACAAGTAGATGAATAGGTACCACTTTGGTGGGAAGGTAACAGCGTTCCGCGTGCGTCGTGCCGGCCACATGACCGTGGAAGTGTCTTCGGACAACGCTGGCTCTTTGGCTAACAAACGGAGATGAGCACCGGCCCCTAGAGTCGGACACGACTGCACAAATGTGCGGGGGGAACCTTTACCTTTACCTTTTTATGTTGTCTGAAACATAATGTGGTTTGTTGGCTTGGGCATCACGTAAACGCACCCCTTGCATTTCCATAACTGAGTTTAAACATGTTTGGGGAACCCAGTAAGAGTGTCTTGTGGCTGCCTGCAGATAAATGCATTTGTTCTGGTTCAATTTTTCCATCTGCAAGAAATTCCTAGATTCTTTTATCTCTAGTAAACCTGCTAATCTTTCGGGTGCCTCAAGATCCTTCTAATTCAGAAGTCTCAGTCTAGTCCTTTGCTAAACACATACATTCCTCATCCCTTGGAAGTACATCGTAACCATCAATCTTGGTTAGCTTTCGACCCCTGTGTTTTTGGCAGCGCTGGTCTTTCTCGACGTAGGGATAGAGGGTGCTTGTTGACAATCCACCTGGAAAAGAAATGCAGGGTGGTTCACGAAAGGTACACAAGATAGACTTTTAAACAAAAATCCTACGTTTTATAACCATTATTATTTTGTAATTTTCCTAACATCGGCATTTAAATAACAGTCCCCTGCTTGGAAACTGCTTCTAACAATGACTGCAGATTAATTTTCAATAAATAATAATAATTAATAATAATTTATTAAATTTACATGCTGCCCGACTCGCAAATAAAAGTTGAGCCCAATTCTTGGGGATTGCAAGGACAGATCTATGTTGTTTTCTTTGAGAGCCAAATAGAAGTTGTTCGTTTGTCTTAATCACTTTCTGACTTCCCAGCTGAGAAGGCAAATCAACTAAAAGAATAACCAAGCTCCAACATTGCATTCTTGAGAAAAAATGGCCCTCCAACTTCCCTATTATGTGATCCCCAGGCCTTGAAAACTGGTTTATTTGGTTCAGCCCACTGTGCAAAACCAGCCGATAGTTGCTGGTTTAATAAACCATGGTTAAACAAACCACAACCTGAACCAAGTTGCAACAGGGTCACATGATTGCCATTTTCAACCTTCCCGGCCAGCTTCTGGCAAGCAAAATCAATGGGGAACCACGTGATTCGCTTAACAACCATGTGGTTCACTTAACGCCCACAGTGATTCACTTAATGGCTGCTGCAAAAAAGGTTGTAAAAGCGGGTCAGATTCATGACTGCTTCGCTTAGCAACTGAAATTCTGGTCCCAATTGTGGTCATTAAGCGAGGACTACCTGTATGTTTTTTGTGACTTCTTGAGTTTGTTCTGTTCCTTTCCGATTCGGGTCGTGGTGTGAACCCCTCAAAAGGATGAATTCACTAACCAAACTGAGCTTGCTGCTGCAAGGGAACCTACCGCAAGCAAGCCGGGCCTTTCGTGAAGTATCTCGGCCCCCAGGTTCGACTCGCCCGCCTGCTCGGGCAAAGCCCACCTTGCTGGGTTGTTGTGAGGACCCAACGTGGGCTGAGCAATCGGGGCCTGGAGTCCTACGCGGGGAGCGGCTGGGTGAACGCCTGCAACCGCTACAACAAACGAATGCAACAAACTGGGCGTCTACATACTGTTGTTGATGACGTACTGCAGCGCGTCCCACACAAAGCCACCCTCACAGCCGCTTCTGGAAGGATACGTGCAGTCAATGAGTTCTAGAACGAAAGAGAAAAAGATGATTCGGGAGAGAATGGTTGGCGATGGGAGATGGTTGGCCTTGTTGGGCTTGCCCGCCCCCCAGTTCCAAATCCCTCCAGCCCCCCGCAGCCCCCCACTGCCCAACCTGAGTTTGCAGAGGACGGTGCTTCCACACGGATGGAACTGCCCCCTCCCTCCCCACCTTTCTCCCCCCTTTCCGATACCTAGCGTACCTTGCACCGAGAGGCTGCGGCGGGTATTCCGGTGAATCTTCCACAAGGCCTCCACGTTGGATACGGCTGCAAAGGCCCAACAACAATTGCACGCTCCCTAGGAAAGAGTTAGGAAAAAATCGAACCAGGGTCTGGACCGTCTGCCCCAATTTCTGACCACGGCCCCAGCACCCTAGGGCTGTCGCGGTGCAGGGAAACCCACGCTCGACGTCGGCGGCATGTGGCAGATCTTTGGTTAGTATTCAGAGGGGAGGCCAGCATGGAAATCTCCCAGAAGGAAGCAACGGCAAACCACTTCCTTATGGTTGCCAAGAGAACTGCATGAGCCGGTCCACGGAGCCCCTAACCTTCATCCTGGCCTGCCATACAGGGTTGTTGTAAGGAGAAGGCAGGAAGGGGACCCTGATTTACAACATCCGTAATTGAGTTCCTCGGTTCATCCGTTTTCTAGGCTCGTCTCAGCAAGCCAGAAGATCACAGAGCCCTAAAGTTGGAAGGGACCTTGGAGGTCTTCCAGTCCCACCCCCTGCCCAGGGCAGGAATCCTCAGACCATCCCTGACAAATGGCCGTCCAATCTCTGAAAGCCCCCAGTGATGGAGCCCTTACAAACTCCAGGAGCCAGGCTTGTCGTGTGATGCCAGCCAATTTCTCCCTGCCCTGCCTCTTCCCCCACCCACCCCAGGCCTTGGGAAGATGCGCCAGAATTGCAAAGAGCAATTTCCGTTCCGGTGGTTCGAGATCGTGTGGTTCGAGACGATCTCGCTCCACAAGGCGGGAGGAACCCACCTCCCCCTTTGGCAGGATGCTGAAAGATCTCCCAAGCCTTCCCTCCTCTCCCTAAAACTTGTCAAGGTGGGTCAAGTCTACCTCCGACAAAAGTCCCACGAAGGCCGAAGGCCGGGAGGATGGAAATGGGAGTCCGACGCAGCGTGAGGTTGCGGAAGACACGTTGACAGCTCTCTCCTCCCACACTCACCTGGTCCTGCACTGTAAGGACAGCCTCCGCTTTCCTCCAGTCGCAGGATTTGGGCACCTCTGAGGGGCTGCGGTGTGGCTGCGTTGCCGCAAGCGGTGGAGCCCGCAAGACGGGGTTGCCAAACCTCTCGGCAAACTCCCTTTCTGGGTAGGGAAGGAAAAGGAAAAGCAAGAGGATCTCTGTTGTGGTGAGAACACATTTTATATTCACCTGCCCCAACCTGGGGTTTCGACTCGCAACTCCAATCTTCTCTATCCAGCATGAGTTGTGTTGGCTGGGGATGAGGGGTATTGTGATGCAGAGCACATCTGGCTGAGTTTGCAGAACTTGGGTACTCAGTCCACTAACTCAGAGCTTTCCAAACTGTGTGTCGGGACACGTTAGTGTGTCTGCTGCAGTGTCTGGGTGTGTCGCGGCTGCTGCTGCCTCCGAGCCCTGCCAGGATTCTGTGCAGGTCCTAGTGCCTGCCTTGTGCCTGGCTGCCTCCAAACCTGCTATGATTCCATGCAGGTCCTGGTGCCTGCCTTGTGCCCTGCTGCCTCCAAACCTGCTGTGATTCCGCGCAGGTCCCAGTGCCTGCCTTCTGCCTTGCTGCCTCCAAACCTGCTGTGATTCCGCGCAGATCCTAGCGCCTGCCTTGTGCCTTGCTGTAAGAGTGTGTCGTGAAAAGATGCATGTCTAAAAAGTGTGTCACCAACATGAAAAGTTTGGAAAGCTCTGCACTAACTCTTCAACGAATACACTGAAGCCTTAAGCAACATATTGCGCTGGGTTTAAAAAATGCACAGAGCCTCCGAACAAAAGCATCCCATCTTCCAAGAGGACAGTAGATTTTTGTGGGGTATTTCAGCCCCATCTCTGTTTTCAGTGCCTCACTCGCCGAACGCACCCCACCTTCTCCAAACCATCTATATTTCTTCCAAAATTCTTCCCCATCCCCCTTCTGTCTGATTTTATAACCAACCTTTGGGGAACAGCAGCTTTTATACCACTGTTTCTCAACCTTGGCGAGTTTAAGATGGGTGGACTTCAACTCCCAGAATTCCCCAGCCAGCTCTGCTGGCTGGGGAATTCTGGGAGTTGAAGTCCACCCATCTTAAACTCGTCAAGGTTGAGAAACACTGTTCTATACTCTGCTGTATATAAAGTATTTCAAATACACAGCATTATTGGACTTACTTGTTATCCTAAGATGCAGGTGACTTTTACTAGCACCAGAATTTCAAGCCTGAGTTTCTCCCAATGCATTGTATTATTATTATTATTATTATTGTATGTATTATTAGATCTATATCCCGCCTTTAGTTGGTACAACTCAAGGCAGCGTACAGAATGCTGCCGCCCGTTTTCCCCACAACAACCACCCTGTGAGGTAGGCTGGTCTGAGAGGGAGGGACTGGCCCAAAGTCACCAACTAGCTTCCACGCCTTAGGGTGACCTCGAACTCCAGGTCTCCTGGGTTCCTAATCCAGGATCTTAATCACTACATCAAATTGGCTCCCTATGAATGAAAGTGAGTAGAGTTAGATTCCATATGGGGTAAAAGATGTGAGATTGACAAGAGGAAGGGCAGTGCATGGAGGGGAAAACAGTGGGGTGGGGGGTATCCCCATCTATGTTCCCTCCCACCCCCAAGGAATTAATAGACAAGTAAAGAAGAATTTGAAAAACTACTATCAAATGCTTAGGAATGGAAGAATTGAATTTTGGAAAACTTCCACCCCTTTCACAACCCAGCCCAGCCCAGCTCTTTTCTTGTATATGCTGAAGGCTTTCCCAGTTGATCATCTGCCTTTCTGCCCTTCAGCGGTAACAACAGGACTGTTCAAGTGCTTAGGCAGGACGAGGGAGGGCCGACCCATTGTGGGCGTGGGGCAGCAAACTGCTAGTTTATTTTTATTAGTTTTCTATTTTTGCTTTTCCAAAGAGGGAGATGTCCGTACGGAATTTTTAGCCTCGGCTGCCAAAATAGTTTGGCTGGCCTTGGAAGGTTATGTACCTTGACAAAAAGGAGTGGGGGAAGAGACAGAAAAAAAAATCTCGAGCAGCAAGACGTCTTGATCTTGCTCGATATCCTCCCGAGACGAACACAACATTCCCCAGAGCAGTGAGTAAAGTCAAGTCCTCTTTTACCATTTGCTCGGTATCCCATTGAGTTTGGTGCTGGCCAAGTTGGGACACCTCAGCTCATCCCTCCACCAGGGTTAATCAAACACGCTCCTTAGGCCCCCATAGCTTGCAACGCCCGAACAAAGGAACCGCTGTGTGGCCGGCCCTGTGCACGTTGCTAAGATAAGGACGCCTTCCCACAACACGCAACCACAAACTTCATTTCAGCTTAGCCCACTCAGTTTTCTGAGCCGAGCCACCCTGGTCCCCGAAGCCGAGGCATGGCTCGGCACGGATTACGAACCTGGTTACTCTGGTGCGCCCAGCCAAAAAGGAGAATAAAATCCAAAAGCTAGATTCAACACTGCACTGAGGTTTAAGCTTCACGTGAATACAGCCACTGGCATTTGTAAATCAAAGCTTAGGGCTTTGCGTGACTTCTGAGCCCGACCTATTGTGGCTGATTCAAGAAACCCTGGCTAAATTTAGGCTCAGAACCCAACCATAATCTCTTACAGGTAGCCCTCACTTAACAATCATTCGTTTTGTGTCGGTTCGGATTTACAACGGTGTTGAAAAAACAACTTACAACCGGTTCTCATACTTATGACCGTCGCAGCATCCCCACGGTCACATGATCACGATTTGGGTGTTTGACAACCGGTTCGCATTTATGACCATCGCAGCGTCCCATGGTCACGTGATCGCCATTTTCTACCTTCCTGGCCGGCTTCTGGCAAATAAAATCAATGGGGAACCACGTGATTCACTTAACGACCACGCGGTTCGCTTAACACCCATTGTGATTCACTTAACAACCACCGCAGAAAAGGTCGTAAAATCGGGTCAGATTTGCTTAATGACCGCTTCGCTTTGCAACCAAAATCCCGGTCCCAATTGTGGTCGTTAAGCGAGGACTACCTGTACATTCTCTCAGTTCTATTCAAAACTTAAGGTTTTCTGCATTCCCTGGACAGGCTGAGCAAATGACTAAAAGATCTAGCAGTTGCATCGATGCAACAGGCTGAGCTTCAGTAGGTTACGCCTCGCTTCGAGGTTGTGTCTTGTGGCAGGCTCATCTCTAAATGGCCCACCCACTGCTTCTCGAGGACAGGAACACCCGTCGTCATCCTCACCCGCCACCAGCCCACCGCTAAGCCAATTCCGTGCCTTTGCTTGCTCTCTGCCAACAGCAGCGCTTTCCAACTCAACTCTGCCACAAACGGTCCTGCGCGGTCTGCCCGCCGCATTTCATTTCGCTGCAGCAAATAGCTTTGCTGAAACGGGCTGCTGGGTGCTCTGGTGGGAATGCCCCGTCCCTCTGGTTCCCGGGCACTGCCCTCCAGGGCCATTTCCTCCTGGGCAGCCAAGCTGCCTTCCAAAGTAGACAGACTTTGTTCTTTGTGGCTTGGGTTTCATTTGTTCTGTGAAAGACCGTTTTTCTGAGCTGCTTGTTTTCATGCGGGTTCACCAACACAGCGGCAGAACGTTAGGCCTCTTTCCGCATTTTTAACCAGGTGAAATTGACAGAGCGTCCTACTGGATTTCACCTGTAGGCCAAAGGACCAGAAGAATGGTAAAAATGCCCGACAGGAAGGTGTTAAGTTGAAAGGGGACCAAGACTCATACAACGGGGGAGTCTCTTAAAAACAGTCCATCAGTGGATCCCACAGACACTTAAAAATCTGCCCCCAGAAATGAAAGAGATGGATCTTGTTTTTCCAGTGTGGGTGGAAGCAAGGAAATCCACCAATGGGGAGGGGGGCACGTCAACATTGTCCAGGTTGAACCTCCAGCCTGCATCCCTGCCAAAAGCTGAAGAACCGGCTGAAATCCAGACAGCGATTTCTGAAGCTGGCTTCATCTCCCGCTAATGTCAGCATAGGAAACACAGACGTGAGGAAGAGGCCAACGTTTCTGGTGTAACTCCAGCTCTTTGGGCCAGTTCAGCACTGAGTAGATGGTAGGATTCCAGAAAGCAGGTTAATTCAGGAACCAGGATAAAGATGCACTGTGAAGGCAGGTTCTGGACATGCGTGATTGGCTTTTAATCCCCCCATCAATCAAACTTTCCATTTCCCTTCCACGTTACCTGTCAAGTCACTGAAAGGGGTGATCCCGTACTGTGCTGTCCCCAACTCAGAATCCTGCAGGGCCCGGCTTGTCTCCAAGTTCTGTACAAAGACCTTGAAGCGGTGGAGCATCTCTAGGGTGAGAAATCAACGGGGCAGGGGGAAGAAGACCCCATTTAGAGCCAGTTTGGTCTAGTGGTTAAGGTGCAGGGCTAGAAACCAGGAGACTGAGAGTTCTAGTCCCGCCTTAGGCACGAAAGCCGGCTGGGTGACCTTGGGCCAGTCCCTGTCTCTCAGCCCTAGGAAGGAGCCAATGGCAAACCAGGAGACCGTGAGTTCTAGTCCCGCCTCAGGCATGAAAGCCGGCTGGGTGACCTTGGGCCAGTCCCTGTCTCTCAGCCCTAGGAAGGAGCCAATGGCAAACCAGGAGACCGTGAGTTCTAGTCCCGCCTCAGGCATGAAAGCCGGCTGGGTGACCTTGGGCCAGTCCCTGTCTCTCAGCCCTAGGAAGGAGCCAATGGCAAACCAGGAGACCGTGAGTTCTAGTCCCGCCTCAGGCATGAAAGCCGGCTGGGTGACCTTGGGCCAGTCCCTGTCTCTCAGCCCTAGGAAGGAGCCAATGGCAAACCAGGAGACTGAGAGTTCTAGTCCCGCCTTAGGCATGAAAGCCGGCTGGGTGACCTTGGGCCAGTCACTCTCTCTCAGCCCAACTCACCTCACAGGGTTGTTGTTGTGGGGAAAACAGGAGGAGGAAGGAGTATTAGGTATGTTCACCGCCTTGAGTTATTGGCAGCAGGGCAAGGTCTGGGTCAAGGTTCCTTTGACAGTCAATATATATATTTCCAGTCTCACCCTATTGCCAAAGGGAACCTTGACCCAGACCTTGTGGGTGATCGCAAGTCTTTTTATATAAACAGTAATCTGTTTAAGCAGGGGTACCCAAACTTTTTGGCACGAGGGACCAGTTTCGTAGAAGACAGTTTTTCCACAGACTGGGAGGCGGGGTTTGCAGGCGGGAGCCAATCGTGTGGAATGGGGGGCGGGGTTTGCAGGCGGGAGCCAATTGCACAGACCGGGGGTGGGGTTTGGAATTGGGAGCCAATCAGGCGGAACGGGGGGGGGCAGGATTTGCAGGTGGGAGCCAATCACGTGGACCAAGGGGCGGGGTTTGCAGGCGGGAGCCAATCGCGCGGGGCGGGGGGAATATTACATAAGACCCTGTCCCGTTTTTGCCATCCCAATGTCCCGTTTTTGCCTCAAGGAAATATGGTCAGCCTAGTTATTTATAAAAATAATAAAGGGATAAAAATTAAAAAATAAAATAAAAATAAAAAATTAGGCACAAATGTGGTCACTTAGCAGATTTTAGACCCTGGGTTGTGTGTTTGCCTCCTTCATGGGGAGCTGTGTTTTGATATTTTTATGGGATAGTGATTTACATCTCAGGGTGCTACATATCCCGGTAGGGCAGATTCTTGTATTGATTTTCAAAATCCTGTGTCTTCCCCCCTCCCCCAGAATACCCCAAACTTTTTTTGAGTTCAGATTCACAAGAATTTTCTCCCTGCACAATCAGACATTAAGGGGGTGATTCTTGATGGGCTAATACAATACGATGGACTCTATTTACTACTTCATAACAGCTGCTGGGCTTCTCCCTGTGGTTTCAGGAGTGGATTTCACCCCATCTCAAGGAGGTGAAAAGGGAGGAAACAGCGTTTGCTTTATATACCACTCTCACCTCCTGGAGAAAAGTTAGGATCTATATCTAGCTGACCCGATGAAAATCTTTCTTGCGGCAGGATCGGATGGGAGCAGCGTATAATTCTAACTAAAATAAAATGTTCCTCTTGCAAGCCGAAACTCTGTCCGCAGCTGTATCAAAGCCCCAGTGTTTCTCAGCCTCAGCGAATTTAAGACGTATGGACTTCAACTCCCAGAATTCCCCAGCCAGCATAGGAGGCTGGGAGTTGAAGTCCATACATCTTAAAGTTGCTGAGGCTGAGAAACACTGCCTTAATCCATTCAGTTGGATAAATCCCAGCCAATTTGTGCTGACTTGCACGTGGCTGAGTGGCTTGCAAGTTCTCTGACATTTTTCTGCCCCCCTCCCCTCCAGATGTCTTCACCGGAGCCCAGTGCCGACATTTTGCACCAGTAATTCATCAGCTGAACACGGACCTGCTCAGCTCAGGGAGAGATGCTCAGTCTAGAATTAAGCTTCTAAATTGGATCATCAATGGATGATCCTGCATCAGAAACCAGTGAAGATCAATCTAGTCTCTCCGTGGCGCACTGTTGCGTTAGCATCGCTGTCCCCAAATTTGGCTGATTTTGACAAAACCGAGCAAAGGAAATCCTGGTGAAAACCTGGATGGAAGGCCGCCACAGGAAATCTCAGGGGTCGAGGCTAGATTGGGAAGTCAAGAAACCATCCTAGAAAGCGGCAATTGTTACGGTAGCCCAAAACTTTCCACGTCCCCGTTCGTTGGGACCCCAAGGAGCCAAGCTAATTTTATTTTAGCTCCAGGAATGGGCTGGAATGCTTCTAATCTGCAGCTGGACAGATGAAAATTAATACAGTCAAAATCTAATCGATCTAGAGGGCTCCTGTCTTATTCAAGTCCTAGCAACTGCATTCACACATGCTAAAACTCGGTTAGGTTCGGCCTCTTCTGTGATTTAGCCCAATCCCGTTTTGTCGGACTAGCTTATGATTCAAGGTCTGGAGGGAGAAACAGAGATTGACATATCCCTTACCTTCTGGGCTGTGGTAGGTTTTGTTGAACTGAACCATAAAATCCTGGAACATCTGAGTCAACTCCATCTGGGTCAAAAGAAAAAAGATGAGTTCAGAATAAAAGCATTGTGGGAACCCTGATTTTTTCCCCCCTCTAAATGTAATGCTGCCCATGGCTGGTATCTCCACGTTAGCCTTGTTACTATCTTTCATTTTTATGAAGAAATTAGGAAAAAGCAAACATTGGGGAGGAGGGTGACGGAGGTGTCAAATGCAACAAGGCAGCATCTATTGAATGTCCTTCCACAGTGCCAAAGAAAGGAATGGAAGGTCCTAGGTCTCCAACATTTCCTTCCTTGGCAAAAGAGGCTTCTGTTTTTCTACTTTATTCTCAGGGTGCTTGAGAATTTCTTTTAGATTTCTCTTGAAGGTGTTTCCGGAGCTGACTTTATCACTGGAGGCAGACTTGGGATAGATCTTGCCATCGTTCTACGGGCTCTTAAGCAGCCTGCATTTTGCATTCTGGAAAAAAATCCCTCTGGATGGTCTATTTGGAGAATCACCAGAAAGAGGGAAAGCCGGGAGACGATTCCACATTTTGACCGATTAAGCCGTCAAACACATCTCTTGATCAAAGAGAGATTTTCTGCGGAGCGCAATTGCATAGAGCAGTTATTAAAAGCCAAGTTGCAAGGGTTAGCAGAGAGGGGGGGGAATGGAATTTAAAGCAATTTTACTTGATTCTTTTGACACCCCCCTTCCCCTACGGGGTCTCCTCACCGTGCTCAGATCTGGAGGGAGGGTACAGTTGGCTGGAAGGACAGAGCTCCATGTCACCCATAGCATCAAGCAAGCAGCGAAGCTGGCCAGCCACATTGCGGGCGCGCCTTGTTGCAGCTGGGTTGGGAGTGAAAGTATTGACAAGGGATGGAAAGAAAGATGCTGTCTGGGGGGAGGTAGGGAGAGGGCTGCAGTAAAAGGGGAAACCACAGTGACAGGAAGACGAGGTGTGAGTTTTGTCCTTGCTATCGAGATGATTCAAAAGTCTGCAACCTGCTTTTTTCTTCTTCGTTTTTTTAAAGTTCTTGGAACCTTTGCAGTCATCGCTAAAGAAATCAGAGCATGAGCAGATAGCTGCTCTACCAAGCCCTCCTCCGCCTTTACGGGCTTCCAAGCCTGTCTCTGTCCCCCTTCTGATTCACACACTGCATCCAAACCATGGTTTGCTGCATCAGGTTTTCTAGGGTAGACCAATAGGTTGTGTTAGCTCAAGCCGCCGATTCCAAAACCATTATGGTGAGCGGGTCTGCACAATATACCAACCACGTTGAGGCTTAATAAGAAATGTAAGGGAAGGTAAAGGTTCCCCCCCACACACATTTGTGCAGTCGTGTCCAACTCTAGGAGCCGGTGCTCATCTCCTTTTGTTAGCCGAAGAGCCAGCGTTGTCCGAAGACGCTTCCGCGGTCATGTGGCCGGCATGACGCACGCAGAACACTGTTACCTACCCACCTAAGTGGTACCTATTAATCTACTTGCATTTGCATGCTTTCGAATTGCTAGGTTGGCAAGAGCTGGAGCTAGTTCGGGAGCTCACTCCATCATGCGGGGCTAGGGATTCGAACCTCCGAACTTGCGATCTTCTGATCGACAAACCTGGCGTCTTACCCGCTGAGCCACCATGCCCCCTTAATAAGAAATGTAACCCCTCTTTTTTTAAAGGTAAACTAAGAAACAATCACAAGCTTTGGGGCAGTACGAACTAACCACCCGGATGTGTTCAAGCAACACGTTGACCCCACTCAGTGACTGACCTGGCATGTGTGTTCAACAAGCCACCCTAAACTTGGTTACAATGATGGACAAGCCAGAAAAGCAATTCCTTCCATCTTCATGTTAGGCCATATAATCCAATACAGGTAGTCCTCGCTTAACGACCACAGCTGGGACTGGAATTTTGGTTGCTAAGCGAATCCGACCCGATTTTATGACCTTTTTTGCGGAGGTCGTTAAGCGACCACTTGGGCGTTAAGCAAACCACTTGGTCGTTAAGCGAATCACATAGTTCCCCATTGATTTTGCTTGCCAGAAGCCAGCCGGGAAGGTCAAAAATGGCAATCACGTGACCATGGGATGCTGCGATGCTGATAAATGCAATTCGGTTGCCAAGCACCCAAATCGTGATCACGCAACTGCGGGTACACTGTGACGGTCATAAGTGTGAGGACCGGTCACAAGACGGGTTTCTCAGCACTGTCGTAAGTCTGAACCATCACTAAATGAATGGTTGTTAAGCGAGGACTACCAATTGGCTGGATTGGCACCATGCACTAAATTACAGTTTTTCAGCCACAGTGAAAAACCCAACCCGTAGACCAGCCAACTGAGCCAGCAACCATGGTTTGTGAACTGCCTTAGCTCTTCCCAACAGAGCACAAATCCCAATTTGCCAGTCGCACTGACAGAAGGCGTCAAGACAGAGCTAAATAAATCCCAGTGATGATTTAGTGCAAAGAGCAAGCTCGGCTGCGTCATGGCCTCAGTTTTCATGGATTCATTTCATCAGATCCATGAAGTGTTCTTTTGAAGAAGAAGAAAAGGGGGGGGGGGGCAAGTCTGATTTAGTAGCAAAGGGGTGCGGTAGGAGGCCAAAAATCAGGACTAACGTGTCCAACTAATACAGGCTATTCCAAGGCAGAAGCTGTCATGACAGCTCCCTTCATCCGACGCATCGAGAATTTCTGGACAGCTTCTGCCTTGCGATAAAAGGGGTCAGTCCCGTCGCTTCGTCCGGGTCAGCAAAACAATCGCCCACCCCTTTTAAAATGGGGTTGATCTCCAGGAGACGGGGGGCTGTTTTCAGCACCTTGTTGGAGCCAGCCACTGCCCCCAGCGCCAGCGGTTCAAGCACCAAGCGTCCAGGCTCGAAAATCTGAATTGGTTAACAACGTTGAGCTGCTGCGCCCCTCATTGCTGGGTTTAAGCGCCAACCTAGCCTAATTCTTTCCTGCCCATCTTACCCTTACAACCACCTTGCCTGGCAGATTTCAGAGAGCCAGGCCCCTTGGCAGATTTCACAGCCAATGGGGGTTTCGCCCCCATCCCGGCAGGACCGAGCCAAGGCTCTAACCCCCCCCCCCCCCGTCGTCCGTCCGTCCCCCCCCCCCCCCCTGCCGTCACCTTGACTCCAACATGCCCCAACTCCTACCTGGGTGGTTCCCAAAATATCAAGGGCCAGAGAATTGCAAAGCCAGCCGTCAAGCCAGCTCTCCAAATCAAATTTTATCTTCAAAGGGGCCGAGCAGCCCCCCCCCCCCCGCCCTCCCCTGGGTTGTAGCTCACCGATGCTCCCTCCTCATTCAGGACTTTGATGTGAAGACCTTGGGAACAGGTGCCCAAAACTCTGTTTGTGAACGCGTAATCTCCCTCTCCCGGCAGATTCCAGACTCGCTGGGGTGAGTGCCTGGCCGGCTTCCCTTCCCGACCTGGGGGGCTGTTTATAGCTCAGAGACGAAAGGTCTCGACTGGGGAGGAATGCCTGGTCTGCAGGGGGGTGGGAGACGGAGGAGGGAGACCCTCCCTCCCCTCTTCTCCAGGGTTCCCCTCGCAACCAGCTCTTTTCAGCGGCCCAAAGCCTCAGGGGTGGGGGACGATGAGAGTTGTGCAGGTAGTCCTCGGCTTACGTCCATTCGTTCAGCGACCGTTCAAAGTCACGGCGGGGCTGATAAAATGGACATCAGACCGGTCCCCGGCCATCGCAGCACCCCGCGGGCACGTGAGCGCCATTTGCGACCTTCCCTGCTGGTTTCCCACAAGGAAAGTCAATGGGGCAGCTGGCAGGGAAGGTCGCAAGTCACTCTGGTCAGTTGCTCCTGCTTCCTCTCCTGCCCGCAGCGCCCCCATGCCCATGCGCAGCCCCCGCCGGCCCTCCCAGGCCCTCCCCACCCTCCCACGGCACCCCCGTGCGCCTTACCTGGGACCCCTGCCTCTTCCCACTTAACAACCTGCGCATCTTGGGGTTACGACGGCAACTGGGACTGCCCGGGATTGCTGTCACTAAGCGATGTGGTCACTAAGCGATTCTGGTCCCAATTGCCATCATAACCCGAGGACTACCTGTAATCCAACATAGTTCAGGACTAGAAGCCTAACTCATTGGCCTGTTTTCCTTCCTTCCTTCCTTCCTTCCTTCCTTCCTTCCTTCCTTCCTTCCTTCCTTCCTTCCTTCCTTCCTTCCTTCCTTCCTTCTCACTCCCTCTTTCTTCCTCCCTCCCTCCCTCCCTCCCTTCTCTCTCCTTCCTTCCTTCCTTCCTTCCTTCCTTCCTTCCTTCCTTCCTTCCTTCCTTCCTTCCTTCTCCTTCCTTCCTTCCTTCCTTCCTTCCTTCCTTCCTTCCTTCCTTCCTTCCTTCTCATTCCCTCATTCTTCCTCCCTCCCTTCTTCCTTCCTTCCTTCCTTCCTTCCTTCCTTCCTTCCTTCCTTCCTTCCTTCCTTCTCACTCCCTCATTCTTCCTCCCTCCCTCCCTTCCTTCCTTCCTTCCTTCCTTCCTTCCTTCCTTCTCACTCCCTCTTTCTTCCTCCCTCCCTCCCTCCCTCCCTCCCTTCTCTCTCCTTCCTTCCTTCCTTCCTTCCTTCCTTCCTTCCTTCCTTCTCACTCCCTCTTTCTTCCTCCCTCCCTCCCTCCCTCCCTCCCTTCTCTCTCCTTCCTTCCTTCCTTCCTTCCTTCCTTCCTTCCTTCCTTCCTTCTCATTCCCTCATTCTTCCTCCCTCCCTCCTTCCTTCCTTCCTTCCTTCCTTCCTTCCTTCCTTCCTTCCTTCCTTCCTTCCTTCTCACTCCCTCATTCTTCCTCCCTCCCTTCTCTCTCCTTCCTTCCTTCCTTCCTTCCTTCCTTCCTTCCTTCCTTCCTTCCTTCCTTCTCACTCCCTCTTTCTTCCTCCCTCCCTTCTCTCCTCCCTTCCTTCCTTCCTTCTCCCTCTTTCTTCTTCCCTCCCTTCTCTCCCCTTCCTTTCCTTTTCCTTTTCCCCTTCCTACCTTCCTTCCTTCCTTCTCACTCACTCCCTTCTCTCTCTTTCCTTCTTTCCTTCCTTTGCTTCCACAATCCTAATTTCTCAGTCAATTCCACTGGGTTTCAATATGAGTCTCACCATGGAGTCGGTTAATTAACCTTACGTGCTGCTATTATTCTCATTCTCCTTGTCATCTCTTTCACGTCATCTCGTTCAACGTCCCCTTTCCAAAGAAGCTCACAAAGACACTTCCCTTCTTTTCCTCCCTTTCCTTTGATGCAGCTCCTGTCATCAGTCTTCAGCACAATGGTGTGTCCTACAGCAGCCCAAACGTGGGGCGCTGGATGCTAATCTTGTCCTGCGGGAATGAATGAATTTCACGAGTGAACGTTTCTCCACAAGCAAACTGTGTGAAAGGTAGAGTCTCCTTTGAGTTTAAAATAACTCAGACACTTCTTAGACATCTCCAAGAAAATACTCTCTGCCTTTTCTGGGACATTCATTCAATTTCTCCGCCTTGCCATCAGCAGTTGGATTTCCTGGTGGTCTCCCATCTAATCCCTACCCAGATCAAGCCACAGTCGGCTGTGCTGACGCTTCTACCAATAATCTTCTTGAATCATATCTGATTAAGCCCTTTCTCTGTCCCATGTTTTCCCTCTTAGCTTGATCCCGAGGCTAATTCAAACCTAACTACGTGCCATCAGTGCTCATAAGCAAAGAATACCCGGAGCATATGCAGAGTGCATTCTCCTCATCACTAAGCAAGCGTCCCCTACCTTCACATAAGAATGGCCTGGATCTCCCTAGCTCCCTCCTGCTGACACTAACCCAGTTTGCATATCACACCAATCCATAGTTTGTTCATGGCTTTCCCAGCCATTGCTAGAGAAATGAAGGATTCCATATGGAACCTTCTGGATGCTAACGAGTTACAGTCCTGCCCTCTGGAAGGAAATGAAGCTTTTTGTCCCTGTGGCCTGAATGGATCTGACCAGAGACATGTTAGATTGTGGTGCTTTGAAAGAAAGCACAAGAAAGTTGCTTTGGATTTCAAGAAAGCTGCTTTCCCAGCTTTACTTGGAGATCTCAGGAACTTGGGGATTTCTAAAGGCTTTGCCACTGAGGACAATCTCAGCCCAGCATCAGGGAAATTTCGCTTCCTAAAATCCCTAAGAATTTTCACTTTGCCGTTCCTGTCCTCAGATGGAACGTCAATAAGAATTGATGGATGGAAATAAGAATTTATCATTTATTTTCAGTTGTTACTTTGCCCTAGGATTTTTGGCAGCAGATCTGACCGTCTCAAAGCTGAATTGCAATCTCTGAAAGATCTGCATCCCATGTGGATGTGCTTTTTCCCAAATAAATCCCCTTTAAAGCAACCGAACTGATCCCTGAGTAGACATGGATTCAGTTGCAGCCTTGGTGCAATACTGTCTTGCTTTCAACATTTTCTGGGTAAAATTAGATTTTAGGATGCTCTTTGAATTCAGTGGGCACAAGCTTTTATCTATGGTAACTGCAGTGAGGCTATTATATGCACAAAGATGGAAAAAATATAGAAATACCCACAATAGAGGAGTGGATTGTGAAGATAGCAGAATTTGCAGAAATGGCTAAATTGACTTGTTTGATTACAACTAGTTTTATAAAAGACTGGAAACCCTTTATGGACTTTTTGCTGAAAATGGACAAAAATGAACCGATGATCTCGGGATTTACTGATTAAAAAGGGTTGTTTATGGGAAGAAGGGAACCATGATATATAATTTGGGAGGGCAGAAATGGTAATAATACGTTTGTAACTGCTGTAAAGAAGATTGGAAGTTGTTTCTTTAAATATTTTTCTTTTTCCTTCTCTTGACTTTTACTGCTTTTCACTTTTTCCTTTATCTTTTCATATCTTTTCTTTTTTTCCTAATGCTTTCTTTATGTTTCTGTCATTTTTAATCCTGTAAAAAAATTCTCAATAAATAAAAATTCTATATATATAAAAAAAGAATTCAGTGGGCACAAGCCAGGTAAGATTTTCTTCCATGCGTACTTCGCTCAGATGAAGAGAAAATGCACTGGGGGCTACATAGAGAAAGGATAGGTGTGTTTTTCATCGTGCTCTGTTTCTGCTCAGAAAGATTCCTTTTTTATTAAAATAGTTCTGATGCAGCGGAAGACAGTAGAGCCGTGGTATTTCTCAACCTCAACTATTTTAAGATGTGTGGACTTCAACTCCCAGAATTCCCCAGAATCTGGGAGTTGAAGTCCACACATCTTAAAAGTCACTGAGATTAAGAAACGCGGCAGTAGAGGATCAGTTTCTAAGATGCTATAAAATCCCCCCATGCAGCTGATGCTTCTTTCATGCCAAGGTTTGTTACGCACTCTGCTAAGGCTCAGGAGCACCCTCCCCCTTCTCCCCCCCCCCAATGGTCTCTTCCCAAATCAAGCCGCTCACACTTGATAGCCTGGCAATTCCCGGTACAAGATCCTGAAATCTTAATCTTGGCAGTTCAAAGCGGGGCGACGTTTGGAGGGGGGAGGGACCCGGGGTGGTGGGAAGATTGCCTCGCTGTGCCCCCCCCCTTCCCCGCCCCGAAGACAGAATAGCTGGCACCCAACGCTCCTCCTGAAGTTCCTGGCCTCGGGGGATGATGCGAACCAGTCTGAAAAATGCCAAGGTCACAGCGGGACTGGGGGAGAGGCAGATAAAAGTCTGTCTGTTCCCAGCGTCCCTTTCCATCCCTGTTCTGTTCAACACCTCAAGCCTGCCTGCCTTTTGTACCCACCTGTGCCCAAGTGCCAGAGCCCTCGGATCCATCCCGGCTCCCTTTCGCCCTGGTGCCATGCTCCACCTGTTACTCCTGAGCCTCTTGCTGGCCGGGGTACCACCCGGGGGCACCTCCGAGGCCTGGAAGGGAGACCTTGCAAGAGAGCAGGCGCTTGAATTTTCCACCGTGACTCTCAACGAAAGGTAAGCAGCCCTCCAGATTTCCCCCCCCCCCGCCCCAAATGTTGGGGAGGCTGGAAAGAGGCAGTGCCGTCGAGCGGTTAGCTGGAAGGAGCTGGGTTCAAGCCCCCCCACCCAGCCACAAAACTCGTAGGGGACTTCAAAGGCTGTCGCAGGGACAGACCCCCCCCCCCGCCCTCCTTGAGTGGGAAGACAAGCAACATACTCTAAACTGGGGAGGGGGGATTGTGGGTAGATGCAATGGGTCAGCTCACCCAGAGCTCTCAACAGTGAGAGGAGCCAGGGACGCAAGGTTGGGGCCGATCCGCTTTTCTGGATTTTCATTTGGGAACCGGTGTGAGGTCCAGTCGGTGTAGAGTTGGCAGCGTCCCGATGAAAGCCGGCCAGTTTTCACAGCGGCACCCCACCGGAGCGGCGTTTCTGCCGGGAGACTGTTTGGAAAGTGGAGAGAAACACGTGGTTAGCCTATTCCTTGTTTTGGGGGTTCACACCGTACCCTGGCCCCTAAACTTCTGGATTTCTGCAGCACCCAATGCAAAGCAAATCCAGGTTAGAATTATGTAAGCTTCGGGCGGTGTGCAAACGCAGGATCTTTCTCTGGCTTGGCTGTGTGTGTGCAGGAGATCCCTTTAGGACAGGAAAACACCTATGGACCGGGATTTTTTGGGGGGATCCAATAAGGAACTTCTTTCATGGGGACGCAGAGATTCCAAAGAGATTCCTGGAGGAGCCAAAGGAATTTGGGACGCTGCCCCTTTGCCAGATCATGCATAGTTGGTGATAGTAAGCACTGGAAAATAATAATTTGGAAAGGCCTGAAGGAAGATCATATCCTTCACCTTTTGCGCGCCTTTCTTATTCAAGCACCCAGAGGCCAACTTTCTAACGGGTCCCTGCTCCTGTGTCCCTGGTCCTTGCTTATTCCTTTCTGCTCTTAAAGGCAGAGAGGCAGGGACAGTGGTGGCGTCTGTCACCAAGAGAAAATTTGGTGCCTGCAACTTCTCCCCTCTTTCCATTACCCCAAATTGTGGGCCAAACCCGGGGCTGATTTTGCTTTGATCGTATCCCCCACAGCTGTCGGGAGCAAATTCTCCAGCGAGCGAGGGCCCTGACATGCCAGTTACTGCGGTTGGACCGCCCGCCCCGGCTCACGGCCAGCATGACACACCAGGTGCGGGAAGCATGGGCCAAGGAAGCTGCACGGTCCCTGGATCCTTCCGTCGGGGGACAGCATCTTAGTAAGTGTCCACGATGCGCACCCTCCTCGCTTCTCCTTTGCCCGCTGGCATCTCCCTGCTGAGACTCTCAACAAGATTCAGCCGGGATCCATGCTCCAGGGTCCAGTTCTGAATGTCAGAGCAGCTGGGTTCACACAATACATTTCCCCAGGTCACTGGAAGTCTTAGCCAACGCAGTTGCCCAACCTGCACATCTTGGGTCATGTTAAGCTGGGTTAGTGTGTTTAAACCAGCCTTTCTCAACCTTTTGACCCTGGAGGAACCCTGGAAATATTTTCCAGGCCTCACTTGGGGAACCCCTGCACATTCAGGCTCAAATATAGACCAGAAGTTGCAAAATTATGATATTCATTTCATGGGTAGGCCTGTATGGATGCATTAACAGTGTTCTTAAACTAAAAGTAAAGAATGGAACTTACCTCTTTAATGTGAAGCTGCCCAAAGTTGAAATAATGTTTTAAATAAATCTTGATCTCCCAGGGAACCCCTAGTGACCTAGGGTACCATGCAACCCTGGTTGAGAAACCCTGGTTTAAACCCAGCATGGGGAGCTATTTCATGGCTCCAAGTACTGTATGTGCAAACTCAGAAAAGTGGGCAAATTCAGTCACCAGGTGATGATTACTTAGCCATGGGGTTGAGTTACAAGAGTGCCCAGGAGCATACCAAGAGCGCCCTTTCTCTTGCCACAGAATAGGCTACTCTTTGGTGGCAGGATGCCTGGGGGGTTAAAAAGCCTATCACTCTCTTTTTGGGAATTAACCACCATCATCCGTTCTGTTGACGTCAAGTAGTTGGCACCGATTACTCACTTCTGCTTTTTCACTGCATAACTGATCCAGCACCTGCGTCTACCCGGTTTTGAAGCTGAAATTCAGCCTGGGAAACCTCACCCAGCATTAAACCAGCGTTGGGCAATCTGGGCAGTTTCCAGATACCTGGACTTGCACTCCCAGAATTCCCCAGGCAGCACGACCACTGCAGAGAATTCTGGGAGTAGAAGTCCTCATATCTGGGAATTGCCCAGATGGGGAAACCTGAAGATGGTGCGACCGCATCTCCCAGTGTTCCCAGCCAGCCTGGCCCCTGGCTAGGACTTCTGGGAAGTGTATCCATAGCGAAGGTGCATTGCGATGGTCTAGTGATGCTTGAATAAAGATTGTTAAAGAAGCAGAGAGAATCCTAGCCACTTCGCATCTGGGAATTTCAACACCACCTTTATTTCCTGGGCGACCTACAGAAAATGGCTCAATTTCTGCTTCAATCTTCTCAGTCGGGCCAAACTGAAAAGCAGTGATTGAAGCCTGCAGCCCGAACAACGTTGATTCCCCAGCAATCCAGCTATTTCATTTCACACCCTCTTTCTTTTCTCCCCCCCCCCCCCCCCGACCCGCCTGTGCCTTGTTCTCCTCCTCCAATCTCTAGGCCAGCATTTCTCAACCTTGGCAACTTTAAGATGGGTGGACTTCAACTCCCAGAATTCCCCAGCCAGCCATTCACCCTCTGTGGTCGCCTGCACAAACGCTCGCCTCGCCTCTGGTGATCTCCCTAGGCTTGAGTGGTTAGAGCAGTGTTTCTCAACCTGGGCAACTTTGAGATGGGCGGACTTCAACCCCCAGAATTCCCCAGCCAGCAGGGTTTTTTGCCTCAGGTTTTTTTTTTTTTACCTCAGGGTTATTCCTCTTTCAGAAACAATCTTTCTACTCCCTGCTGGCATCTATGAAGGCAGCCGGTGGGATGACTTGTTGGAAAAAACCATCCTATCTCTGTCATCTGCCCAAAAGCAGACATTTCTAATTCAACGGCTTTTCTACACAACGATTACACCTGCACACCTGGTGGCCTCCTTTCCCTCTCTTTCCCCTCTTTACGGACTTTCTCCTCTGGAGCGCGTGCTCCATGGAGAATCGGAACAGCCAAATTTCTCTCTTCCAAATAGCCATTCACAAATTCCTCACCTGTCTCTTTTGTTCCCCAGATATAATCTCCAATCAGACATTGCTGATCGAAAGAGCGGGCTGCCTACAGATCTCTCAGCCCATCACCCTGGATGGTAATGTCACGACGGTCCGATATATTTAGCCGGCTTTTTTAAAAAGTGCGGGAACTTTTCTGCCAAAGCTTCATTTGTTGCAAAATGTCTTTCTTTACCCCCTCTTGCTAAGACAGTGATATTTTTAACCCTTGTGTGTTGCCTAAACCCTAATGGTCAGGATGATTGATAGCACTAGGTTTATAATACCATGTTTATCATGCTAAGGCCTGGTTTGTTGAATAAGCCACGATGGCTGAACATTCACATATGATGCTGAGTCGTCCCGCTAAGCTACAAATTTGTTGTAACGGCTGGGTTCCCCCATAGCCTTAAGCCGCCGTGGGCGAGGTTGCAAACTGCATTCAGGCGCAATTTTTGTAGCCCTGGCTTCATGAGAATGCTGCCGTGAGCAGTATTCCCATCGAGCTAAACTGGAATTAGAGACCAGGTTTGGCGCAGCGGTGAAGATGCTGAACCAGGAGACTGTCAGCCCTAATCCTCCCTTAGGCACAGAAGCCGTGCTCGCTTTCCCCCCAGCTCAGAGGGCGGTTGTTGCGGGGAAAACTGAAGGAGGGGGCCTTATGGACCATGATGCCTCGAGTTGTACAAAATAAAGGTGGGATATAAATCTAATATATACAGTGAGGGGGAGATGGGTGGTTATAGAAATTTGATAATAAATAAATAAGTATAGTATAGTATAGTATAGTACAGTATAGTATAGTATAGTATAGTATAGTAATTATTAATTATAAATAATATAATTATTATTGTAAACTGCTCAGAGTCTACTGCTGTAGAGATGGGCGGTGATAAATTTGACTAATAATAAATAGTATAGTATAGTATATATTATAATATATTGCTATGCTATGCTATGCTATATATATACAGTATATTAGATTTACATCCCACCTTTATTTTGTACAACTCGAGGCATCATCGTCCATAAGCCCCCTGCTTCAGTTTTATATTAATATGATATATGATATGATATGATATGATATGATATGACATGACTATAATATAATATAATATAATATAATATAATATAATATAATATAATATAATACTATTTGTTGTTTATTCGTTCAGTCGCTTCCGACTCTTCGTGACTTCATGGACCAGCCCACGCCAGAGCTTCCTGTCAGTCTATATAATACTATAATACTATAATACTATAATACTATACTATACTATACTATACTATACTATACTAATATAATAATATAATACAATACTATATTAATAATATAATATACTGTAATACAATAATATAATATAATATAATATAATATAATATCATATCATATCATATACTGTAATATAATAATATAATATAATATAATATAATATAATATAATATAATATAATATAATATAATATAATAATATAATATAATATAATATAATAATATAATAATATCATATAATATAATATAATATAATATCATATAATATCATATCATATCATATCATATCATATCATATCATATCATATACTGTAATATAATAATATAATATAATATAATATAATATAATATAATATAATATAATAATATAATATAATAATATAATATAATATAATATAATATAATAATAATATCATATAATATAATATAATATAATATAATAATATAATATAATATAATATAATATAATATAATATAATATAATATAATAATATAATAATATCATATAATATAATATAATATAATATAATATCATATCATATCATATCATATCATATCATATCATATCATATCATATACTGTAATATAATAATATAATATAATATAATATAATATAATATAATATAATATAATAATATAATAATATAATAATATAATATAATATAATATAATATAATAATAATATAATATAATAATAACATAAAGAAAATGCTCTGTAGGTGAGAGGCGTGAACCCCCTCGTTCATTCTGTTCCTGTCTCTCTCTTCCTACCAACCGCCCAGATCTCGGCTGGGTGCTGAGTCCCCGTTCCTTCACCTTCACCGAATGTCTGGGCTGCGGCTGCCACAGAAAGGAGGAAGAGACTCAGCTGCGCCTCTGGAGCCAGGCCTGTGGCCTCCAGCCGCCAAGCCATCAAGCCCAACAGGTAAAGGTGGGGTGAAGGAGGGGTGCGGTTCCTGGCGCAAGGATGAAGGTAGAGTTAGGACCAAGCGATTGACCCTCGGTCCAGCCGGGTGGCGTAGCGGTTAGAGCGTTCAATTGTTAGAATTTTTAAAATTTCCTTACCAGGTTTGCTTCTGAGCCGAGACCAAAGAAACAGGCAGTTGCATGAAATTAAGTTCTTTATTTTTCACCCAAGAGCAAAAGCAATGACAGCAAGCTGTTAGGTGGGCGGCCGCGCCGGACCCCCTCCTTACAGCACATCATACACATTCCATTCAACGCCTCCTTTAGAATCCCGCCCCCTACTCAATTACCCATGCTCCACCTTAACCTCATTCCATATAAGGAACTTCCTTCCATCCTTGCTAGGGCTCTTTGACCTTTATTAAACAATACCTTTCCTCTGGAGAAGCTCTCTTTGGAATGTACCGCTTTATCTGGTTTCTGTGGGCACAGCTATCCATCAAGGCCTGTGAGAAAGGAAGAGTAAGAAAGCCAACACAACTCTTCAAGGAAATGTAACATGGTTTCAGAGCCATCCTAAGAGTGCAAACGCTTCTAATATATGAATAGTAAACATAAAATATATGAATATGAAATATATTTGTATTTAAGTTCTATATAGGTAAAATCTTCTATCACAATTGTCACTGGGGAGACTCAGCCCTCAGCGCTGATGGTTTCGCGCAACACACCTGCACGCTGCCGCTGTGCACGCCACCACCGCCGCTGCCGTTGGTGTGTGTCACCAACAGGAAAAGTTTGGAAAGCTCTGCTCTATGGGATACTCTTTGCTATTAATTTGTCCTTTTTCTGGATAGGTGGACCCATTTCCCCATCAAATGCTGGAGCTACATGTGTCCTTTTGATGGTCTTGGAAAGTAAATGGATGCAGGGAACTAGTTTTTTGATTTGCAACACGCCACCCAACCAACGCATTTAATTTAATGCAAATTATTTTTGTTTGAAGCATCAACAGTCAAGTGTAACAGAGAATTTGGTGCATTAGCGTCCACTGGAGTTGGTGAGGTTGCAATAAATTCCTGGGGACTGCATATACACCCCATGGTTAATCTGGGGATCAGGGGTCAAAAAAGTCAAGATGGCAGCCATGCCCCCCTTTATACATACCTAAAAAGGGGCAAGGCTTTAATCATGTCATTGTGACAGCCATCTTGCCTTTTTTGACCCCACCCCGAGATACCCCTATTGGTGACCAAACAAACCCATGTTCTGGGTTTACCCGATCAATGGAAGGCTAAGCTAACCAGTTATATCGGGTTCACACCCCATCCAAATCCCTCTGAAAACTAAGCCGGCAGATCCGTGCAAGCCTCAGGGTCTACACATGCATCACATGCTAATCCTGGGAAGGTTGTTCTGGGAGTTGAAGTCCACCCATCTTAAAGCTGCCAAACTTGAGAAACTCCGTGTTAGACCTTTCCTTTCCCACTGGCTCAGAGGCCCGTCTCTAGCAGGGTCTACCCAACCCGCTTAACCAGGGTCCGTCAAACTTCTAGCAGCTGCCCATCCGAGATCAAGTTAAGCTTAGTTTTAACCTCGATTCGGGGTTAGTTGAGGGGGTCGCATCTTGGGCAAAGCCAGCCTGCTTGGTGACTTCGTGGAGCGCGCGGTGCCAATCCAGGTCACAGGGGGATTCAGCAGCCAAGGGAAATCTGTCAAGGGCCAAACGCTGCAAGTGGAACCAGCCAGGTGTAGGGTCTACTCTGCCCGTCTTGGCGTGAAGCCCACCTGATTCACACCCTTCCTTCCTTCCTTCCTTCCTTCCTTCCTTCCTTCCTTCCTTCCTTCCTTCCTTCCTTCCTTCCTTCCTTCCTTCCTTCCTTCCTTCCTTCCTCTCTATCTCCCCTTCCTTCCTTCCTTCCTTCCTTCCTTCCTTCCTTCCTTCCTTCCTTCCTTCCTTCCTTCCTTCCTTCCTTCCTTCCTTCCTTCCTTCCTTCTCTTTCTCTATTCCTTCCTTCTCCTTCCTCCCTCCCTCCCTCCCTCCCTCCCTTCCCTCCTCCTCCTTCTTCTTCTTTCCCCACAGAGACGCTGCTGTCGGCCGCCAAAGACTCTGCTTCCCTTCGTGTTCCTCAAAGAGGACGGCTCCTTGAACATCCAGACGGTCCGCCTGACGCACGATTGTCACTGCCGGCCCTGAGCATGCCCCTCGCCGAGCCCCTAGGAAGCTTCAGCACGGGGGCGGGGGGCGCCGACTGTCAGCACGCGTCGTCTCTCCATCTTTGGGGTTTGCTGATGCATCACTGCGGGTGGGGGGACACAAACTTTTGCTTTTCTTTTTTAAACACACACAGACAGCCCCCGGGGGAGGGGCGCGCACGTTTTCCCACCCCTCCGTTGCAAAGGCGAGCTACGCGAAGCGGTTTGGAGCGAGGTCTCGCAGGCGTGGAGACCGCCACGCATCTTGGGAGTTGTAGTTTGGCTATAGTGGCGGGGGGGGAGCGGGCGTAACCCCAAGCCTCTCGCTTCTTGCACGCCGGTCTTGGGGTTTGGATCGCTTGATCGAGTGGAAATGTTTAGCAAGCTTTCCTTTTTCCCTTTCCCCGGCAGCCTTCCAGCCCTTGTTCCTACGCCTTTAACGGCAGCTAAATACTGATTCAGTTCATACATTTCTCAACTTTGGCAACTTTTAAGTTGTATGGACTTCAACTCCCAGAATTCCCCAGCCAGCCATGCTGGCTGGGGAATTCTGGGAGTTGAAGTCCACACATCTTAAAGTTGTCAAGGTTGAAAAACACTGTGCGGGGCTTGGTTCATCCAACACACCATAAACTACAGTTGGCAAAGTATTTTGGCTAAATTCTGCAGCCCCTTATCAAGCTAGAAAAAGCTACTTTTGCAACGGCGGAAAAATTACCGCTGCAGATTTCTGCAGACTCAGCCGCTGCGAAATGCCCAGGAGCAGAGCCAGGCTGGGAAGCTAGCAACCTCAATCCTAGCATCATGGTGAAATCGGTTGCAAGGCAGCCAAGATGCCAACTGCCTCGTGCTGGCAGAAGGGAAGAACGGAACTGTAAATGTAAAAAAGTGTGTTTTTTGTTTGTTGGTTTGTTTTTTTCATTTTTTTATCACTCTGAACCTTCACAGATTCGCAATAAAAATGCACCGACTATTTTATAATACAACTTGGCATCTTCTGTCTGAGAAGTGGGAGCAGAGGACACTGCAATCACAGACAAGGGGCAAGAAAACATACAAAGCATCAGAAAAGGTGGATTTGCTTTCAGCCTTAAAAAAGCACACAAGCCATTTCCCCCCCCCCCATTCAGCTCCACACCCTCCTTGAAGGGCAGGATTTGGGTCCAGAATGCATTTGCACAAGGGTTGCTAACCCGGGGACAAGAATGTGTTTTTGAACATGTGAAGAGTGGTTTCCCAGGCCTATTCAGGTAGGATACAGCATTCCCTGGTTTGTTTAAACATGGCTTGCTAAATAAATCACAACTGACTGGGTTCACTAAAACTCTGGATTGCAAATCCACAAGGGCTGGGTCAGCACAACAGACTAGGCCACAAACCAATCGTGTTACAGCTTCGTGCAGTACAGGTAGTCCTTGCTTAACGACCACAATTGGGCCCGGAATTTCGGTTGCTAAGCAAAGCGGTCATGAAGCGAGTCTGACCCAATTTTACGACCTTTTTGCACCAGTTGTTAAGTGAATCATTGCGGGTGTTAAGCGAACCACGTGGTCGTTAACTGAATCACGCAGTTCCCCATTGATCTTGCTTGCCAGAAGCCAGCCGGGAAGGTATAAAATGGTGATCACATGACCACAGGATGCTGCGACGGCCATAAATGCGAACTGGTTGCCAAGCGCCTAAATTGTGATCATGTGGACACTGCGATGGTCGTAAGTGTGAGAACCAGTCGTATTTTTTTCCAGCAATGTCATAAGTCCAAACCATCACTAAACAAATGGTTGTTAAGTGAGGACTACCTGTACGTACATCAGCATGAAGGTGACCAACCAGAAGCAGCTAATTCTTCTTCAGCTAATTAGGGAAAAAACAGCTCTTATGAGCTGATTTTTTGGGGGCCAAGAAAGGCACCTTCACACCAAGACCTTGGGCTTCTCCACCACCCAACTGGACCAAGGTGGAATGCTGAAGAACAAGAGTGCCTCTGACCGTACAGAGAGTGCATTCTTCTCAATACAAAGATCCATCAGCCATGCTCCCCCTTATATCTGCAGTTAGGGATAAAGAAAAACAGAAAGAACGTGGGGAGAGATGGGCAAAACACAGAAAGAAGGAAAGAGTAAGAAAAAAGAAGAAAAGAAAAATTACCAGCTCTATGGTCAGCTCTCAGATGTCTAATAAACCCCAAAAGGACCCGAACTGCTGGATTTTTATTTCCCTTCCTTTAACAGCAGCTGCAGAAATTGAGCAAAGCTGTTTGTTTATCCCCCGCTCTTTGCGGATCCACCGGCTCTCCTCGATCTGTTGCACGGGAGAGCGAAGAGCCCAGCCAACCCCCCACGGCCGCTGCACGTCCCAGTTGCGCGTGGCCCCGCAGACACGCCGACTCCTCCCTGAAGGATTCGGTCCCTCGCGGGAGCGGAAAAGGGCCGCGGCCCGGCGCCTGTGCAAGCCTGCAAACCCCCGCGGGGGGAAAGGGAAGCGGGCAGCCCGGGCGCCCACACGGGGGCGGGCGAGAGGCGGTGCAGCACGTAGAGACTCGCCTCTCCCGCTGCTCTGGAGCTCAGGCCTCTCCCAGCATCCGGGCTGGCTCGTTCACACAACGCCCCCAGATCGTCTCCGAGAGCAGCCCCTCCCGCTCTGGCTGCGTTCCCTCTGATCAGGGGCGGGGCAAGGGGAAGCCACGCCCCGGGGCAGTTGCGAGGAAAGCGGGCGGGGGCCTTGGGGTCTTTCCCCGAGAAGCGTGCTCGGAGGGAGGGGGCGCCTCCCCGCCAGCCTTCCCACGACCCAACTTGGTTCCTAACGAGGCGTCCGACGCACGCACGAACCGAGCAGGGCTGCCAAACGCGAAGCGCAGCGGCCGCTCGGTCTGTTACTGACTGGGTGAAGCGTGGGGTGGAAGGAAGGGCCCTTTTCATACTTCTCCGGTTGGTTCTGCAGAAGTGGACGGAAAGGAACGGCGGCCGCGGGGCTGCGCTGCTCTGCACCGGTGATCTCGGCCAGCTGCACGACAGCCCTGCAAGGTGGGCCCCGGGAGGTTGCGGAGTTCACTCGCTGCTGTTCAGCCCCGTGGGACTGCAGGCCCCTTGGGGGCTTAGGGCCCTGTGGCGCATGAACCAAATCAGTGGCGGGGTTCGCAGGACCCTCCCCGGGGGCAGGGCAGGGTCACGTGAGCGCCTCACGTTTCCCCGCGGCAGAATGCAGGGTTTCATAACAGCCTGATGAAAGGTGGGGACGAGTGATTCACTTTGCCCCATTTCCTCCAGGGCCAGTGGGTGGGCTGGGGGGGGGGGCAGGAAATTAAGGCAAAAATTGGCGGGTCCTGATTCTCCCCCCCCTCCCCCCCCTTGTGCATTTCTGGGTGATTCAGGATCCTGGAATGGCATCTCTGGTTCGGGTGCCAAAGGGATGATCAACTGCAAATGGAGAATGAATCATCATCAGGGGTTGGTTGGGCCCCACGGGAAATGGGGACTTGATACTTCAGTGGAGTAGAATTAGGGGTCTGCCTGATTATTCTGTCTCCCTGGGCTTTTGTTCCTTTGGGGGGGTGCTCCCTGGCAGAAATCCAACTGGTGCAGCTTTTGCCTGTGATGCAAAATGGAAGTTCAACTGGTTCAGCTTTCCTCACTGTCGAAGGGGATTCAGTGCTGCCTCCCCTATTTCGCCAGGAACAATGAGAAAGGGTTACGTTAATGAGTGGTGCAAATCTAGTTTAGGAAACTACACTAAGATCTCTCCAAGGTGAATTTCTTAAGGTTCAGCCCTGGAATATTCAGTGGATTCTTGGCAATTATTTCTTCATCAAGCCATCCGGTCTTTGCAACTTTTCTCCTCCTCCTTTCATCATTTGAAAACGCAGGGCCACCCAGAACAAAGTCCTCCTTAAGCAACCACCTAATTAACTGTGGAACTCCCTGCCACAAGACACAATGCTGGCCTGATCACAGAAGCTAGCTCTAGGGATCTTAAAAACTTTTTGGGCGGGCTCAGAGGAACCACGTGGACCTCAAAAAAGGTGTCGACTCTTCCCTGGAAGTGTTAGTCACAAGTACCAAGGTGGAGCCTCCCCAGCTGGGGGCAGGCTATCGGTGAATAGCAGACACCTTTGATCTGCCAGGAGCATCCAGTTATTCATTGTTGGAGACCGAGGACTCCTTTATACGAATGGTTTGGCCTGATTCTGCTAGGAGGGCCGAACCCGGAGGAAGTTCAGAGGGAAGTTCAGACGCAGGAGGAAGGGGACCCCATAATCCTTTGCCCCGCAGCTCTAAAATCAATAAGGTTGATTCACTCTGTGCGAGAAAAAACACTAAAGAGTCATTGAACTGGTGTCTTTGTTTACTTGGGGCATAGTTTGTAGTGGGCTTCTTGAGCAACATGGCATGATGGTAAAATCCAGCCGGTGAGTTTCTATCTCAGGTATGGGGATCCCACTCCATCCCCTCCCACCCTGGGAGTTGTAGTTAAGCAGCATTTGGTGAGAGCAAACCCACCATCTGTTAACCCACCAGGTAGAGCAGACCAGGAAATCGACTCCACAGGAAAGCTTTTATTATTGATTTTAGTTTAGTTTTCTCCGTTCAATCGTGTCCGATTCTCGGAAACCGCCTGGACAAGTCCCTGCAGTTTTCTTGGCAAG
Source organism: Charina bottae (assembly GCA_023362775.1). Taxonomy (NCBI): domain Eukaryota; kingdom Metazoa; phylum Chordata; class Lepidosauria; order Squamata; family Charinaidae; genus Charina; species Charina bottae. The sequence continues at coordinate 5,541,795 of JALMGJ010000026.1, read as the reverse complement.
GTTTTTCAGAAGGGGTTTGCCATTGCCTGCTTCCCAGGGCTGAGAGAGAGCGGCTGGCCCAAGGTCACCCAGCTGGCTCCGTGCCCAAGGCGGGACTAGAACTCAGGGTCTCCCGTTTTCTAGCCTGGTGTCTTAACCACTTAGCTGAAGCTATTTTGACTGAGATTGGCTGTAACAGTGGAATCTTGCAAGACTGATTGCGCTGTACTTTCTCCTCCTTATACGCCAGTGAATCAAGGAGGTGCCTGTCTGAGGCGCTTCTGAATGTTATCTGAGAACAGTGTTTCTCAACCTTGGCAACTTAAGGATGTATGGACTTCAACTCCCAGAATTCCCCAGCCAGCATGCTGACTGGAGAATTCTGGGAGTTGAAGTCCATACATCTTAAAAGTTGTCAAGGTTGAGACACACTGGCCTAGGCCCCAGTTCTGCACATCTCTGTCGAGCTCATGTTCCTAACTCTCTACAGTTCTTAATGGGAAAATGGGGTACCATGGAGTGGTTGCATTCACACAACACCGTTAACATAACTAGACGGACCTTCTCTTCCTCTGTTTGCACAACACATTGACGCATCAAGTCAGCCAACCGGCTGAGTTGTGTCAGTATGCTAAGCCACAAAGAAACTTCAAGGATAAAAGAAAGCACGTGTACATGCAGCGCACCGCCGTTAATCATTGCGTTGTACGAACACCGATCTATGGACCACTTTTACAGCAAGCTTGACGCCATCGTGTGGTCTGTTGGTCTTGATTTAGCCTGTGGTGGGAACCTGGTCCCTCTGGCTTGCAAACCATGATTTATAGCTTAGCATCATGGGAAGCCCACAAGAGCGCACCCTTGTAGCTAATGTACCACCGTTTTCTGCTCAGAGGTCGGTGTCCACTTGCCTATTCTTTGTCCTTAGCCTGACCTCCTGTTCCCGATTCTGGTTTTGGTTACGGGAGGAAAGAGACACATCTTTGCAAGAGAAGGTGGCCTGGATCCAAGCAACATCCTTGCAATGTGAGTGAAATGACTCCAGAAGGAAGGATGCGTGACTAATCTCTAAAATATAGAGAAACCTCATGCTCTGAGCCAAACTTCTAGGCTTGGGCTGCAATCCTGGCATCTTTTTACACGTGAGTCGCTCCAATCCGCTCCCCCAGGACTGTGGCTTCCATCTCTGCTTCAGGGGGTTGAGGGACCCCAAGAAGAGGGCTGGACTCTGTGTCCTGGTCAACCAGACCAGCAGCTCTCTGTGTTGGGTTAATCAGCGCTCCCCCCAGATTATGGGGTGCATATCAAGCCTTTCTTAGCCTCCTCCGTGCTTCGAAATCAAATTGTTTCAGTGGTCCTTGCCTGTCAAAAGAAAGCTGGTGGAATGGGAAGCATGTAGTATATTTTAATTTTTAATGATATTTTTAAACTGTTAATAATGATGGTTTTGTATTTTTTATAATGAGGGTTTTCATATTTGTTTTATTTGATTGTTGAACACCGCCCAGTGTCGCTCCTGGCGAGATGGGTGGGCGGCCATATCCATTCAATGAATGAATGAATGAATGAATGATCTATTTCGAATCTAGTCCTTCTCTTTACCTGAGGCCAGTTTAGCAGCTGCCGACTTGGTTTGTGATTCCAAGCAAAGAACCATTTTGGACCTTAACACGCCAGCCTGCAGCTTGTTAAGACACTGGTGTTGTTCTTGTGTCACTGACTCAAATCAAGTCCTGGCAGATGCATTCACACAACATGCCAACCTGGGTGAGTTTTAAGCTGGGTTGCCTTTTTGGTGGCTTCACATGTGCAAACCCCATGTGGTTCGTTGGGGGTGTGTGCTGTGTTGGGTGACCCCAGAAATCAGGAACCAGGTTTAGCGAGTTGGTTAGACCAGAGCAATGTCAGGGATTTGGGGATAAGCTGAGGCCAGCTGAGTCTCTGCCCCTTTTCTCCAAGGTGAGTCACCAAAATCCTATAGGCCTGTCTCACATCCTGCCGGATCTTAAGAGAAAGAGTTTTGGTTAACCCTTGCAGTTCAGGAGGAAATCCAGGATGGAGCACGTCGTTTTGGTGGGGTGGGGGAAAATAAAAGTGGCCTCGCTGGGTGATGGATCACCACACGGAGAAGCTAATGCACCCTCTTCCCCCCCCCCCCCCCAATTAAAAGCAATGAGGCACAGAAGGCTAAATTTACAGTCCCAGCTGCTGGATCAAGTTCTCTTTGGCACAGCCTGAGTTTTCCCATCTGTACAATGGGAGCGAGGCAGGCAATTCTGCTCCCAAGCGTGGCCTGGGTAAGACCCGATTGTGGAGGGGCTCAAGGGCTTGACTTTTATAAAATGAGACCCCCGCCAGTCAAGGTTTCTGGGGGAGATGCTCCTCTCGGTGAGAGCGGATGTCTCAAGAGTTTTAGGGGTGAAGGGGGAGATCTGAAACTGAAGAAAAACCCCCTCTTCTACATCGGTCTGAATGCAAAAGAAGTTTACAGAGGGGAGGCCCCTTAACTGACTTTTATATCTGCCGGGAGGGTGGAACTATCCTTGGACTGTGCACCCCATCATCCCCACCCATCCGTCCAGCTGTTAGGGGTTGATGGGTGTTGGAGTCCTGCAGCTTCAAAAGGACCAGCGGTTCCCTCCCTGGGGGCACCGAGCCCTGGGAAGCTGCAATGCTTTCTCTTTCCTTCTTTGGGGGGGGGGGGGGCACGTGCAGTTTCCTTCTGAATTGCGTTTGATTTCAGCATGCGCTGGCTGGGGAATTCTGGGAGTTGAAGTCCACACGTCTTAAAGTTGCTAAGCTTGAGAAACACTGACCTAACCAGAGAGGAAAGACGTGCCAAACCACACAGATATCATAACCCAGGTTGAAGCAAAAATTTAAAAAAGGTGTGAACGAAGCTGTAACCTGGTCGTGTGAATGGGGCCAGGAGAGAGAGGAGAAGATCCAGATCTGACCCCTCGCCTGCTCTGAGAATTTCAGCTGCTCCGAGAACCTCAGCTTCGAACAGAGGAAGAAGAGCGAGTTTTTCCACACCATTCAACTCGAGGTTTGCAGCCTGGCTCAATCCCCACTGGGGAAAAATTAGGGGATTTCCCTGTTTCGTGGCCCGCGGGGATGTGAATCACCCGCGTGAAGAACGCAAGGAAGCCGTCTGGATTAGACCGCCGGGATGGACGCGTGCCCGGCAGGACGCGGCGGAGGGGGAGGCGGCAGAGAAAGTTGGTTACCCCCATCACTTCCTTTATTCTCAGACCCCCCCAGCACCCTTTCCAGGTTTTTTTCAACCCCGGAACTGATTTCCACCCGCCTTCTCAGACCAAGATCCAGCAATCTTTTGCAATTAAGAACGGCTTCTGAGCATGTGCAGAGTGCGAGGACCGCTCAGGTCTCTTCCGCCCGGCCTGAAACCCGCACCTGTCCTCCGAGCCCCCGAAAGCGTCCATTTCCCCCACTCCGAAAAACGCATGGAGTGGAGACTGCCAATCCCGCACGTGAAAAGCCGGCACGAAGAGGGAATCCTCCTGCCGGCGCGCTAAACAGGAAGAAGTCAGACCATTTAAGGGCATCTGCGTCACCGTCTCGTGAGTCAGGTTTCGGGAGAAACCAAGTGAGGCCGCCGTAGGGGGGGACCTGACTGCGGGAGATCTTTCGATTTCGCTCGGGAGGGTTTCTTCCCGCGGGAAGGGGGGCGTGGCACGCTGGCTTTCGGGTCGCTTCCCCACCCCAGGAATGGGCTGCTCGGAAGGGGATTCCCCTCCGGATAGCCGCGTGGAACTCTTCAAGTCCCTCCCCTCCCCTCCCCTCCCCTCGGAGAAAATCGGAGTAACGTACGCCGGGAGTCCCCATTCATTAAAAAAAAGGCCACGGTCGAGTCGCCGCGCTTCTTTCGGGCAGGGAAGCGTCAGTGGAGGGGCTCAGGCCGGAGAGAAATGTTCAAGGGTTACGGAGGGGGAAGGGCACCTCCTCCCGGAGTTCAGCGGCCAGGTTTCCCCGGCGTGGCATCCGCAGCTCGCCCCGTTTCGCAGCCGCAAGTAAGTCTCCCGTTTCCCTCTCTTGTAACTCTCTGCACATGCTCGGCGGGTTCTGCGCTCCGCTTCCAGCCTAGCACCCGTTTCCAACGAGAGCTGCTGCGCGCGAAACGTCTTTTGCGGTTGGCTTCAACTCTCGCCGCCTTCCAAGGAGTGAAATTGGCGGGGAGAGACGGGGGGGGGGGGGTGGAATCCCCGTGCCCTGTTAGGCACCGGATCCAAACGCCCTTTGCTCATGCTCAGAGGCACTGGCCATGGGGTTTGAGGTTCGGAGAGGGTGGCACGGGGGTGCCAACGGGTGGCCCGCTCAAAGGAAGGTTGGCGCGGAACAAGGACGCGCCAGGCTCCCATTTTGGGGGCGCTGCGCCTGGCAGCTTCCCCAGATCCGTGATCTCCAGGGGATTGACTCCCAGCAATCCCCAAAAGTGCGTTGGGGGGTATTTCTGAAGCTAGAGGAAAGCCGAGATTGGTGAGACTTCAAAAGAAGGAGGCAGAATTGGGATTTCATTGTAGGTCAGGGAGAAGCCTGTGCTATTTGGGGCTCGGAGGGGGCTGGATATGGTGGGAAGGGGCCTCTTCGACTTATCCGCTATAATAAAGGGGGTGAGCGTAGTTTGGAAGCAAAGTCTGGGAGAAAATCCGCGGAGGTTTCTACTTTTGGGGCATTGCGAGTCAACCTCCAGTTTAGGGGCCATCGATCCAGGGAAGATTTGCTGGCTGATCTGGGCTTCAGCAAATCCAGCTTGGCTGATGGGGGTCTGCGAAGTGGGTTCCTTCCCGTCCCCGATTCGCTCCTGCAAAGGCATTGAGAAGGGTGCCAGCTTCGATGCCCCCAAGCGGTTTGGCCCAGTGAGTATTGGAGTACCTCAAATATTAATATTAAATATTAAGGGTCTTCCTGCACTAAGTAGAGCAGCGTTTCTCAACCTCGGGAACTTTAAGAGGTGTGGACTTCAACTCCCAGAATTCCCCAGCCAGCATGCTGGCTGGGGAATTCTGGGAGTTGAAGTCCACACCTCTTAAAGTTCCTGAGGTTGAGAAACCCTGAAATAGAATAGGATTCAGTGCCCTTCCTTCTCTTCTTCCTATTTCGTGGTTCTCTGGCGGTTTCGGGGACCTTGGGGAAAATGTTTTTACCAGCTTAAGAAAATGTTGGATCAGGCTGAAAAAGCATAGGATACAACCTCCAGTTTCCCCACCAAACAGCCCAAATATTGCCCAGCCATGCCCTCCGAAGCTCATTTGGCTGTCTCCTTCTTTGCACGGTGCGCTGCTGCTAGAAATGGAAGTTCCACTAACCTACCATGCCTTTGCTGCCCTAATCTCAGCTGCTGCTCAGATCTCTAGTGGCAAGGAGTTCCGTAGGCTCTAGGGCCTTTTTCAGACCTTGCTGGGCGGGAAATATGCTTTCTTGCAGCAAGTCGGGTTAATGAAGGATTGGGGGGGGGTTTCCTGCTTTTAGCAATATAAGTGATTTATAATAATAATATAATATAATATAATATAATATAATATAATATAATATAATATAATATAATATAATAATATAAGTAAATATGACTCTTTAATATAAGTAAATATGACTCTTCCAGAGTAGGAAGAAGGGGGCATTTAGAAGATCGCTCTCCCCCTCCCCACATACACACATCTAAATGCCTGAGTCATCTGCCTCCGGGAGCTGGACAGGAGCAGCTTTATTTCTTTTCTTGAAGGCTAGGTCATTTTGTGCTGTGTCATTACCATGATTCATCCCAAGATTTGTCAGAACACAGTCACTGGCTCCGCAGACAGAGCGTTCGTTAGGCGTGCCACTCCTTCCTTGGACCCAGTTTCAAAAGTTTTCCCACCCTCTGACTTTCTTGTGAAATCTACCTGGGAATCAACACACGGGCCTGCCCCAGCAGGCAGCCTCCCTGTGGGCCCACCTCGCAAGGGGGTGGGTTCCCCGATCGAATTAACTTGGAGGGACCTAAAAACAGAGGGGCTATCCTCTTTATCCTTTATTGCTTTTATTAGCTGAATTTGCATTCTGATTTTTATCGGTCCTTGGCTTTTAAGGCTGGTATAAAAAAAAGCAAGCAAGCGAAGATCCTTTCATGGTTCCTTTTGACCGTTTAAAATCCAGGTGCAGGATTTTGATCCTCCCAAGTCTGCTTCAGCCAGTATTTTCTGGCCAGTCAGGTTCTCCCGGAGCAGGACCTGTCAGCAGACGGCTTCCTCTCCTTTGTCTTGAGCATCTGTTCTGGAAAGGTAGACTTCCTGTGTCCAGGGAGGATCCATTTGACCCCAGGGCGTGGGGCTGCAGAGAGCCACGTCCCCGGGTGAATCAGCTGCTCTTTCGTCAAAGGATTCTGCGTGTAGCATCTGCATGAGAAAGATATCTTCTGGCATGCTTTGCTAGAACTGTTGTCAACAGATGTTTGCATTACTCTAACCCAGCGTTTCTCAACCTGGGGAATTTTAAGACGGGCAGACCGCAACTCCCAGAATTCCCCAGCCAGCCAATTCCCCCATGCTGGATCTTCGCCTCGTGCTGGCTCACCCCAAACCTGAGCCAACCGCCCATTTTCCGCCTACCTGGTGAAGCACGTTGGAGAACTCTAGCTAATAAAAACAAAACGGTCTGTGAAGTTTCCCTGGCCACCATCCAATTTACTTTGTTTCCTTTGCTGGTCCCAAAGGAAGGGGCGAGAAATTCACCCTCTGTGCTCGCCTGCAGAGATGCTCGGCTCGCCTCTAGCGATCTCCCTAGGCTTGATCCCCCGTGGTGACATTCTTGGAGGATCCTCTGTCAAGGCCAGCGTTTCTCAACCCAGGCAACTTTGAGATGGGCGGACTTCAACCCCCAGAATTCCCCAGCCAGCCAGTCACCCTAGGGAGATCACCAGAGGCGAGGCGAGTGTCTGTGCAGGCGACCACAGAGGGTGAATGGCTGGCTGGGGAATTCTGGGGGTTGAAGTCCGCCCACCTTAAAGTTGCCTGGGTTGAGAAACACTGCTCTAACCACTCCACTCGCTACCCTTATCAGACCAGTTGTGCTCCTGACCTGTGCTTGAAATACTGAAAAGGGACTTGCCCTTCGTAGGGCTACATTAATGATTAACTATCCTCCCATCCCCGAAATCCTTCACCTCCAAGCCAGAAAACCTTCCTTTCCTGTTGTGTTTGCACACACAGATTGCAGATTGCCAAGTGATTGAAACACCTAGTGCCTTGCACAACCTGAAAAGCACCAAGCAGAATGGATTTCCTTTGGACCGACAGGCCACTTATTTCAGAGCTGAGTGTTCGGTACAGATTTTGTTGTTGTTTATTCGTTCAGTCGTTTCCGACTCTTCGTGACTTCATGGACCAGTCCACGCCAGAGCCCTCTGTCCGCCGTCACCATCCCCAGCTCCCCCACGGTCGAGTCCGTCACCTCCAGAATATCATCCATCCATCTTGCCCTTGGTCGGCCCCTCTTCCTTTTGCCTTCCACCTTCCCCAGCATCAGCTTCTTCTCCAGGGTATCCTGTCTTCTCATTATGTGGCCAAAGTACTTCAGTTTTGCCTTTAATATCATTCCCTCAAGTGAGCAGTCTGGCTTCATTTCCTGGAGTATGGACTGGTTTGATCTTCTTGCAGTCCAAGGCACTCTCAGAATTTTCCTCCAACACCACAGTTCAAAAGCATCTATCTTCCTTCGCTCAGATACAGCCCGTTAAATTCAATTCACAGGACACACTTACTCAGGCCAACTCAGGACCCGCCAGTGCATTTGCACAACAAACAAAATTGGATTAATTTAAGTGTGTGTGTTAAGTGTGTGTGTGTGTGTGTGTTTGTGTGTGTGTGTGTGATTATCTTATTCTGCCTATAATTGATTTTTAGTTATTTATTTTATTAAATTTAAAGACATGCCCCCAGGACTCCAAATGACTCTGGGCAGCTTACAATTTAGAAAGCAAGAATAATGGGGTGTGTGTCTGTGGATTATGTATCCAGAAAAAAACATGCAGAGCACAACAACAACAACAAACCTGACAATGCACCCACCCTACCTCAGGGCCTGGGAAAACAGCCAGGTTTTCAAGGACGTTCGGAATATCATTAGGGTGGGAGGAATACAGACGACATATAATCTTTCATAATAATTTATTATTATTTTGTTAGCACTACGGTGTCAAATGAGCCCAGCTCCTTAGTTTATGTCCTCGGTTGTACAAATCCAGGAAATGGGTCCATCCAGAAAGTAGGTTGTGTGGATGCCGTCTCTGAGCCAGCAACCAGCCAACCATGGTTTAAGATAGTCTCTAATGCAAACACAGTCCATGGGATTAGTTTAGGGATCGGGGGCTGGATGTCCAGAACAGGGTTAACCAGGTTGGTTAAAAAGGGTAAGTTTGATTCATGCCAACCCTGGTTAAGTCAGCATGTGTGAAAGCAGCTCTTCTGGGCGGCTGAGGGTTCGGGGTATCATGCAAATTTGGAAAATTGGCTTCGTTTGAGAAATCAGGGGTCAGCTGAGCATAAGCGAATGTGGCATCAGAAGACGGCCTTTTGGTGTCTTCTCCATCTGTGGCTTAGCACATGTGTGAAGTCAGCTCTTGTGAGACCAGTAAATCGCAGTTTATGGCTTATCGCGATGGGACAACCCAGCCAGTGTGGCTTGTTCCACAAACCAGGGCTTGGCTAAATGGCTGGATCTTCCCCACACGCAGGCCTCGTAAAGTTTGTACTCATTTAGCAGGCAGCTCTCTGCCTAGCCTACCTTGCAGGTTGTTTGTGAGGATAAGAGGGGAGGGGAGCAGAGGCTGGAAGGGAGATAGAAGAATAAAAATGCATTTTGGAGGGGAGACACAGCTCTTTCGATTTGCGTAAAGCAGTGTTTCTCAACCTTGGGAACTTGAAGATGTGTGGACTTCAACTCCCAGAATTCCCCAGCCAACCATTCACCCTCTGTGGTCGCCTGCACAGACGCTCGCCTCGCCTCTGGTGATCTCCCTAGGTGACTGGCTGGCTGGGGAATTCTGGGAGTTGAAGTCCACACATCTTCAAGTTCCCAAGGTTGAGAAACACTGGCATAAAGCAATGCTCGATTGGAGGATGAGCATCAGGCGCAAGGTAGAACAGGTCAACAGAGGTGGCCTTTTATGCTGCTTTGATCACCTCACCCAGAGAAATGACGCCAGCGCCCCACGCAAACAACCAGGGTGTGGGTGTCCCGAGCTGTGCCAGGAGCCTCCAGGGCAAGGCAGTGGCTACCGGGGAACCAGGTCACAGAGTGTCGAAAGGGCACGGAGTTTGCACGATCTGGAAGGAGAAACCTTTCACCTCCAACCCGCCTGAGTGCTGGGGCTGGGGCCAAGGAGCCGCGGAACTGGGCCTTGCCTCACGCAGTTCGCACTCTGAACATGCGCAGAGTGCTCCCCTCGCCAGGGTATACCTGGGAGGGGAAGGCTGACTCAGGGACAGAGTCACCCAAAAGTGCTGTTGATCACTGGGGGGCCTGATACGCCCGGAAGTGGCAAGGAAGGGACGGTGCAGACCACAAGTTCTTGCCAAAGGCAATTGCGGTTATTAAAAATAAGGTATTTTTTTTAAAGTACCACATGTTACTTCGGTGCTTCCAGCTTTTTCCGCAAAATTGAATTTCCCTTAGTTGAGCAGCTGGGGGCACATACAGCACTCCGCCGTATGGCAGCAGTATAATTTTTTTCCTTCCTTCCTTCCTTCCTTCCTTCCTTCCTTCCTTCCTTCCTTCCTTCCTTCCTTCCTTCCTCTGCTTCTCCTTCCTTCCTTCCTTCCTTCCTTCCTTCCTTCCTTCCTTCCTTCCTTCCTTCCTTCCTCTCTGCTTCTCCTTCCTTCCTTCCTCCCTCCCTCCCTCCCTCCCTCCCTTCCTTCCTCTCTGCTTCTCCTTCCTGCCTTCCTTCCATCCTGCCTTCCTTCCTTCCTCCTCCCTCCCACCCTCCCTTCCTTCCTCTCTGCTTCTCCTTCCTTCCTTCCTTCCTTCCTTCCTTCCTTCCTTCCTTCCTTCCTTCCTTCCTCTCTGCTTCTCCTTCCTTCCTTCCTTCCTTCCTTCCTTCCTTCCTTCCTTCCTTCCTTCCTTCCTCTCTGCTTCTCCTTCCTTCCTTCCTTCCATCCATCCTCCCTCCCTTCCTCCCTCCCTCCCTCCCTCCCTTCCTTCCTCTCTGCTTCTCCTTCCTTCCTTCCTTCCTTCCTTCCTTCCTTCCTTCCTTCCTTCCTTCCTCTCTGCTTCTCCTTCCTTCCTTCCTCCCCTCCCTCCCTCCCTTCCTTCCTTCCTCTCTGCTTCTCCTTCCTGCCTTCCTTCCTTCCTTCCATCCTGCCTTCCTTCCTTCCTTCCTTCCTTCCTTCCTTCCTTCCTTCCTTCCTTCCTTCCTTCCTTCCTTCCTCTCTGCTTCTCCTTCCTTCCTTCCTCCCTCCCTCCCTCCCTCCCTCCCTTCCTTCCTCTCTGCTTCTCCTTCCTGCCTTCCTTCCATCCTGCCTTCCTTCCTTCCTCCCTCCCTCCCACCCTCCCTTCCTTCCTCTCTGCTTCTCCTTCCTTCCTTCCTTCCTTCCTTCCTTCCTTCCTTCCTTCCTTCCTTCCTTCCTTCCTCTCTGCTTCTCCTTCCTTCCTTCCTTCCTTCCTTCCTTCCTTCCTTCCTTCCTTCCTTCCTCTCTGCTTCTCCTTCCTGCCTTCCTTCCTTCCATCCTCCCTCCCTCCCTCCCTCCCTCCCTCCCTCCCCTCCCTTCCTTCCTCTCTGCTTCTCCTTCCTTCCTTCCTTCCTTCCTTCCTTCCTTCCTTCCTTCCTTCCTCTCTGCTTCTCCTTCCTTCCTTCCTCCCTCCCTCCCTCCTTCCTTCCTTCCTCTCTGCTTCTCCTTCCTGCCTTCCTTCCATCCTGCCTTCCTTCCTTCCTCCCTCCCTTCCTCTCTGCTTCTCCTTCCTGCCTTCCTTCCTTCCTTCCTTCCTCCCTCCCTCCCTCCCTCCCTTCCTCTCTGCTTCTCCTTCCTTCCTTCCTTCCTTCCTTCCTTCCTTCCTTCCTTCCTTCCTTCCTTCCTTCCTCTCTGCTTCTCCTTCCTTCCTTCCTCCCTCCTCCCTCCCTCCCTCCCTTCCTCTCTGCTTCTCCTTCCTGCCTTCCTTCCATCCTGCTCCTTCCTTCCTTCCTTCCTTCCTTCCTTCCTTCCTTCCTTCCTTCCTTCCTTCCCTCTCTGCTTCTCCTTCCTTCCTTCCTTCCTTCCTTCCTTCCTTCCTTCCTTCCTTCCTTCCTCTGCTTCTCCTTCCTTCCTTCCTTCCTTCCTTCCTTCCTCTGCTTCTCCTTCCTTCCTTCCTCCCTCCCTCCCTCCCTCCCTTCCTTCCTCTCTGCTTCTCCTTCCTGCCTTCCTTCCATCCTGCCTTCCTTCCTTCCTTCCTTCCTTCCTTCCTTCCTTCCTTCCTTCCTTCCTTCCTTCCTTCCTTCCTCTCTGCTTCTCCTTCCTTCCTTCCATCCTGCCTTCCTTCCTTCCTCCCTCCCTCCCTCCCTCCCTTCCTCTCTGCTTCTCCTTCCTTCCTTCCTTCCTTCCTTCCTTCCTTCCTTCCTTCCTCCCTCCCTCCCTCCCTCCCTCCCTCCCTCCCTTCCTCTCTGCTTCTCCTTCCTTCCTTCCTTCCTTCCTTCCTTCCTTCCTTCCTTCCTCTCTGCTTCTCCTTCCTTCCTTCCTTCCTCCCTCCCTCCCTCCCTCCCTCCCTCCCTCCCTCCCTCCCTCCCTCCCTTCCTTCCTCTCTGCTTCTCCTTCCTGCCTTCCTTCCATCCTGCCTTCCTGCCTGCCTTCCTTCCTTCTGTTTTCTCTCTCTCTCACAATAATTTTCGCAATCTTTCCCATTTCCTTCCTGCCTCACAGAAATTCCAGGCGGATCTTGGAGCCGGGAGCAGCAGCAGCTTCACCCCCAACCTCACCACCATCGCCGCCAGCCAGAACCTGCAGTGGATGGTGCAGCCCGCCCTCATGGGCGCCTCCTCGGGAGTCCCCCCGTTTCCCCGGCCCTATCGCTGCCCGCACTATGCAGCTGGCATCCGTCCCGGCGTGATCCGCACCACGGGCCCAGGTGTGGTGCCTCGGAGGCGTCACTCGGAGCACGTGAGTATCTGGGAGAGAAAACGGTGACAAATGTTATGACTGAGCTGGGATTCGAACCTGAGTCTCCCTTATAGACACACTGGCTCTCCTTCTGGAGAGATTAGGGGTGGGGGGTCCTGGTCCTCCTTTTTAGGGGGGTTGCATAACACCTCCCATCGTCCCCTGCCAGCACAGCCATTGGAAAGTTGACCGGAATTTGGCAAAGGCACCCATGCAAAAGATGTATGTGCAAGAGTGCCCCTGAGCATGTCCAGAGTTCTTGCTCTTTCCTCCATCCTTCAGCTCCAAAGGTAGCCTGCTTTCATTTGTACTTTTTACCACCGTATGATGGGCAAGAAATAGAAAGTCCTCATCTTTGTTTATTTGGTTTTCTTAAATATAACTTTTTAAAACAGTAGATTCATTCCTATGGTGGAATATTGATATAGATTGATAGCGTGTCTTTCTCCAGGAGAATTTTCCCCTCTTCCCATTTTTCCAAACAACAACCCTGTTAGGTAGGCTGAGCTGAATTCCATCCTTTTTCAAACTTGGCAACTTTAAGATGTGTGGACTTCTGGAATATAAATGGAGCTCCTCGAAATGGAGAAAAAAATATTTCATTATTTTAAAAAGTTAAAACAAGATGTGATTTGCTTACAAGAAACACATATTAGGAAAAAAGATATAAAATATTTATATTTATTTATAAAATAAAATAGAGCCAGTTTGGTCTAGTGGTTAAGGCAACGGGCTAGAAACCAGGAGACTGTGAGTTCTAGTCCCGCCTTTGGTACGAAAGCCGGCTGGGTGACCTTGGGCCAGTCACTCTCTCTCAGCCCTAGGAAGGAGCCAATGGCAAACCAGGAGCCTGAGAGTTCTAGTCCCGCCTTTGGTACGAAAGCCGGCTGGGTGACCTTGGGCCAGTCCCTGTCTCTCAGCCCTAGGAAGGAGCCAATGGCAAACCAGGAGACTGAGAGTTCTAGTCCCGCCTTAGGCGTGAAAGCCGGCTGGGTGACCTTGGACCAGTCACTCACTCTCAGCCCAACTCACCTCACAGGGTTGTTGTGGGGAAAATAGGAGGAGGAAGGAGTATTAGGTATGTTCGCCCCCTTGAGTTATTTATAAAAATAATAAAGGCAGGATAAAAATAAATAAATAAAAATAAAATAAATAAAGTGGAGACATTATCGAAGAGTTTTTCAGATCACAATCCAGTGACTTTTAACTTTTAAAAGGAAAAAATGATCTTTTAGGTGGAGACTGAATGAGATGTTGTTATAGAAGGAAATGGTAGTAGAGGACTGCAAAAAGAAATTAAAGGAATTTTTTGTGAATAATCTTAATAAAGGCACAGAAGTAAGGATGGTTTAGGGGCGTGATGGCTCAGCGGGTAAGATGCCAGGCTTGTTGATTGGAAGATTGCAAGTTCAGAGGTTCGAATCCCTAGCCCTGCGTGCAGAGTGAGCTCCTGCACTAGCTCCAGCTCTTGCCAACCTAGCAATTCGAAAGCATGCAAATGCAAGTAGATTAATAGGTACCACTTCGGTGGGTAGGTAACAGCGTTCCGCGCGTGTCATGCGGCCACATGACCGTGGAAGCGTCTTCGGACAACGCTGGCTCTTCGGCTAACAAACGGAGATGAGCACCGGCCCCTAGAGTCGGACACGACTGCACAAATGTGCGGGGGGTACCTTTACCTTTACCTTTAAGGATGGTTTGGGTGCAAGTAAAGCTTTTGTAAGAGGATATTGTATACAACGTAATAGTGAACTTAAAAAGAAAATGCAAGAGAGAATACACATGATTTTGGATGAGATTAAAAAAGGGAAGAATTTTAAAAAATCCCCACGGATGACAACTATTATTCAGTAAATTAAGCTTTTCCAGAGGGAACTATCTATGCTAACCGTGAGAGAGATGGAAATGAAGATGAACTATGCAAAACAAAGAAATTTTGAATTTGCAAATAAAGCGGGGAAATGGTTGGCATATAAGTTGCGAAAAGAAAAAGAAAAGAAAGTGATATTAAAGCTACAAGAAGGAAATACTGTAATAACAGATAATGCAAATATGCAAAAAACGTTTCATCAGTATATACTACTTTCTACAAAGGTCAAGAAATTTCCTGGAAAAAGGGGATGAATGTTTACATAAACAGAATTTACCGAAGATCGCAGAGAATGAGAAAATTGTTGAATGGAGCTATAACTATAAGGAAACTGTGTGAAGCTATTAAAAAGATTAAAACAGGAAAGGCACCTGGTCCAGATGGCTTCTTACTGGCCGGGGAATTCTGGGAGTTGAAGTGCACACCTCTTAAAGTTGCTAAGGTTGGGAAACACCGCTATAAATGTTCTGAGGACCAGCTTTTATAACCTTTACAAGATGTGTGGACATCAACTCCCAGAATTCTTAAACTTGCATCTTAAACTTAACATCTTAAACTTGCTATATTTGAAAAACACTGCCTTGGAGTCCCTCTCGTCCCAGTTCAGTTTACATACTGACCTGTGCCAAATAATTAAAAAAAAGAAAGAGAAAAGTTTGGAGCCCATACTGGAGGAGAAGGTGGAAACCCACTAAACCAGTGTTTCTCAACCTTGGGACCTTTAAGATATGATGATGATATAAGTTAGAAATATAAATAAATAAATAAATATGTGGACTTCAACTCCCAGAATTCCTCAGCCAGCATGGAATTCTGGGAGTTGAAGTCCACACAGCTTAAAGTTGCTGAGGTTGAGAAACACTGATTTACAGTATAGTAAGAGTCCGGCAACCCATCTGGACCAGGTGCCTTTCCTGTTTTAGTCTTTTTAATAGTTTCACACCGTTCCCGATTCACCCCCAACCTCACCACCATCGCCGCCAGCCAGAACCTGCAGTGGATGGTGCAGCCCGCCATTGAAAAGGTCCAATCAAAATTTTTCTCTGCTGGCTGGGGAATTCTGGGAGTTGAAGTCCACACATGTTCAAGGTCCCAAGGTTGAGAAACACTGCTCTAAAGTGAAACCCAGGGCATTGCTCCTGGATTGGCCTGATGTTTTGCGCCCCCTGCTGGCCATTTGGTCACAAAACCATTTGAGACCCCAAACCCACTATGATTTATGGAGATGGGTGCATCAGTCCCAATTTGACTCTATCTCATTCTGCTTCCCCTCAACTTCAGGCTGTCCAGGCTGGGGAGCAGGGATGATGGGAGATGTAGTCCAATAAATCCTGAAGGTCAGGAGAAGTAAACAAAAAAGAAAGTGCATTCATTGTCTGCTTTCTGACACCCCCCAACACCGAACAGGTAGTCCTCACTTAACAACCACAATTGGGACCAGAATTTCGGTTGTTAAGCAAGCGGTCATTAAGCAAATCTGACCTGATTTTACGAACTCTTTTGCGGCAGTTGTTCAGCGAACCACGTGGTGGTTAAACGAATCACGCGGTTCCCCGTTGATTTTGCTTGCCAGAAGCCGGTCAGGAAGGTAAAAAATAGCGATCGTGTGACCACGGGATGCTGCGATGGCCATAAATGTGAACTGATTGCCAAGCGCCCAAATTGTGATCACATGACTGCGGAGACGCTGCGACGGTTGTAAGTGTGAGGACCAGTCGTCTGTCAGTTTTTTCAGCACCGTCATAAGTCCAAACCGAATGGTTGTTAAATGAGGACTACCTGTATGCCTGTTTTGCTAGCCTAGGATCCGCCAGAGATTGGCCTGCTGCGTTACAAAAAGTTTTGAAAAATTTGCATGTATCCCCCGTATCTCGGTTTACTGGAGCATTGGGGGGGTGTTGCATCTTTGCAGAGGGTCCCCGTGTCCTTCCGGAGCAGAAAAGCTGCATGCAGGGTTGTGTTGTGCGCTGTGCTTTTCCAGAGGCTGTGGGTTTGTGTTCTGGAGTTGTGACTTGCGCCTGTGCTTTGCAGCTGACCCCAGAAGAGGAAGAACGGCGGCGGCTGCGACGGGAGAGGAACAAGCTGGCGGCGGCCAAATGCCGCAATCGGCGGAAAGAGCTGACCGACACATTGCAAGCGGTGCGTTAAGGCGAGGGGGATAGGTATTAGTGGCATTTGCACAACCGGCTGCACTGGGCGGGGGTGGGCCTGATGACCCCCGAGGTCCCTTCCGGTCCTTGCATTCTCAGCCCGCAAGCGTGATTGACAGGGTCCTTCAGAAGCTGGGTTCCTTTCATTTGGGTTGGGGTTTGGAGGAGGGGGCAGTTGGCTTCTGGTGCGAACTAACCCCGATGATGCTGGCTGGCAGTGCCAGGTCAGGAAATGGGCATCAACCCATTTGATAACCGGGTTAATCAGGATGGGCAAAGATTACCAGCCCGCAGAGATGCGCCGCCTTCCTCCTGTGGCTTTCTCCCTTCTCCCGTTTGCGCCCCTGATTTTTCGGCCCTTTCCTTCCTTTCGGCCCCCAAAACATCAGCAGGAGGAGAAGAACCGGATCGCCCAGGCCTGGGTCTAAGCCCTCTCCCTCTCCCGTTCCCCCCCCACCCCAGGAGACGAATCAGTTGGAAGCCGAGCAGTCGGGGCTCCGGAAGGAAATTGCGGAGCTGCAGAAGCAGAAGGAGCATCTCGAGCTGGTCCTGGAAGCGCACCGGCCCGTCTGCAAGATCTCGGAGGAGTCGTCCGGAGACGAGGAGGGCAGCCATGGCCGGCCAGCCGCCCCCTCCCAGCCGCCGGTCAAGCGGGAGTCTCCCCCGGCCCCCGGTGGCTCTCGCCGGGCAGCTCCGGTGCCCCCCTGCATCGTCCTGCCCCCCAGCGGCCTGCTGGAGCCAGAAGCTTTGCACACCCCCACCCTCATGTCCACCCCCTCCTTCACCCCCTTCACCCCCAGCCTGGTCTTCACCTACCCAGCGCCGGGTGACCCCGACGGGCCCTCGGGGTCCGGCTTTCCTTCGGAGCCCTGTTCCTCGGCCCACCGGAGGAGCAGCAGCGGCGACCATTCCTCGGATTCGCTCAATTCTCCGACCTTGCTGGCGCTTTGAGCAATGGGCTGCCTCGAACCTTGGCCGCGTTATTTCAGGGAGGGAGGAGGTATTCCTTCTTCCCGGGTCCCCGTCGGGGTGCCAAATTCCCCTTGGCCTCGCTTTGAGGCCCCGGTTCCCATCTGTAGTTACAGGCCTCTTGCCGAGCCGCCCCGACGCGGGAGTCAAGTTGCTAGTCCTCAAGAGAGGCCAGAAAGCACTTTTATTCTGCCAGAGAGCCCGCTTTCTGGAAAGCCTGAACTCTAACCAGTGTTATGTTCTTTCCCCAGAAACGAAACACTAAAATATCCCTTACGCACAGTGCTTACCAGGCCTCTTGCCCTCGCCCTCGTGTGTAGGGCCCAAGGGGCTAGTCCTCAAGCGTAACCGGACAGTCTTTTTCTTTTGACACAGAGAGTCCTCTTTCTGGAAGACGACGGGGGCTTTTTTGCTCCGTAGATCACTTTTAAGAAAAAGAAATCGCCATTTTAAAGTCCCATTTCACTTGATACCCTTCCGCTTTTTCAAACCAGGCGCAGAAAGTTAGGACTAAAATAGATCCATTTCTCGACCGTGACCTACGGCCACCAGGATGAAGTGGGATGCATTTCCTTTCCCTCCAGAACTGAAGCTGGTTGGATATATATTATTACAAGCGTGCCGTTCTTTTCCTTTTGCCTGATGTCTCGTGAAAATTACATTACAATGTTGGGAAGAAGCTGGGACTATTTTGTGCAGTTCTAGACGCTAGGGTCCTTGGCCAACCGAAGCGTGTGCAAAAAGGAATTTGTACAAAAATATATATTCTGCAACATTTTCATTAAAAAAAAGGTGTCTTCAAACCTCGTGGAAATTAATCTGAGCTCAGTGGGACATTTGAGTAAAAATAAGGTGGTTGTACTAGATTAGAAGCAAGCACAGATTGGTGGGGGGGGGTTGTTAAAATTAGCTATTTGCACACTATAAACTTTGTCAGTTTTTGGAAATATCCTTTTGAGTAATAAGCTAAGGGTTCCATGGAGCTAGAGAAAACCCAGATGTGTTCATCTGGATGGGAGGGGAAGTTTCCTCTTTTGCTTAGCTTGTCCTGAAAACAAGCCAAATGCTGCTCCTAGACCTCATGAACTCTGCGGTTTGGCCAGGAATACTATCTAAGCATAGGATGTTTTGATGAACCTTGGAGAATAAAAGAAAGATGTGAAGATGAGTAGAGATCTAGTATACCATGGTTCACCAAGTCCAATCCGATTGGTGTTTTGCCTCTGAAGCTGCAGATTCCACCTAGACCTCATTAAGGACTAGCAGCATGCAAAGCCATAAATCTGCGATACTTTAATGCCAAATCAGTCTAAGAAATATTGGGTCTTCTGTCGCTGCTCTCAGCCTCGCTACCTGAAGCCGTAAAAGGGGATTGTGACCTACCTGGGACCGAAGAAGCAAAAAAGGGTATTTTGGCTCCGTCAACCGGAGAAGGGATGGGGTTTGGATCAGATCCTCTTTTTCCAACTAAAATCACAGCCAGGAACAAACCCCACGATCCCAACTGAGTCGAAATGTTTGTTTACAGCTGATGTTTAGGTCCAGTATTGTCAAAAGCACATTTCCCATCTCTGCCCTTCTCTTCCTGCACGCATTGGCAGGGCCTTTCTGAAAAATCTCTGCAAGCGGCTTTGGGAGAAAATGTTTGTTTGGAAGAGGGAGAAGTGTAGTTAAAAACACACACAGTTACGGCACCGGGGGGGGGGGGGTCAAAGTTTTCTGCCTGGGGTTTGTTCCGTGTTCAGCCTTGCAGTGTTTCTCAACCTGGGCAACTTTGAGATGGGCGGACTTCAACTCCCAGAATTCCCCAGCCAGCCATTCACCCTCTGTGGTCGCCTGCACAGACGCTCGCCTCGCCTCTGGTGATCTCCCTAGGGTGACTGGCTGGCTGGGGAATTCTGGGGGTTGAAGTCCGCCCATCTCAAAGTTGCCCGGGTTGAGAAACGCTGGCCTTGACAGAGGATCCTCCAAGAATGTCACCACGGGGGATCAAGCCTAGGGAGATCGCTAGAGGCGAGGATCTCTGCAGGCGACCACAGAGGGTGAATTTCTCGCCCCTTCTTTTGGGACCAGCAAAGGAAACAAAGTAAATTGGTGGATGAAGGCCAGGGACCCTTCACAGACCATTTTGTTTTTATTAGCTCGCTCAGAGTTCTCAGGCTCTGGCGGCATTCACACAACATGCTTCACCAGGTAGGCAGAAAATGGGCGGTTGGCTCAGGTTTGGGGTGAGCGAGCACGAGGCGAGAATCCAGCCCGTTTGCATAATTTACGGCTCGGGTATTACGCAAACCCAGGGAAGGATGACTTCAGCGCCTGGGTCGAACGGGTTGTGTGAATGTGGACTTTCAGAGGCCAAGGAAAAAGACAACCACGCACAAACGCCCTTTCTGCTGCATCTGATCCATCTCCCAAGTCAGATCAACCGCTTTCCTTTTGGTCCAGCGGCGTCAGAGCCCCAGAGGCAGGGCAAGGGATCTCTCCATCCGGCTGCGTTGACGTTTTATCAGGAAGCCAGGATCCGGCCACCTGCTTCCTGCCTCGGAGACCTTTTGTCTCCATCCGGGCTGTTCAGGAAGTGACCAGGAAGGCCGGTCCGCTTTCCCATTCAGTTGTGATTTTGCAAATGGCCGCTGCGCCTTGTGGTTCCTGCTCCAGCAACCCACCAGAGGCACGTCGCGTGTCTACCAGCGCATCTTGGGCTAGACCAAGAGAGATTTCAAACAAGCCAGGATTGTTAGGTTTGCTCGGGCGGGGGAAGCTTCTGACAGTTTCCAACCACCTCTTAACCCTCAACATTATTGTCGTGTTCACTAAACAGGTCATGCCCAAAATCCGATTCATACTGGCTGAATTACAGAATAAAGTTAGAAGGGGCCTTAGATATCATCTTAGGTGATTCTTCCTAAGGTCTAACTTTCAATTGAACCATAGATTGTTAGGGCTGGAAGGGACCTGGAGAACACCTATTTCACCCCTCTAGCTAGCGCAGGACTCCCAACCCTGATCTAGGTCAGTGTTTCTCAACCTTGGCAACTTGAAGATGGGTGGACTTCAACTCCCAGAATTCCCTGGCCAGGCTGGCTGGGGAATTCTGGGAGTTGAAGTCCACCCTTCTTCAAGTTGCCACGGTTGAGAAACACTGGTCTAGGTTGTTGAGCAAACTTGGCAATTGAGTGGCGAGGAGGACAGGGACCCATCTTCTTCCAGCCAACCACCCCATTTCAAATAAATTCTCAAGCTCCCAAGAAAAATAAGAAAACGAACAGCCTCTTGCAGCAAAGGGCGAGGCGGATTTCAACAGGGCATTAGTTTCCACCCTGGAAGAAACCCCTCCCCCCTTGCAACACATTTATTTCCTAATAAAATAGAGATTAGAAGCTGCGGCCTGACTTTCTCTTTATTCTCTCCCTTTGCTCCCCAATCGGTGCCAGAGAAATTCTCCCCCAAAGTCACTGCTGTAAGATAGTTATTAACCTTCTCGCGAAGAGGAAGAGCTGAACTCCGCTCTTCCTCGGGATCACAGGCCCCGTTTCCTTGGCAGTCTTGGCATTCCAAGCATTATCGATTCCACCAGATGTTGCTTCCTCTTGAAAAAAGATGCCAGCCAGCCAGTTTCGCTCCGCGCTGGAAAGATGGCCAAATGACCAGGACGCTATCAAGGTCTTTGAGAAAGGGCCTCCATCTGTCCGGTGACCAGCAATGTTATTTTATTTCTATTTTTTAAAAAAGGCCTTTGTCACGGGGCACAAGCCTTTTGCCATTTGCCAACGCCTGCCGGTGTGTTCCCCGTTTTTGACGATTTTCCAACCGTTCCCTCTCCCGGGCGGAGGGGGAGCCACCCAGCAGCTGCACCCGGAAAAATAAAACTCAGACATCTCCTGTACAAAAGTTCCATTTTGGCACGCGCAAGAGCCAAGTGGCAGGGAGTTCCTCAGACCACCCTCCTTTAAACCTCAACATCTGGGGTCTAAAGCTGGATCCTTGAAATATTGCTCATCAGGAAAAGAAAAAACAGGGATGGGAGAGATTCCCCTGCATATATTCCATCAAAATGCATCACCCCCTCCCTTAAAGTTTCCCTGGGTAGAAAGGGGACAAAAAAACGAGAAACGGCTTAAATACCACAAAAGCCGCCACAAAGTGCCGCTTCGAGAAGGCAGAGCCAACGGTGTGCCCCTGAATTCTTGGAATTGGGTATTTTGGAACCACAAAAGGCACCCATAAAACTCCTTAACCCCCCACCCCCTTTTGAGTGCAACCCCTGGCATTGCTACGAAAAATCTGGCCCAGCCTGGGAGCGAGCGAGCATGTTTTGAAATAGTTTGGCAATTTTTCCGAGAAGGGATCCGGTGTGTGTGTGTGTGGGGGGCAATAGGATCTGTCTTTCCATGCACAGGAATGCACCCCCAATTTGCACATCCCATCCCCCCAGGTCTGGTCAAATCTTGTATGCAGTTGGCATGTTTTACGATTCCTCGTATTCCACCAATCCAGCAAAAGGGGTTCATTCGGTAAATGAACTTTAAGAGTCCTGTTTACAGTAAGTGACCCACCCGGATTTCTCTCTGCGTGGCTCCCACGGATCCTGCTCCTGCGGCATTTAAATGGGGAATCGAAAAGAGTGGGGAAAATGTCACAAGGAGTTGGACACCCTTCCCCCCCCCAAAATCCTCTCAAAATTCAGGCAATAACCCCGTTTGTGAACACCAGTTCCAGACAGCGAGAATAAAATCACAAGATGGCAATTCCCTTCCTTCCGAAGATCCCACCAAATTTGTCCATTAGCTTTCTATCCCACTTCTCTTCCAGGGGCGCGGAGTTGTGCAGATTTCTCCTTCTTAATTTCTCCCCCCCCCCCAACCACCACCCTGCAGGGTAGGTCACCCCGAAAGGCCACCAGTATCCCAAGCCAGTTCAGGGGGCGGCTTTGGAAAGGCTCCTGTGAAACCTTAAAACTTGCTACTCTCATTTAAGGAAAAAAAGAAAGGGGCTCATGCCGTAAAAAGTCCTCATTAGGCTAGAGAAGAAGAGACCTTTCCTCTTCGCCAAGCAAGGATCCCGCTTTTTCCACGTGGCTGGTTTAAAAGGAGCATGCCTGCCGTACTTGTCCAGCGGTGTTGGTTCGATTTATCCATGTAAGAGATGGAGGAAGGCCTTCCCTTGGGAGCAACATCAGAAACCACGGAGGGAACCAGGGTCCAGGGCAAGGGTTCCCACCGCTTTGATGTCTTCTTAAAAAAGAACTGCAGACTCCAGTGTGGTCCCGAAGCTGGCGGCGTTGGAAGGAGCTCGGTGCAGCAAAGCTGGCCCAAGGCTTGGAATTGAAATTAAATACATGTGGGGGGGGGATTTGCGCGCCCTCCCTCTCCCCGCTGCGCGCTTGGTCCTCCCGGGCGCGCGATCCGGAGCCCCGGGGAGGGAGAGGCCGTCCGGCGCCCTACTCGTCGGGGGAGCAGGCGGGGTGGGGCTGGTCGGGGCTGCCCACGCTGCCCGTGCTGGAGCTGCCGTCGCCCAGGTCGCGCGGCCCGCAGGGCAGGCTGAGCTCCGAGGAGCCCCCGCCCGGGCTGGGGCTGGCGTCGGGGCGGGCGGCGGCGGCGGCGCACTCCTCCAGCGCCAGGCAGAGCTCCTTCAGCTCCAGGTTGTCCTGCGCCAGCCGCTCCTGGAGCCCCTCCAGCCCGGCCAGCTTGCGCAGGCAGGCGCCCACCTCGTCGCGCAGCACCTGCGCCGCGTGGTGCCCGAAGAGCTGCCAGTGGCGCGCCAGGCGCTTGGCCTTCAGCCGGTCCTCGTCCAGGAAGCAGCAGAGGTCGCGCAGCTCGCGGTTCTCCGCCTGCAGCCGCCCGTTCACCGCCTTCAGCTCGCGGATCTCGCGCAGGTGCTCCTGCAGCTGCCGGTTGACGCCCTGGATCAGGCGCCCGCGCTGCACCAGCGCAGAGAGCTTCTCGGCCTCCTCGCGGCGCAGCCGCCGCACCAGCTCCTCCTTGCTGCAGCCGCCCAGCTCCGCGTCGCTCAGCTCGCCCGGCGGAGGCGGCGGCGGCGGCGGCGGCGGCGGGGGAGGCTCCGGCGGGCTGGCGGGGCGGCCCGCGGGCTGCGGCGCCGGGAACATCGCCGGGGCGCGCGGGGGCGGCGCAGGCCGGTCTCCGCCAGGGCTCGCTCAGCTCCAGCCGGCGCGCGGCGACGACGGCGGCGGTGGGGGCGGCGGCAGCGGCAGGGATCTTGGCATCTCCGCGCAGCTGGCAGCCGGGAGGAGCGC
The DNA here is from genome assembly GCA_023362775.1 of Charina bottae. Taxonomy (NCBI): domain Eukaryota; kingdom Metazoa; phylum Chordata; class Lepidosauria; order Squamata; family Charinaidae; genus Charina; species Charina bottae. The sequence continues at coordinate 5,518,452 of JALMGJ010000026.1, read as the reverse complement.
GCTGCGGCTGGGCTCGCCCGCTCGGGCTCCGGGATAACGGGGCGCGCGGCCGGGCGCTGCAACTCCCCCGGCCAGAAGCAGGTGCATCGCTTGCAAAAGGGCGCCTGCGCGACGGAGGGCGGGGGCAGCGGGCGAAGCGGGCGGGCGGGCAGCCGGGGGGGTGGGGGGAGCAGCGCCGTCGGTGCAAAGCGGGTGAGGGGCGCGCGCGCTCACGCACGAGGGGGCGGACGGCTGCGCCTGCCTGCCTGCCTTTCCGCCGCGGGGATGGCGAGGGGGGGCGGAGCGCGCCTGCGCCCCTTCCCCGGCTGCAATCCGGATTGGGGTTCTCCTGCGGCGCGCGCCTGACCGGGTTCCGGGGCCGGCCAGCTCGCCTGCTCTCTGCAGCTTTGCAAGGCGCGGCACCCGATTCCGGCGTTGGCGCCACGGGCGTCTGCCCGCCCGCCCGCCCGCACCCACCCACCCACCCACGCTTTGGCTTTCGCGCAGGATGCGGAGTTGGGGAAGGGGTCGTGGGGGTTTCGTCCGGGGCGCTGGCCGCGGTGGGGAATCGAGGAGCCGCGCGAGCTCGGGACGGGGGTGAGCTCGGTTTGCAAGGGAAGCGCGCGTTCTGGTCGTGTGAACGCGGAGCATGGGGCTTGTTTGAAGACGTGGGGAGGGGGGGGGCTCGGCTGCGCGAATACGGCCATTTTGTGTCGGTTCCCCCCCGGGCATCAACCGGGGGACGCATCGCGGCATCAAGATTTCAGGTGAAAGAGCTGGGCCGATGCTGGGTGGGCGAGGGGGCAACTTTCTGCGTTTGGTGCCTTAGCGTGAGCATGCGCGGTCGTGTGAACCTTGCAAATGGGTTAATTAAGGATGTTGCGGGAACCAATGGCCCCGCGCCGCCTCGTCTGTCTCTTGAGAAGTAATTTCCTTTCCATTCTGTGGGAAATGGCCCTGAATCATCGGCTTGGCTCACGCATCCTGTCTAGGTTTGCATAATACAGACCTTGATTTCTAAAATCCAGTACAGTGTTTCTCAACCTTAGCAACTTGAAGAGGTCTGGACTTCAACTCCCAGAATTCTAAGTTGCTAAGGTTGAGAAACACTGATCCATCACAAACCAGGTTTATATTTAGCTTGATGGGTGAGTCCACTGTCACTCAAAAATAAGCCTCCCCTTAAATCCAATTTACCGGTGATACGTTTGAGGGGAATAAACAGAATTCCCCCTTAGGACTGCTTTGTCAGTTAAGAGCACAACTAATAGTATTCTCCCACAGGAACAACAAAAGATTTAAAAGCCAAAATGATTCAATATGAGCCGTCGAGGCTTGCGTTTTCCTTTTCCCTCCCCGAGTGTTTTCCTTCAGTGTCGTGCCGTCTTTTCACAGGTTTGTAATTTGTAAATCTGCTTGAGAGGCTTCCAGTCTTAAATAAAAAAACGTCAAAGAGGTGGTGGTGGTGGTTTTATACCAGAAGAAATACACCTGGCTTCCTGTCCGTGCTTACCCATGGCTAGCCAAACCATGGTTTATCTAGTTAAGCCAGTTTTCTGGCTTTATGCAACATGCTGAAGCATGAACTCTGGGCTCGTTTGCAGTTCTGTCTGTGATCCTCCAGAACTTGGCTTAGCCTGGTCTCGATATTTCGCTTGCTGCCAGCCTCATCTGCAAAATTCCCACTTTTCCCCTGCCAGTGGAAAAGATGGGTAAGATGCACAGACCGAGGCACCCTTAATTTGTTTTTCTTTAGGGTCGCCAGGTATCAAGAGGATGTGCGCCTGGCCAGAAATCCTAAATAATTGGAAGGATGGGGGCGGAGAGAAGATCCAAACTTTTGACATGCCGGCATGTCATGCCAAGAAGCGACCAGGGTCTTGCTGGAAGGCCTTGACACTGCGGAGGATTTTGTCAGTTCTGGCAAAAAAAGGAAAGTGTGGAGTTGTTCCTACGGCACCACACGCTGAATAGATTCTGCAGGCAGAAACATTGGGGGTTCAAATAAGGAAGCCCCCAAATTTGATGCAAAAGCTCTGCCGGTGGAACAACATACCGGGCTGGAGAAGTTGGGCTGTGCTTGCTTGCTTGCTTGCTTGCTTGCTTGCTTGCTTGCTTGCTTGCTTGCTTGTTTGTTTGTTTGTTTATTTATTTATTTATTTATTTATTTATTTGCATTTATTTTTTTATCATCTTCCTTTTCACAGCCACCCACTCATCCGTGGCTTTGCCCAGCGCACTAACCTTTGATTGAATGAACAACATCGTGCAGGTCTCCATTCACAAGACACAGTTAACTTGCTTACAGAATAAACCTGGTTTTGGGTCCGCACTGAAATATAAACTAAGAATCATTTAGGATTGCATGACCTAAATACCGCATGAACCCTCTCCTCCCCCAAAAAGATGAGCAAGATTAACCCAGCATATTGTGTTGTGTGAATCTATTTACAAGGTTTCTCTCCAAGTGTATTTGTATGGATGTACTCCGATGGCACTGAAAATGCACACTTACGTTGGTAATTGTATTACAGTAATTAATTGTATTAATTAGTTAAGGGTTGCAGAATATATTGAAACATAAATGAATGAAACGGTCTGGATCTGCAAAGCATAAAATCACCCCAAAAGTAAATCCTGATTAAAACTAACCAATCTTAGCATGTTGTGTGAATGCAGCCACTAGGATTTTCACTGACCTGGTTAAACATTGTCACTGATCAGTAAGTGGACTGTAATTGTACATTCTAATGAGAACAATATAAAAACGGAGTCAGTTAAGAGCCAGGTTAATATAAACATGATATTGAAGGAAAATCAGATCAAATTTTTGAGTTTGGCAGTGGCTGAAAACTAGAATTCTTAAAAAAAATTATGATTGAAGAACAGCAGCACAAGAAGAGATTATGCAAAGAAGCCATCAGAATCAAAACAATGTATTTCAAATGACGACAAGAGCTGGCTATAGAAGATCAAAGAAAATGGCAAATATTTTATGACTGTGTTGGCCCAATGAAGATATTTTCTATTTTAACATGGTGAATACACATCAATTTATCTGCAAACCAAGGAGTTTGGCCTGGAAAACTTTATGCTACAATCATTTAAGATGCAAATTTAATTTTCATCTCCTGAAAAGTACCATGATTCCGCTGTCATTTTCCACTATCACAAACTGTCAGGGATTTTGTTTCATGGGGCTAAAGTCAGTGACCTTTGGAATGCATTGATTCCTTCCGAAATCTGTTCTCTGTCCTTAAAAAAAAAATTCACTGGATTTCCTTCTTTCATATCAGAAAATTTTAGTTGACAATTTCTAAGAAGCGTAACATTTCAGACGTGTCCCATTTTTAATGTTACAGAGTGCTTAGTTATTTAATGCTTTCATTCATTCATTTCATTGGCGATCACTCGTAGCCGAGTAAGATTGTCTTCCAAAGGTAAAATTTTAACGGTGGATCCGTAAGTGGCTATAAAGGCCAATTCTGGATCCGCACAACCTCCCACAATGAGGGCATAGGTTTCCGGGTGGGAGACGGTCATGATGAGGGTTTGCCTGACGTGCCTTCCTCTTAGCTCGTTTCTCCCTTTCGCCCTGTACTCGTGCTTCTTCAAAGTCCGTAGCACCTTTAATAAAGGATGACCTCCAATTGAAACGCTCATGAGTTAGGGCTTCCCAGTTCTCAATGCTGATATTACATTTTTTAAAATTAGCTTTGAGAGTATCTTTGAATCTCTTTTGCTGTCCACCAATATTCCGTTTTCCATTCTTAAGTTGGGAGTAAAGTAGCTGCTTTGGAAGACGATGGTCAGGCATTCGAACAACATGACCGGTCCAGCGAAGTTGATGTTGGATGATCATTGTTTCAATGCTGGTGGTTTTCGCTTCTTCTAATACGCTAACATTAGTCCGCCTATCTTCCCAAGTAATTTGCAGAATTTTTCGGAGGCAGCGTTGATGGAATCTTTCAAGAAGTTGGAGGTGGCGTTTGTAGAGGGTCCATGTTTCACAGGCGTACAGAAGGGTTGGTAGTACAATGGCTTTGTAAACAAGCGTTTTGGTCTCCCTGCGAATGTCCCGATCCTCAAACACTCTACGCTTCATTTGTGTGTTCCCAATTTAATGCTACCGTACTGAAGTCTATAGAAAAGGATGTCCTAAAAAAAAGTTAGTTTTCAGGCTGGATTCACACAATCCATTGGACCTGGTTCTAAACCCATTTTTTAGGTTTCTACAATGCACAGGACTGCAAACCAAGCCTTTCGTCGAATAATTCAGGTTAGAACATGTTCTGTGAATGCAGCCACAAAGTCTTTCATTGATCTTGCTGGCATGCCCAGTGGTGAAAATGACCAAAAGTTGCATTAACCAGATTGGCTGAGGAGGATGGTTGTTGTAGTCCACCCTACCTCGATGGTAACTCAGCTCAGCGCTCCTCCTGATTTCTAGGTCAATGAGTCTATTTTAGCCTTCCCCCAACCTGGTGCCCACGCAACATATTGGATGGCATCTCCCATAATTCTCTACTGGCCGCTGGGGATGATGGGTGTGGCAGTTACACAAATCCCTATTCGGAAGGGAGGTGCGCATTCCATGGATTGCAAATGCAATACTGATATTAAGGGCAGGCTATAACATGAGTTGCCAAGCTCCAGATGAGCCGTATGCTAAGAGATGGTGGAATAACTGGTGAATAAATGAGGAAATTTTATTTAAAAGCCCCAAGGGATCAATATTTTTTTTCAGTGCACAAAACAATGATTATTCATGTTTCTAGTCCTCAGGTTCAGCAGTATTTTCCAGACCCATCTTAGGTCTCCAAATCTGTTTTTTTTTTATTTTATGCTGCTCGTTCCCGAAGGCTTAAGTACCCTAGGGAAGCCTCCTCTGAAATGCATTGGATCACAACTCCCATAAGCCCCATCAGCGTGTCCCCAAAGGTGAAGACTTAGGACCCATGGGAGCTATATATCCGGAGGGCGGCGGGTTGACGAAGGCCTCTTAGGCGGCTCTTGCCAGTCGTAAAGATGGAAGCCGGGAATACGGCGGGAAGGGCAAGGTTGCGCATGCGCAGATCCCCTCCACTCTCGAGGTGACCCGGAAGAGATTCTGCCCGGAGTGGTCATGTGAAAGGGCTCTATCCCAAACAGCTGCAAATGCGTGCCGGTGGGTTTTTGCAGCTGGAAGGGGGGCAAATGGGTGGAAATCGAGGGGGCGCTTGGACGGGCTTTCTGTGGGGAGGTTGGTGAGAGGCGGAGAGGTTTTATCAAGCAAGGTGGTTTCCTCTTCGGACTTGCGTGCCTCTGAGTATGTGCAGAGTGCCGCGCCTCTTCCCTTTCTTGGAGGAGCAGAATTGCTGGTAAAGGCTGTAAGAGAGAAAAAAAGATGTGCTTGCTTTCAGGAAAAGATGGAAGAACTCGAAGCACGAACCGGCTTCATTATTCTGATTTTTAACTCCTTCTCTCCTGTAAAATGTCCTATTTCTTTTTGTAGTGCATCTTTCCTAAGGCCCATTCTTTAATATGATTTCATCCCCCATCCCTTTTCTTGGAAAAATATTCTTTTTAAAGGGGTCTTTCCAGAAAAGTGCAATTGAATATGGCTTTAACCGCACTCACTCCCTTCTGCAAACATGCCCTATTTTTTAAATGCATATTTCCAAAGGTGCGGACTTCGGGAGGCGTGCTTAAACGTCCTCCCCCCCCCTTTTGGCTCTTTCTGCAGAGACGGTGGTTTTATTTCAAAATGTTTCCATCCTTCGGTTCAATATTTCAGGGCCGTTTACTCCCCAAAAACAATAAAACACAAGAAGTTACAACCAGGCTGCTAAGACCCCACGGGTGGGAAGAATTATTGGATGGAGCTTGCTGGCTGTTAAAGGTCTCAGAGGTGGAAAAGAGCTTGTAGACTAGAAACTTGACTTTCCTGCTGTCCTTGCAGGCTGATGGGTGCAGCCTGAGGCTTCCAAGGGATTCCATGCCAGAAGTGTGTGGCTGCATTGATCATGACCAGCAATCTGGACATTTTTGTGGGGAATACCACCTTGATTGACGAGGAGGTCTATCAACTCTGGCTCGATGGGTATTCTGGTAAGTCCTGGTCCTTCACATCTATTGTTTCCTTCTCGTGAGAAAGACGGTTTAAAAACAAAATTTGCACACATTTCCTACCAGAAGGAAGTTGATCTTGGCCTCCAGAGCATCCGGGCTGGATTGTGCCTGAAAAAAAATAAGGTGTTTCCTATTGATCAGGGCTTTCAAAGTGAACTAAATTCCTGTGTTGAGCTCCGAATGGATCATGGTTTCAGTTAGTGTTTCCCAACCTTTGAGATGGGTGGACTTCAGCTCCCAGAATTCTTAGCAATGGCCGTGTTGGCTGGGGAATTCTGGGAGTTGAAGTCCACACCTCTTAAAGTTGCTAAGGTTGAGAAACATTGATCTAGGATAACATTACCTGGATGCATACACATCTTTAGCTGTGGGTCTGTGTATACTTTTTCTTTGCCTTGATTGGTTACGCTAGGCTTAAAGGCAGGCACCAATGTTTGCGGTCCACAAATCTTCCCTGGTGGGGCTCACTTCTTGAGACAAGCCTTTAACTCTCTGCTTTCCCCCAGTGGACGATGCGGTCTCTCTTCGGCTGCGTTCTGGCATCTTGGAACAGACAGGGGCCACGGTGGACGTCCTCCAGAGTGACACCATGGACCACTACCGCACCTTCTACATGCTGGAACGTCTCCTCCATTCACCCCCCAAGTTGCTGAACCAGCTGCTGTTCCAGATTCCGCCTTGCCGCCAGACCATGCTGATCGAAAGGTGGGCCGGCACGCGGGATGATTGAGAAAACGTCCGCCCGGTTGGGTTTGTGTGACACACTAGCTTCGGCTCAAAGGAGATTGGGTTGGTGGCGGTGGAGCCTAGTGGTTGTTTTGAAAGGTGGTGTGAATCCAGTCCTGCGAAGTTCAAAGACAGGTTTTTCGTTCTGTGAACACGGCAGTTCTGTGAATTAAACTGACTTTGGAATCAAGTCTATTACATGACTCCAAGCAGAAAGAGAGGTTTTATTTATTGGTGGATTTTTATAGGTGTGTATGTGTTATTAGTTATGTATATACTGTATTATAAGTTACATGTGTGTGTATTGGGGGAAAATATATATGTTTATACACACACACACAATAGTGTTTGAATATGTACTCTGTGTGTGTATGTTATTAGGTGTATACAGTATATATTGTAAATTGAGAACCAGTTCAGTGTAGTGGTTAAGGCAGGGATTTCCAAAGTTTTTCCCGCGGCGTTGGTGTGTTGCCGCAGGAAAACCCAGAAGCGCTGATGATGATCAGCGCTTCCAGGTTGTGTGGCGACACACCAGACTGTGTGTAGCGACACACTTTTGTGTCGCGACACAGAGTTTGGAAAGCTCTGGGTTAAGGCATCAGGCTAGAAACCGGGAGACCATGAGTTCTAGTCCTGCCTTAAGCACAAAGCCAGCTGGGTGACCTTGGGCCAGCCACTTTATCTCAGCCTTAGGAAGGAGGCAATGGCAAACCCCTTCCGAAAAAACTTGCCAAGAAAACTGCAGGACTTGTCCAGTCAGCCTCTGAGAATCGGACACGATTGAACGGATTAATTGGCTGGCTGGCTGGGGAATTCTGGGAGTTGAAATCCACCCATCTTAAAGGCGCTGAGGTTGAGAAACACTGGCATAGACAACACGCCTCACTGTCATCGGCCTATGAAGCTGCTGGAAGTTGTTGGGCTATTTTGCACTCAACTTGTCTACCTCGCAAGGTGGTTGTAACAACAAAACCCGGATATTAACTTTTGCTGCAGCAACATGGGGCAAAACCTGCAAAAGAAGTGGCTCTGGTTTGAGAAAAAAATCCCTATTTATTGACGTCTTTGTTTATTTGGAAGGACGCAATTAAATAAATGCCAGACCGGCTTTTCCAGTAACGATTTGTTCCTGCTCTGATTCGTCTGGCCTCCAGGTACTATGCTTTCAATGACGGCTTTGTCCGAGAGGTCCTGGGCAAGAAACTGTCTAAAGGAACCAAGAAAGATCTGGACGACATCAGTGCCAAAACTGGGGTGACCCTTAAGAGTTGCCGGCGGCAGGCAAGTTTAGCTTCTCTCTGACTCTTAACTGGCTGGGGTGAAAGCAAAATGTCTTCTCCGGATCCTCGTGGTAAGTCAGCCAAGAAGACATCTTCGCCGTCTGTAATCCGGACGGCTTCCCGGTGGGTCGATCTCATTTCCCAGAATCCCACTGTCCTTTGCTGGGAATCCTGGGAGTTGAAGTCCGCATCCTGTTTGTTGGGGAAGGCTAGCTTAGATTGTAAGATGGTTCTGTCTGTCCCATTTAGACCTTGATCCCTGAATATCTTTATCAGCTGCAGGAGACATCCTGCTTGAAGATGTCCTTTGTTTTCCCTTACAATCCATATTTTTAAGTCTTTTCTCCCTCCAGTCCTGGTTGCATACAGGTAGTCCTCACTTAACGACCATTCGTTTAGCAACAGTTCAGACTTACGACGGCACTGAAAAAACCGACTTGCAACCGGTCCTTGCACTTACAACCATCACAGCGTCCCTGTGGTCACATGATCAAAATTCAGGTGCTTGGCAATTGGCATGTATTTACGATGGTTGCAGTCTCCTGGGGTGATGCGATCACCATTTGCGGCCTTCCCAGCTGGCTTCCAACAAGCAAAGACAATGGCGGGAGCCGGATTTGTTTAATGACCACAGGATTCACTTAACAACCATGCTGATTCGCTTAACAGCCATGGCAACAAAGGTCATAAAATCAGGCATGACTCACTTAACGACCGCCTCACTTAGCAATGGAAGTTCCCGTCCTAATTGTGGTTGTAAGTCGGGGACTACCTGTAGTTCTTTCATGGCACCCACTCTTGTTTTTATTTCTTGCCCCCCCCCCCGCTCTGCCAACTTTGGGAAATGCATTGTGGGTCAGCGGTCATCTTTCTTCCGTACAAACTTCAAGGCCTCTGATTTAAATTATTTCAGCTTCAGCCCTCCAAAATGCCCCAAAACCGGTGGATGGGAAGGTTTTCTCTGTGGTCCCCAGCTCCCCCGTCTTCAAATAGCATTTCTGCCGTTAAAAGAGCCCAGAGTTCAGCAGCATAAAGGGGTTGCCCCCTTTTTCCGGCTAACCAATTTTATTCAAAGGTGGAAGCTGTTGTGAATGCAGCTCCCTTCCTCTGATGGAAGCTTCTGCCTTCGAATAAAATTGGTTAGCCGGACGAGGTGCGACCCGACTCCTGATTTTTTGCCACCGTGGACTAACACGGTGGCAAAGTCCCTTGCCAGAGTCCCTTGCAAGGGAGATGGGCGGGGAATAAATTGAAATAATAAATAAAATAAAACAAATAAAACACGGCTCTCCTCCAACAGTGGCGTAAAGGGTTGTTTTTTTCCTTCCGTTTCAGTTTGACAATTTTAAGCGTGTTTTCAAGGCTGTGGAGGAACTGCGTGGGTCGCTGGTGGAAAATATTCAACAGCACTTCTTGCTTTCTGACCGGTTAGCCAGGTACAAAAATAAGCATGTATGATGTTTGTTTAAGGTGGAGGGAACCCAGATTCTGGGCCCCAATTCACCGTAGAGTTCATGGAGAAACTTTGGACCAATCTCGGTCTCTCTCGTGTTCTCCCTCCTTCCTTCCTTCCCTCCCTCCCTCCAGTCTACCTTGCAGGGCCTTTGTGCAATCCAAGAGAGATCGCACACACGCGGGCTGCATCATCCAGGGATCAAGTGGGATCTCAGTAAAGACTGACACAATTTTGTCCACGCACCCCCTCACCTCGTGGGGTTCTCTGGGATAACAGGAAGCCAGCGGCGAGGGGTCAGAGATTTGAACGCAGTGGGCGCCCTTGTTGGAGGATGTGCTCCTGAGCGCGTGCAGAGTGCAAAACGACCCCCAAAGTCGTTAGCAGGAAAGCCCATCCCCAAAGAAAAATGCTTATCTTGTGGCTGGGTCTGAGATGCAGTGTATCAGCTTAGCCCAGCTAGCAATGAATCCTAATGGATATTTATTGCATTTGAAGTGAAAACAGAGATTTATTAAGAAATACATAGAGCAGGGCTCTAAAAGGGGCATGGTGGCTCAGCGGGTAAGATGCCAGGCTTGTCGATCGGAAAATCGCAAGTTCGGAGGTTTGAATCCCTAGTCCTACGTGACGGAGTGAGCTCCCGCACTAGCCCCAGCTCTTGCCAACCTAACAATTTGAACATTATGTCGATGAAGGTTCTCAGTCATCCAGGTGGAATTGTCTGTAGCTTGAATCATGTCAACTGGATTTCTATTTTCTCAGTGGAAACATTTCGCTCCTTATCCAAGAAGCTTCTAAGCTTATCCAAGAAGCTTAGATATTATCCAAGAAGCTTCTTGGATAAGGAGCGAAACGTTTCCACTGAGAAAATAGAAATCCAGTTGACATGATTCAAGCTACAGACTAACAATTTGAAAGCATGCAAATGCAAGTAGATGAATAGGTACCACTTCGGTGGGTAGGTAACAGCGTTCCGCGTGCGTCATGCCAGCCACATAACCGTGGAAGCGTCTTCGGACAACACTGGCTCTTCAGCTAACAAACGGAGATGAGCACCGGCCCCTAGAGTCGGACACGACTGCGCAAATGTACGGGGGGAGCCTTTACCTTTTTTTACATAGAGCAGGGTTTCTCAACCAGGGTTCCGTGGCACCCTCGGGTTCCGCGAGAGGTCCCCAGGGGCTCCCTGGGAGATCAAGATTTATTTAAAAAATGATTTCAAATTTGGGCAACTTCACATTCAAGAGGTCAGTTTCATTCTTTATTTTTAGTTTCAGAACACTGTTCATGCATATATCCAGGCCTTCCCATGAAATGAATATAATAATTTTGTAACTTCTGGCCTATATTAGAGCCTGAATGTGCATGGGTTCCCCGAGGCCTGAAAAATATTTCCAGGGTTCCTCCAGGGTCAAAAGGTTGAGAAAGGCTGACATGGAGTCAGGAAGTCTGTCTTCCATCTGAACTGCATCTTGGAGAGAGGGGCCCATTTGTCTCTTAAGCAGAAAGACGTGTTTTATTCGCAATCGGCCAGCGAGAGGCAGACTTGAGCTGATACGTAAAGACCCTTCCCATTATCCACCGCTGGCCAGTTGCCCTAGTGGCGAAGCTGCCCGGCTTAAACTCCAAAACCTTCCCCCCCCCCCCCCCAATCTTTCCAGGGACTATGCTGCCATCGTGTTCTTCGCGAACAGCCGCTTTGAGACGGGGAAGAAGAAACTGCAGTACTTGAACTTTGAGGATTTTGCCTACTGCGCCGAACAGATGATTGAGAATTGGACTCTGGGGGCAGTGGGTAAGATGGCAGATCCTTCAGGGTACCGGGGGGGGGGGGGGCTCTGGAGGACACCAGGCCCTCTGAGCAGGAATGCAGGGCCCAACGCACCTGCAGCCAAGGACTGTCGTAGGCTTGGCTCGGAGATGCCCGGTCCCAGCCTGGCTGCAGCATTGGGTTCCATTTTCAATCTTTCTTTTTAGTTTTAAGGAGTTTTCCCTAACCTGCCCGCCGACTCCGTAATTTAATCCCGTTAATTCTGTAATTGATATCCATCCTTCCGTGACTTTTGCTCAGAGATGTTAGGGACCTGTATTTAAAGGGTGTTTTCATCTTCCCCTCAATCATATTTTCTCAAAGCTAAGCATCCTCCATTCCCTACTTGTAAGACCTTGTTTCTAGCTGCCCAGTCGTTCTCCTTACCCTTTTGTGAACCTCTTCCCAACTGTCTAAATTTGTCTGAAATGTGGCACCTAGAAGAACAACACCCCCCCCCAAAAAAAAAAGATTCTAGTCCTCATTTGGGTCACGAGCAGCACTTAGACAAATGAACTCAAAGCCGTGATCTCGGAAAGAGGGATGAATGGTGCCAGGGGGCCAAGAATCAGTCAAGGTAGAGACGTTTTCAATAACATTAGTAATTAAAGGCTTGCTTTTCTTGTCCTGGCAGATAACAACGTGGACGACATGGATGTCGACCTGGATAAAGAATTTTTGCAGGGCCTGAAAGAGTTAAAAGTCCTGATTGCAGACAAAGACCTATTAGATCTTCACAAGAGGTATTTAAGGGGATGCTGGGAGGGTTGCAAAATATTAAAAGCTTTGGTTGAGGAGTTTTGCACTTTGCCTCTAAGGCAGGTGGAAAACATGTTGCGAAGGAGTTGGATGGAGGTGATATTATTAGATATCATTTTTTTGGGGGGGTTTCTTTTATAACCTTTCATTCTCTCCCAAGACTTTTGCATTGTTAATATCAGGAAGAGAGGAAGACAACAGAGCTCCATAGGTGGGGTGTAGCAAGCTAAAGGGAGTTTCCTTCCTTGGAGAACACTGAGGACTAGCATCTTGTTTCTCAATGTGGAGAGAGCAGAACGCTTGGATCAAAGCAAATGTTGCATATTTAGCACTTCCTTGCCAGTAGATGTGCAGATATTTCACTTTGGGGATGAGCCCTTGCTGGGGAGCATTAACATCCCAGATGGCTGCATGTGCTCCAGCATTTTCAAACGGCGTTCAGTTTCTAAATTAACACTGGGAACGAATGCATGGCCGCTCAACAGCAGCGCCAGAAAGAGCATTGGCAGACTGCTCAGAGGCAGTCTGCTTTTTTGCTTTTTTTTTTTTTTTTGTCTGCATGATCTAGGTTGGGGGAGGAAGCCCCAGTGTGGCCACCTCCCAGCCATTGGACTCCAATCCCCATCATCCCCAGCCAACGGGGCTGATCCTTGGGGTGGCTGAAATTTGGAGTCCAGTTTCTGGCTGGCCGCAGGTCCCTGTCCATCCCCCAGGTTCTGCCTTCTGGTGTTGTGAAATAGGCAGGCAGGGGGGTGTTAAACTTTCCTGGATTTTGCCTAGTTGTTCCTGTTCCCGTTACTCTGCAGCCTGGTGTGCACCGCACTGCGGGGGAAAATCTCGGTGTACCATGAGATGGAAGCCAATTTTAAGGTGCGTCATGCGGGAGCACATTCCCAGGTTTTGAAACCAGACACGCCTCCCTTTGTTCCCACAGCTCCTTGTTAGGTAATAGAGAAAAATCTATATAGTATTTGAATTTTCTCCAGGGCGTGATGCAAGTGGGCAAGTGCTTTTGACCCGTTATTTATCGGCTGGCCACAGGGGGGAGCCAGTGCGCTTTGGGGAAAACACCCCCACCCCACCCCAGAAACTGGATTTTGGGGATGTAGGGAAGGTTTTGGGGATGGGGCGCGATGGCTCAGTGGTTAAGATGCCAGGCTTGTCGATCGGAAAGTCGCAAGTTCGGCGGTTCGAGACCCGAGCGCCGCGTGATGGAGTGAGCTCCCGCACTCGCCCCAGCTCTTGCCAACCTAGCAATTCGAAAGCATGCAAATGCAAGTGGATGAATAGGTACCACTTCGGTGGGAAGGTAACAGTGTTCCGTGCACGTCATGCCAGCCACATGACCGTGGAAGCGTCTTCGGACAGCGCTGGCTCTTCGGCTAAGAAGCGGAGATGAGCACCGCCCCCTAGAGTCGGACACGTCTGTGCAGGGGAAAACCTTTACCTTACCTTTACTTTACCCTGTTTACCTCGTGCAGAATCTCAGTCGGGCCTTGATCAACATTGCCTCGAAGCTCACCCACAGCAAAGATGTTCGGGATTTTTTCGTTGATCTGGTGGAAAAGGTAATGCGAGTCCCTTACAAGCCCTGGGAATTGTGGACATCGAGCTGCCTAACATCTATACTTCCTAGAACTATTATTTTTCAGTCTCTGTTAGCATTGCCATGAATAACAACCATGCGTTGTTGAACGAAGCATAGTGGCTAGGTTCGCACAACCCCTAAACCTGGCTTAAGAAAACACTGGTAGTCAGATTGATTGATTGATTGATTGATTGATTGATTGATTGATTGATTTATTCATTCATTCATTCATTCATTCATTCATTCATTCATTCAATTTCTATAGCCGCCCATCTCAGCAAGTGACTCTGGGCGGCTTATAACAATAAAAACCATAAAACAGTTAAAACAATTACCATTAAAACAATTAAAACACAAAATAAATATACGTGACTGCCCAGTAAGCAATGCATGGATGTTAATATAGCCAAGAAACGGGGCCATTCCCATGTTCGGGGCCCCAGGCCCGGGCACGTAACAGGTCTTCACGGCCTTGCAAAAGGCCAACAGGGTCGGGGACATCCTGATCTCTGAAGGGAGAATATTCCAGAGGGCAGGCGCTACGGCAGGCGCCTTCTAGTCCCTGCCAACCGACATTCCTTGGCTGACGGGACCCGTAACATACCCAGCCTACCAGATCAAATTGGACGGGCAGAAACAACTGGGAGATGTCCTAAACACAGCCCAACAATGGTGCCCGTCGCCCCTTCCATTGCTTAACTAACAAGACATTAACTCAATGCAGGTAGTCCTCGACTTACGACCACAATAGGAACCGGAAAACTTGTCGTTAAGCAGTGCGGTCGTTAAGCGAGGCATCACGTGACCACACCTGATTTTACAACCTTTTTTGCAGCAGTTGTTAAGCAAATCACATGGTTGTTAAGCAAACCGTGCAGTCGTTAAGTGAATCACGCGGTTCCCAATTGATTTTGCTTGTTGGAAGCCGGCTGGGAAGGTTGCAAATGGCGATCATGTGACCTCGGGATGCTGCAGCTGTTGTAAACACATGCCGGTTGCCAAGTGCCCAATTTTTGATCATGTGACTGCAGGGATGCTGCGACGGTCATACATGCGAGGACTGGTTGTAAGTCTCTTTTTTCAGCGCCATCATAACTTCGGTCGCTAAACACATGGTCATAGTCGAGGACTACCTGTGAATCAAGGTGAAATAAGAGATTAAAAATTCAATTTTCTTTCAGGCCAGTCCCCACAACTATATTAAATATAAACTTTTTAAAATCTTTTATTGATTGAAGACTAAAATAACAGCAAGCAATATATGCAAATTATTTATTTATAACTAGGGCAACAGGAAAAAAATGCAGGTTTCCAACACTTCTTAAGGCACTTTAATAAAATTGTTTTAAGGGGAAAGACGCAAATCCAAAAAAAATATTGAATGCTGTTTTTAATCGCCCTCCCAAAGATTGTAAGGCGAAATAAGTTAAGGGCATGATCGGCGAAAAAACTCTGTGGTGCTCCCCTTCCCTTGCTGGGGCTATAGTTCACATAACTTGCATATCCAAACCAACCGACCATCCCTGGCTCACGAATTCCCAATCCAGTTTGAATTTAGTCCGACTCTTTGCTTGAACCCAGTCGCTATGTCTGAGAAGCCACAATGGCTGTGTCTGCATAATACGCATTATCGAAACCAGCCAAGTCTCATTCTGGCCTAGCAGAGCATTTAAAAGCCAGCCTGGAGGGTAGAAGCATGGGGGAAGAGAGGCAGGGATTAATGAGAAAAAATCACTGATCTTTTAGGGTTCGGCTACGTTAAAGTTTAGGACGGAAGTTCAGGAATTAGACGGAACGCTTCAACCTTTGCGTTGAGTTTGGCCAACACAGGTAGTCCTCGCTTAATGACCACATTTGGAGACGGAATTCTGGTTGCTAAGCGAAGCGGTCATTAAGTGAGCCCGACCTGATTTTACAACCTTTTTTGCGGCGGTTAAGCAAATCACCGTGGGCGTTAAGCGAACCACGTGGTCATTAAGTGAACCACGCAGTTCCCCATTTATTTTGTTTGCCAGAAACCGGCCGGGAAGGTTGAAAATGGTGATCACATGACCACGGGACACTGCAATGGTCATAAATGCGAACTGGTTGCCAAGCGCCCAAACGTGACCGCAGGGATGCTGTGACGGTCGTAAGTGGGCGGACCGGTCGTAAGTCAGTTTTTTCAGCATCGTTGTAAGTCCGAACCATCACTAAAAGAATGGTTGTTAAGTGAGGACTACCTGTAGGGTTACTTTGATTAGTGACAGATTCAGGAGCTGCATTTGTATAAGATATGAAGTGCAGTTAATAGTCTACGCTGCCATTTTTCTGTGGTTTAGTGTTGTGCAAATCTGACCCTTACATTTATAATGCAGCGTTACTGTACAGTTTAGAAAATGGGGCAGTCCAGCAGAGACGCTGTGCAACCCAACTCTTCCACTGATCAGGCTGGCGGCTAGACAGAAGAGGGAGAGAAGGGAAGACAGATGTATTAAAATCAGCTTCATTGCCACATTGGAAGAGGGATTTACGTTCAGGCAACAGGCAGGACCACAAAGTTGCCAACAACATTGGAGTTTCGGATACTGCCCAATCCCAACATCGTGGTTTGTTTATGGCAGGGTTTCTCAACCAGGGTTCCGTGGCACCCTCGGGTTCCATGAGAGGTCACTAGGGATTCCCAGGGAGATCATGATTTATTTAAAAATTTATTTCAAATTTGGGCAACTTCACATTAAAGAGGTAAGTCTCATTCTTTTATTTTCAGTTTAAGGACACTGTGAACGCATCTATACAGGCCTACCTACCCATGAAACGAATATCATAGTTTTGTAACTTCTGGCCTATATTTGAGCCTGAATGTGCAGAAGTTCCCCCAGGCCTGAAAAATATTTCAAGGGTTCCTCCAGGGTCAAAAAGTTGAGAAAGGCTGGTTTATGGTTTAGCGTAGATACACCGATACAGATTTGGTCCAGCATGTAAGACCATTGGCTTCAGTTATCGTGGGTAAGCGTTTGGTGCGAACCAGCTGAAACATGGTCAGAAGTGGGTGGTTTTATTTAATTAAATCAAGAGAGGGTCTCTAGAGATTCTCTTGGAATGCCAGGGGATTTTGGAAAGGGTGGATGAGGCTCCCTCAAAGTTTCCAGGGAATTGGAAAAGTATTAGGGCAAGAGGAGAAGATGATCAACCAAATGGAAAGTCACTGTAGACCAGCGTTTCTCAACCTTGGCCGCTTGAAGATGGGTGGATTTCAACTCCCAGAATTCCCCAGCCAGCTGGCTGGGGAATTCTGTTAGTTGAAGTCCACCCATCTTCAAGCAGCCAAAGTTGAGAAACACTGCTGTAGACACTGCACTGAATCCGTTCAGCTTTTTATTAGAGCTTCGTCTGATTCGGTGGGGTCCAGGATCTTACTCCAGTTCTCCTCCTCCTGGGAACATTTGCTCTGCCTAGGATGACCATACTTCCTTGAGACAAAAACGGGACAAGAGGAATCGAGAGCCGGAAGTAGCCGGAGCAGCGTGAAAGAGACAGAGCAGCTGATTGGAGGGAACCCGGAAGAGGAATCGCCTCCGCCTATCACGCTGCTCGGCCCGCCTCTCCCACCTCCTTTGCAGCACGCTGATAGGCGGAGGCGATTCCTCTTCCGGCTTCCCTGCAATCAGCTGCTCTGGCTCTTTTGCGCCGCTCCAGCTACTTCCTGCTCTCGGTTCTGGTTCTCGGAGTCTGGCCTGGCGGCAGGGACAGGCTAGTTCCTGACAGGTTTTTAGAAAAATGGGACAAAATTGACTTTTATATTAAAACGACGGGACGGTTCAGAAATGTTAAAAAAACAGGACGTATGGTCAGCCTACCTCTGCCCGTTTTCCAAAACTCATTGGTGGCCCAAGCAGAGTTGCTCATTTCTAAGCGTCACAAATTACCCCTTTTTGTACGGAGTGGGTAAGCCTTGCCTGACTTTTTGTTCTTTTTATTTTTTGAAGTTTGTAGAGCCGTTTCGGTCCGACAAGTGGAGCTCGAGCGACGTGCAGCTTTTTCTGACCCAGTACACGGCCAGCGCGCACACGTTGGAAGTGTTCAGGTTTGTGGACCCCTTTGCTTGCTTGCAGAATTCGCACGGCCGCTCGTCTTCCACGCCTAACCCTGGGCGGCTCGCGACAATCCGCAGAAAATAAATAAAATAATAAATAATAATAATAATAAATAATAAATAATAATAGTAATAAAAGCTCCGTCCTCCAAATACGAAACCAGAGGAAAAGAAGCGGCCCCTCCCAACTCCCCCCCCCCCCCCTTGCAGCAAAAACTGGAGTTAACTACGCGAACCAGGCTGCCTGCATGAATCTTTTGCAAGGGGGAAATGTCTCTTCGGGGTTTTTTTTTTTTTTTTTACAGTGTAATTTATTTTTCTTTCATTAAGGGTACCAATGTTTAGCCTGACTTCCCAGGGCTGGGGTGGTACGCTGGGCCAGTTTTCATTGCAACGAATCTGCGGAACTCACTGCCACAAGCTCAGGAGGAGGAGGAGGGCTTCCATCTTCAATGAACTCAGGCAGTTGCTAACCCTCAGTGTTTCTCAACCTCGGCACCTTTCAGATGGGTGGACTTCAACTCCCAGAATTCCCCAGCCAGCTATGAAAGGTGCCGAGGTTGAGAAACACTGCTCCAGGGTGTTGAAGTTCAGCTTCCATTTACTCAAGTTGCTAGTAATGGGGGGAAGGTTGCAGAAGGCATTGTGTTGACCACTAAGGACAGCTGCAGAGTATTGGAGCAGACGAGTTTTGATTCGATCTAGCACAGTTACCTTACTTATTTTGACTTTTCCGACATTCCCAAATCCCTGACTTCCCTCCCTTTCTCCTCTTTCAGGCATCAAGCACTTTGGGAACGCTACATGGGGACTCTCAAAGCTTGCCTGCTGAAGATATACCACGACTGAACCCCTCCGTATTTTGATTTAAAAAAAAAAGATGTTAATACTCCTTTTAGGGGGAGACACGTTAATATTCCTTTAGGGGGAGACCAGGCCAAAATGTCTGTTCTCTGTAGGCTGCTGTCCTCACACCCATAACCCAAAGTTCATCCTTTCTTCCCCCCCCCCCCCATCTTTTTTCCCTTCTTTCTGACCATGAGGACTAGCCAACTAATTTGGGTGTTTTGCTCGGAGGAAATAAAGAATCCCTTTCCTCGCAAGCAGGCACGTGGCTTGTTTTGGCGGGCCAGTTGGCTGCCTGGCTGGTCGAATTAGGGGCACTCGGTCTTAAGGAGAGAAGGCCATGTCCGGTGGGGGATTATGGGGGTTGTCATCCAACAGATCTGGCAAGGGAAGCGTGGCTTCAGCTGTCAGAATTAAAGTTGAGTTTCTGCTTTTTTGACTGTCGGGACTAGCCATCTGTTTGGGGTTTTTTGCTTGAAAGAAATAAAGAACCTCTTTTCTCGTCAGCAGGCACGTGGCTTGATTTGGGGGGCCAGTTGGTGAATCAGGGGCGCTCAGTCTTAAGGAGAGAAGGCCATGCCTGGTGGTGGATTATGGGGCTTGTCATCCAATACATCTGGCAAGGGAAGAGTGGCTTCCATGTGTTGGAATTAAAAATTAGTTTCTGCTTATCGCTCTTCGATGGTGCTGGTTTGGTTCGGGATGACCTGCGGGTCTGAAAGAGAATTGTGGAGGGATTGGTTTCCTATGAACGGTAGAGGCAGGATAGGACTTAGGGGCAGAAACCCAGGAATGAGGATTCAGACGTACAGTAAGCTGGAGTGCCCCCGATTTTCTCAGCGTGGAAGAAGGGGGGGGGAATGCGTTGGCCCACAAAAGAGAGGGCTGGGTGGGTTGGAATCGAGCAAAAGAAGTGGCCTTTGGCTGCCTTCCCACAACACGCCAACCCCAAACTGCCTGATTCCATTTGAGATCCCGCATGTTGTGGGAACTCAGCCATTAGCCCTAAAATGGCAGATGAACTCCGTCACCTTCTTTTGCTTAAATTATCTCCTATTTAATCTCAGTTTAATTCTTTGCTGGAGAACGGCAAGGAGTTAAAACAGTGCGGCATTCTACTTTACAGGTAGTCCTCGCTTAACGACAATTTTTAGTGACGGTTCGGACTTATGACGGTACTGAAAAACCTACTTGCAACCGGTCCTCACACTTACAACCATCGCAGCGTCCCTCCCGGTCACGTGATCATGATTTGGGCACTTGGCAACTGGTTCACATTTATGACCGTCGCAGCGTCCTGTGGTCATGTGATTGCCATTTTTGTCCTTCCCGGCCAGCTTCTGGCAAGCAAAATCAATGGGGAACCACTTGATTCGCTTAATGACCACGTGGTTCACTTAATGCCCACTGTGATTCGCTTAATGCCCGCTGCAAAAAAGGTAGTTAAATTGGGTCAGATTCGCTTAATAACTGCTTCACTTAGCAAGCGAAATTCCAGTCCCAATTGTGGTCATTAAGTTAGGACTACTTGTACTTGCACGTTCACACAATCTGCAGAACCCTAAATCTGGCACGACCAACAAAACAGTTCTGTTCACATAACGTTCTCCCCATTACAAAACATTCATATGATGTGAAGATGATGGGACTTGCAGAAATGGCTAAATTGACTTCTTTGATTAGAGGAAAAATACCGACATTTATAGCTGACTGGAAACCCCTTATAGACTTTTTCCGTGGAGCAGAAAAAAATGCACTTATGATTTGTGGTTTTGATGATTAGAAAAAAAAATTGGATAATAGAAAAAAGTGAGCTTTTTTTGTAATCAGAGAGAGAGAGATAACTTTGTAATCATACTTCTATTTGCTGCAAAGGACATCGGAAGCTTCTTTCTATTTTAATCTTTTCTTTGTGCACTTTTTTTTTCTTTATTCTGTATCGGTTTGTGTTCCTTTTTATGTTCCCTTTAAAACTTTTAATAAGATTTATAAAACAAAACAAAACATTGATATGAGAGGGAGAGGGAAAGGGAGTTGGGAGGGGAGGAAGGAAGGAAGGTGTTTTCTTCAAAGGTGTGGTGATGGAGTGAATACAGAAACATATATGTATACGCTTGAACACACACACACACACACACACACATCCATTATCTGTATCTGTTGCCTTTTTGTTAACCACGTTCTCCCAGCACCTCCTAACCCATCTGGCTGTGCTTGTCAAAGGGCTGGATCTACTGAGTCTTTGGATGAAACACCACCAGGAAATGCAGAGGGAATTGCTGTCCAGAAAGCAAAGAGTTGTGAGGAGAGAGACCTTCCCCAAGAAAGACATTCAGCTTTAAAAATCTCAGTCAAGTCCCTGTGACATCTTGGCCCCTTCCTATCAAACTTTTCCATTAGTCCGCCCACTCCCTCGAAACGTGCTAGTTAAACTTCTTGATAACCATCCCTTTTTGCCTTGAGTGCCCCGTCCTGCCGTCTCTCGCTACCTTTGAAACGCTGCCTGGCTGACGTGTTTTGGCGAGGAGCTGTCGTACCCCCAGGGTTAGAAACTGATTTGAAAAATGTTTAAGAAGAGGGCGAGGATTCTCTACATCTCCGAAGGGCCCCCCCCTGGGCCGATTTCTGTGCTTGGGGGGGCCCCCCGCCAGCGACCACATTCTTAAACCGAGCCAACTTTTAGCAGCAAGCATCTAGATGTCTTGGCCAGACTCTGTAATGCAAACGTGGTGCAGTGAATTGGGGGGGGGGTGTTACATAGCCCCCATGCCGGAAAGGCTGGGGCGCTGTGGTTTGGAGAGGCAGGGTCCGTGTAATGGATGGAAACAGCTGGCTGGCCGTGAAAGGGTGTTTGCTGGAAGCTAAGTGGAAGCAGATGTTGGCTGGAGGCCCTTGGCAGCATCTGCTTGTCTTGGGGCCAAGAATTCGGCGTGGGGGGCTGAGCGGGGCGGGGGGGGGGAACGAGCGCGTGCTCTCTCAGGGCACACCCGCCCGTCACTTCTCGCTCCACGCCCGGCCAGAATTGGGGGTGTTTTGAGTGCACCGCCCGAGACGGAAAGAAGGGGTGCCGGAGAGCGTGCCAGGCGCTTGTCGGGGTGAGTGATAGGCTTATTTGTGGGGTGGGCCTGGGGGGGGGAAGAAGGGGGCTGAGAGAGGAAAAGAGGAAAAGGCTGGGCCTGGGAGAGGGAAAGGGAGTTGGGAGGGGAGGAAGGAAGGAAGGAAGGAAGGAAGGAAGGAAGGAAGGAAGGAAGGAAGGAAGGAAGGAAGGAAGGAAGGAAGGAAGGAAGGAAGGAAGGAAGGTAGGTCCTGGGTGAGTTACACAAAAGGGGTGCCGCCTTTGTGAGGCCACACACAGCCAGCCAGGCACTGCTCTCAAGGTGCTTCTCTCCCGAGACTCAAAAGGAAAAAAAGTGGGGGTGTGCATGCTCAGTATTGCCTCTTTTGCAGCTTGGTGCCAGGGGCAGTGAAGAGATCTGTTTCCCAGAGCTTTGGTGCCGTGATTTTGCATCCAGCCCCTCTTGGCCGTGTTGACTTGACTCGGCCGCCTTCACCTCCGCTCGCTCCGCTGCCCAACTGGTCCAGTTGAGGTTTGGGGAAATGGAGCGTTGGCCTGGTGAAAGGTCCCCTAAGTTGCTGGGGCGTTGCTAGGGAGGAAGAGATGGGCTTTGGAGTGCTCGGTACCCCCAAGAACCTCTAGAACTCGCCAGCAAACGTGAACGTATCTACTTGCAAGCAAATGCTTAGCCTGAAACCGAATTTTGTTCTGGCTCTGCTCCGGGCCACCTTTTTCTTCCAGCCAGCAACTTTGTTCAATGCCTAGATCCCTGGCTATCAAACGTTTGTTCATCCCTGCTGTACCTTAAATGAACAGCATATATGTGTTGCTTCGGGCCCCCAGCAAATCTGCAGAACTGTTGAAAGAGAATGATCATCAAAGTCCGATCGACCGTTTCTTCACCTCATCTCTACTTAGTTTGAGCAATCTGGAAAGTGTCTTCACTTTCCAGGTTGCTCAAACTTCCAGCCACATCTCTCTCTCTCTCTCATTCTCTCTCTCTCACACACACACATAGATACATACATACTGTGTGTGTGTGTGTGTGTTCATGCATGTGTGTGTGTATAGTAAGGTAAAGGTTCCCCCTGCACATTTGTGCAGTCGTGTCTGACTCTAGGGGCCGGTGCTCATCTCCGTTTGTTAGCCGAAGAGCCAGCGTTGTCCGAAGATGCTTCCACGGTCATGTGGCCGGCATGACGCACACGGAATGCTGTTACCTTCCCACCGAAGTGGCACCTATTCATCTCCTTGCATTTGCATGCTTTCAAATTGCTAGGTTGGCAAGAGCTGGGGCGAGTGCGGGAGCTCACTCCGTCACGCGGGGCCAGGGATTCGAACCTCCAAACTTGCAATCTTCCGATCGACAAACCTGGCGTCTTACCCGCTGAGCCACCACGCCCCCTTAATAAGAAATGTAACCCCTCTTTTTTTAAAGGTAAACTAAGAAACAGTCACAGGCTTTGGGGCAGTACGAACTAACCACCCGGATGTGTTCAAGCAACACGTTGACCCCACTCAGTGACTGACCTGGCATGTGTGTTCAACAAGACACCCTAAACTTGGTTACCTCTCTCGTTGATGGACAAGCCAGAAAAGCAATTCCTTCCATCTTCATGTTAGGCCATATAATCCAATACAGGTAGTCCTCGCTTAACGACCACAGCTGGGACCGGAATTTTGGTTGCTAAGCGAATCCGACCCAATTTTATGACCTTTTTTGCGGAGGTCGTTAAGCGAACCACTTGGGCGTTAAGCAAACCACTTGGTCGTTAAGCGAATCACATAGTTCCCCATTGATTTTGCTTGCCAGAAGCCAGCCGGGAAGGTCAAAAATGGCAATCACGTGACCACAGGGCTAGGGTCTCGAACCTCCGAACTTGCGATCTTCCGATTGACAAGCTTGGCGTCTTACCCGCTGAGCCACCACGTGTGTGTGTGTGTGTATGTATGTGTGTGTGTGTGTATATATATATATATATTTCATATATATATCTTCCTTCCTTCCTTCCTTCCTTCCTTCCTTCCTTCCTTCCTTCCTTCCTTCCTTCCTTCCTTCCTTCCTTCCTTCCTTTCAACAGCCAAGGTATAAACAGTCCGGCCCTTGGACCCTGATTGGCTCTCCGTTTATATACAGAAGCCTTTTGTATTGCCAGCCACTTTGAACCAGGGAGGATTTGATGGCAGGGTTTAAAAAAAAAAACTGGATAAACTCAGTGGCAAGGTGTGTTTTAGATATATGGTATATGTTTGTCTGACAAAAGGCTGTATTTAGCATTGCTTGGAGACGGGAGCTCTCTTGTGTAAATAACACACGTGCCTTGATCCATCTCCTGAGGTGGATTCCTCCTGCAATCAAAGGCCAAGGAACTGAATTTTCTTTCTAACAACTGTTTTGAGACTAAATACATTCCAGAGTTTGGCGGTGTACGGCCGTTGCCTTTTTGGAAAGCCGAATTGGGTATTTATTTGTTATTTATTTATATTTCAAGTTTAGTCGCTGCCCATCTCACTCAAAGAATGACAATATTATATTGTCCCTTTCTTTAGCTTCTGCATGCTTTTTTTTTTAAGTGGGGGGAGAAAACGGGGAGCAGGTTTGGGACTGGATAAGATTTGCTGGGCCTGGTGCGTTAAACCTACTATTTGCAATGTGGGTTAAATTTTTGCAGATGGATTATTTTCAGATTTCTTCCTTCTCTGCATGGTGTGAAACTTGGAGGTGGGGGGGGGGGAACACAGTGATTAATTTCTGCCCCCAAAATAGAGGAAAGATGGTGTGGCTTCCCTCAATTTGAGATGATCGTTCTTTAATTCAATTTAATTTAATTCTTCTAACTTGAGTTAGAAGACCACCAGCCAAACTTTTCCTTTTCCAGGTAAAGGTAAAGGTAAAGGTTCCCCCCGCACATTTGTGTAGTCGTGTCCGACTCTAGGGGCCGGTGCTCATCTCCGTTTGTTAGCCGAAGAGCCAGCGTTGTCCGAAGACGCTTCCATGGTCATGTGGCCGCATGACGCGCGTGGAACGCTGTTACCTACCCACCGAAGTGGTACCTATTCATCTACTTGCATTTGCACGCTTTCGAATTGCTAGGTTGGCAAGAGCTGGGGCGAGTGCGGGAGCTCACTCCGTCACGCGGGGCTAGGGATTCGAACCTCCGAACTTGCGATCTTCCGATCGACAAGCCTGGCGTCTTACCCGCTGAGCCACCACGCCCCTAATTCAGAATTACTATCTGTTAATAGTAGAGGAGAGGTATTCCAACTGCTTGGGTATTTGTGTAATGATAAATATGTATTATTCTTTCACTATGTATATCAAATGGAATTGCAATACGTTTCCTAAACAATTACAAACAAACTGTAGTGCAAAGAGGATATAGAATAGTGTTTCCCAACCTGGCTTATGTCTAGATATGTTGACTCCCAGAATACCCCAGCCATTACTCTCTGAGAATTCTGGGAGTTGAAGTCCGCACATCTGAAAATGGCCACGGTTGGGAAAAATAAGCATAGGGTGTCTACAGGTAGTCCTCGCTTAACAACCATTCGTTTAGCGACTGTTTGGACTTACAATGGTGCTGGAAAAACTGACTTGCAACTGGTCCTCACACTTACGACCGTTGCAGCATCCCTGAGCACATGTGATCATGATTTGGGCACTTGGCAGCCAGTTCACATTTATGACCGTCACAGCGTCCCATGGTCACATGATCGTCATTTTTGACCTTCCCGGCCAGCTTCTGGCAAGCAAAACCAATGGGAAACAGCATGATTTGCTTAACAACCACTTGGCTCACTTAACGCCCACAGTGATTCCCTTAACAACTGCCACAAAAAAGGTCGTAAAATCGGGTCGGATTCGCTTAAAGACCGCTTTGTTTAGCAACTGAAATTCTGGTCCCAATTGTGGTCGTTAAGCAAGGATTATGTGTACAGGGCCGTACAAATATTCAATTTGGCAACAAAATTCTAAGGCAACTTGGAGTGCCAAATCAAATCAGGCATCTCAGAGTCAATTCTTATCCAACTTGGGCACTTTTTTCTAAGTCAGTTCGAAAGTCTGATCTGGATTACTGTAATTTTCAGCAATTTGGAAAGCTGCTGGATGCACCACAGCAGATGTGGAGGCTGGAAATGTTGCACAATGTTCACGCCGGGGTTGCGAAACGGCGTTCAAAGAGGGGAAGGCTAATTCTGCCAAACCTGAACAAGCTGCGGACTCCCCGGTTGCTGGCCTGGCGAAATGGCATGCACATATAAAACCACTGTAGGTTGGGGGGGGAGACAATTTTGGAAAGTGAGTTCCCACATCTGGAAGATACCCATCGGAAGAGCTGTGCTAAAAAGGAGGTCATTGGCTGCTGGGAATTTCAGTCTCTGAACCCTCTAAGCCACAGCCGGATCTGCAGTGAGAGGGTTTCTCGGAGCTGGGTGGGTGGGGATTTGCACTCTGCAGATACTCAGAGGACTGGCGGTGGAGATTATAGGAAAAAAACCCAAAAGGCGCCATTCTATTCTTTTTGTGCCCAAAGTAGCTGCTGTCGCATCCGACTGGTGTGTTGCTCGAGCAGCAGAGCTACGAAAGAATGCAAGCTCTGAAAACCTTTAACTTTTAACCTGCTCACTCTCCCTTCCCCCAGGGGCAAAGATGAGAGCCGTTTCCTGCGTCTTCCTGGCCACGCTACTGAAAGCTGCGATTTCACAAGTATCGGAAGAACCCAATACTTACACGGTAAACAGCCCGAATCGAAGCGCGCGGGGTCCGCGCCATGAAACGGGAGAGAAACAAGCTCGGCACGAAGATTTGTCTTAAATATTCCCAGAATTGCATTCTTAGTGGGGATCTCAAGAGCAAGGGGATGGTGGGCGTGCTGGAATCAGACTGGGAAATCCGACTCAAAGCTTTCTGGGGCATGCCGGTGTGTCTCTCTCTCTTATCCTAAACTACCCTGCAGGGTTGTTGTAAGGATATAGGGGGGAGGGGGAGGATCGTTGCCTTCAGCATCTTGGAATAAAGATAGGGTAAAAAGGTTGGATTTTATATGTATTTTACTGATATTGTAATTTTATATGTTTAACTTGCTTTATTGTGAACCGCCCAGAGTCCTCTGACTGGAGGAGATGGGCGGTAATACAAATTTAAATAATAGATAAATAAATAAAACCCCAACAAGGAGAAACTGGATCTGGTCTGTTCAAACAGGAGTTGGAAAAGCGGGGGGAGGACAAAGCAAAGATGCCCCTGAGAAAGTGCAAAGTCCTTTCCCCTTACAATCAAGGAAGCACAGCTCACATCTAAGAGCCGTTTCCATAACCTTGGAAAAACTACAGGTAGTCCTCACTTAATGACCATTCATTTAGTGACGGTTCAGACTTACGACGGTGCTGAAAAAACTGACTTACAACCGGTGCTCACACTTACGACTGTCCCCACGGTCATGTGATCATGATTTGGTCGCTTGGCAACCAGTGCGCATGTATGACCGTCGCAGCATCCCGTGGTCACATGATCGCCATTTTCGACCTTCCTGGCCGGCTTCTGGCAAGCAAAGTCAATGGGGAACCACGTGATTCGCTTAATGACCACGTGGTTCGCTTAACGGCTGTGATGATTCACTTAATGACTGCCACAAAAAGGTCATAAACTTGGGTCGGATTCATTAATGACCACTTCGCTTAGAAACCAAAATTCCGGACTCAATTGTGGTTGTTAAGCGAGGACTACCTGTAAAGAGAACTCTGGACATATGCAGAGGGCGCCACTCCTAGTCCTCCGAACCCATCAGGGATGGCCTTGTCAGACAAAGAGGAGTGGGTATTAAAAAGCACCCCCCATCTTTTAGGATAGAAATGGTTGCAGTCCAGTCCTAGATCCAGAGATCTGACCAGTTTCTTTCAAACTTTTCCAATTTCTCTCTGTCCTAGGAATGCACCGATGGCTATCAGTGGGACCCCGAAAGTCAGCACTGCAAAGGTACAGCCTTGCCAGCAAGCCAATGAAAAACAGCATTCAATAATGCCCGGTCTTTCAATTATTGGGTTGTGCAAATGGGGCTAGCGAGTTAACAGCCGGGAAGAAAACAAAACAACGGAAAAGGGTGGATTTTTCAAGGAGACCTAACCTCCAGTCTGTCCCCCTTGAGGCCTGGCATTGCCAGAAAGGAGGCCCATCTGCCCAATTTCACCAGGCCTGGGCTCCCACAACCAGATTGGTGAGAAACGGAGTGGCAGCTCAAGATATGTTTGGCAAAGTTTTGTTGTTGTTTATTCGTTCAGTCGCTTCCGACTCTTCGTGACTTCATGGACCAGCCCACTCCAGAGCTTCCTGTCGGCCGTCACCATCCCCAGCTCCCCCACGGTCGAGTCCGTCACCTCCAGAATATCATCCATCCATCTTGCCCTTGGTCGGCCCCTCTTCCTTTTGCCTTCCACCTTCCCCAGCATCAGCTTCTTCTCCAGGGTATCCTGTCTTCTCATTATGTGGCCAAAGTACTTCAGTTTTGCCTTTAATATCATTCCCTCAAGTGAGCAGTCTGGCTTGATTTCCTGGAGTATGGACTGGTTTGATCTTCTTGCAGTCCGAGGCACTCTCAGAATTTCCCTCCAACACCACAGTTCAAAAGCATCTATCTTCCTTCGCTCAGCCTTGGCAAAGTTTAACCAGGTTAAATTTGTGGTTCTGCATCCATCAAGCTCTTTACGTTAGTCTGAAGTTCGGTGTATTGTGCAAACTGAGAAAATGAATTCATTTGCTCATCAGTTTAGCAGTGTTTCTCAACCTTAGCATGCTGGCTGGGGAATTCTGGGAGTTGAAGTCCACACTTCTTAAAGCTGCTAAGGTTGAGAAACACTGGTTTAGCGGGTCGTGTGAACTGGGTAGTGAGTTAGAACTGGTGAAAGCACAGCAGCCTGGACCTCCAGCCGTCCTCTCACACTCTCTCCTGCCCCCCAGATATTAACGAATGCGAGACCATCCACCACGCCTGCAAAGGAGAAATGAAATGCATCAACCATTACGGTGGATACCTCTGTCTTCCTCGTTCAGCCTCTGTCATCAACGACGTGAATGCCGAAAGAGCGCCCCCTGCCAGCCCCCCCAGGCCGAGACCTCGCCCGCCGCCCCAGCCCTCGATCCGACCCCACACTTGCTCCCAGGGTTACGAGCCCGACAGGCACGGATCCTGCGTGGGTGAGTTTGCCCAGCCTCGATTGCAAGAAAGAAAAATGCCCAGAATTTGGTGCTCCTACAATGGCTCGGCTGTATCCAACAAGGTGAAAAAAAGACCCTTCTGTGTAGATGTTGGTGAATCAAGAGATATGCAGTTAGACTGATGCTCAGAATGACCTATGAAACTTGAGGGCAAAGTTAAAAAAAGGTATTTCATCCCCATCAACAGCTACAGGTAGTCCTCATTTAACGACCACAATTGAGACCAGAATTTCGGTTGCTAAGTGAAGTGGCCATTAAGTGAATCTGACCCGATTTTATGACCTTTTTTGTGATGGTCACTAAGCGAATCACCACAGTCATTAAGCAACCCACATGGTCGTTAAGCAAATCACACAGTTCCCCATTGATTTTGCTTGCCAGAAGCCAGCCAGGAAGGTTGAAAATGGCAGTCACGTGACCACAGGATGCTGCGACGGTCATAAATGTGAACCGGTTGCCAAGCACCCCAAATGATGATCACGTGACTGTGGGGATGCTGCAATGGTCATCAGTGTGAGCACCAGTTGTAAGTCGGTGTTTTCAGCACCGTCGTAAGTCTGAACCGTCACTAAAAATTGTCATTAAGTGAGGACTACCTGTATAAGTGGCTTCCTCTGTGAATCAGGCCGTTAGTTAGAAACCTGAGGACTGGAAACTTGATATGAGAACGGGCACAGCATTCCCGATGCCCACAGGTAGGACCGTTGAAACTCCAAACTCTCTTATTTCATGGGTAGAAAGCATCTTCTTCAACGCTGGATTTTAAGATGCATCGGAGATATAACTCCCAAACGTCCCAGCCACAGGGATCCTGCTTAGGGATATTTGGAATGGGGGGTAGGGGGTGGGGAATAATTCCCAGTGGATTCCAGGAAATTTCCTCCCCCCCCCCCCTCGCCATGCGTTCATCTTTCACTCTATTGGCAATGCTCTCCCATCCTTTCGTCACAACCCTGGACTTCCACCCTGCCTTTTCCATCCCGTGCAGATGTGGAGGAGTGTGAATATGATTTACACGACTGTCAGCCGAGCCAGCAGTGCATCAACACCATTGGGAGTTACCACTGCCAGTGCCCAGATGGCTACCGGAAGATTGGTACTGAGTGTGTAGGTGAGTGAGTCTGAGACGGGTGGGTTCGCCTGGCATGCTGGCCCTGGGCTGAAATGGGGTTGGGTCATTCACGGTTTAGCGTGTGGTAGGCGCCCAGCTGTTGCCTATTCACGCTGTGTGAGCCAGAGCCTCTGTTTAATCATAGTTTGGTTTATTTGTTTGTACACTGCAATTGTGTTGACTGCTTGCTTCATCTCCTATGGTAGCTTGAAGATGTGTGGACTTCGACTCCCAGCAACTTGAAGATGTGTGGACTTCAACTCCCAGAATTCCCCAGCCAGCCTGGCTGGCTGGGGAATTCTGGGAGTCGAAGTCCACACATCTTCAAGCTGCCACGGTTGAGAAACACTGTCCTAGGGTAACATAGCCACTGAATTAATTCATTTTCTGCACTGCCAATATTGATATTGATATTAAAAATATCAAAACAAATCAAACCTCCATGTGTAAATGTGGGCTGATTAGCCCACAGACTGGGTTAAGAGCTTGTGCAAACTCAGCCAGTGTGTTAGAGTTTAGTGTACTGTGTGAACCCTAATTATCACAAACATCTCTCGTCAAGCTGTTCAGAGATCCATCCACTGTGGGTGTGTTGGCCCCACGCATTTTACCAGGCCAGTAAAATGCATAACAGGGTGCGTGGTGGCTCAGTGGTTAAGATGCCAGGCTTGTCGATCGGAAGGTCGGCGGTTCGAGACCCGAGCTCCGCGTGACGGAGGGAGCTCCCGCACTAGACCCAGCTCTTGCCAACCTAGCAATTTGAAAGCATGCAAATGCAAGTAGATAAATAGGTACCACTTTGGTGGGTAGGTAACAGCGTTCCGCGCGTGTCATGTCAGCCACATGACCGCGGAAGCGTCTTCGGACAACGCTGGCTCTTCAGCTAACAAACGGAGATGAGCACCGGACCCTAGAGACGGACACGACTGCACAAAATGTGCGGGGGGAACCTTTACCTTTAAAATGCATAACAGCCACACGTACAAAACATACTAAACTTAGTTAGATTTAAACTGGCTTCATTTCTTATTTCTTTTGGGATCTTAGTATGTTGTGCAGACCTAAAGCTAACCTGTTTTAGCATTCCACCACCGGGTCTTTTATTGATTTTTAATCTTGTAAGCTGCCCAGAGTCACTATCTGTGAGTTGGGCGGCCATATCAATTTGTTTAATTAATAAATAAACACGTAAATAAAATTCCCTGGGTTCTACAGGGAAACCCTGAAAGCGGGTTAACCTGCATGCATTTTCAGTGATAGCTTTTTCCCAGTCTGAAAAGGGTCAAGTTGTCGGTTCCTCAGTGAGGAACGAGAAGCCCTCTGTACGTGCCCAGAGGCACAGCAGGGTGGGCATATTGTCTGTAGGTTGAGTCACGGCAACTGGATTTCTTTCTTTTGGTTGAAACATTTCGCTGCTTGTCCAAGTAGCTTCTTCAGTCTGGGCAAAATCAAAAAGGTGTAAGGTCAATACAGCCACCCTGGAAGACAGATATGGGATCCCCTCACCAACTTTTGCCCAGACAGAAGAAGCTACTTGGACAAGCAGCGAAACGTTTCAACCAAAAGAAAGAAATCCAGTTGCTGTGACTCAACCTGCAGACAATTCCACCTGGATGACTGAGAATCTTCATCGACAGGGTGGACATTGTTTCACGACACCAGTCAGGAATTCCTTCTTGTTTTTAATTCTCCTCCGCTGCAGACATTGATGAATGCCGTTACCGTTACTGTCAGCACCGCTGCGTCAACTCCCCAGGATCTTTCTCCTGCCAGTGTGAATCGGGTTTCCAGCTCGCCAGTAACAACCGTTCATGTGTGGGTAAGAGGAAGTTATAAATATGTTCCCTGCACTCCCTTTCTTCAGAAGACACCTATCATTTTCCTTCACACACACGTTCACGTTTGAGATGGATCCACAGAATCTAAAATCATAATGTCGGAAGGGTTTCTCCCGGTTACCCACGCCCTGGTCACCTCCTGAATGGACTACTGCAACGTGCTCTACATGGGGCTGCCCTTGAAGAGTATCCGGAAGCTTCAGCTCGTGCAAAATGCAGCAGCGCAGACAGTTATTTTATTTTATTTTATTTTATTTTATTTTATTTTATTTTATTTTATTTTATTATTTTATTTTATTTTATTTTATTTTATTTTATTTTATTTTATTTTATTTTATTTTATTTTATTTTATTTATTTTATTTTATTTTATTTTATTTATTTTATTTTATTTTATTTTATTTTATTTTATTTTATTTTATTATTTTATTTTATTTTATTTTATTTTATTTTATTTTATTTTATTTATATCACCGCCCATCTCCCTCAACCAGAGGGACTCTGGGCAGTTTACAACAAAATAATAAAAACAAAAAACATAAAATATACATAGAATATAAAAATACAAATTATAAAACAAGATTAAAATCCAAGAGGCGAGAGTGGTAAAAAGATCTAACTCACTCCAATGTAGGAGAGGAGCTCTCTAAGGTATTAGCCATCCCCAAGAGTGACTATTCCTTCCTTGGCCCCAAGCAAGGCGGCAGAGGCAGGCTTTCAGGTTCTTCCGGAAGGTCAGGAGCGAAGGGGCTAATCTCACCTCCGGGGGCAAGTTGTTCCACGGGACGGGAGCTACTGCAGAGAAGGCCCGCCTCCTGGACCCCGCCAGATGGAACTCTCTTACAGATGGGGTCCGCAGCGTGCCCGCTCTGCATGATCGGGTGGGACAGGTGGATATATTGGGGACAAGGTGGTCCCTCAGGTAACCTGAGTTATGCGTACCCCAGGACAGCGCACGTTACACCTCGGCTCCGCGAGTTGCATTGATTGCCAGCTTGCTTCCGGGTGCAATTCGAGGTGCTGGTTGTCACCTTTAAGGCCCTACATGGCATGGGGCCGGGGTATCTCCCGTCCCACCAGATCCAGCAGAAGGCGCACGTTGCGGGTCCCGTCTGCTAAGGAGTTCCACCTGATGGGACCCGGGAGGAGACTGTTCTCGGCCGTGGCACCCGCCCTCTGGAACGTCACCCCCCCCGAGGTGAGATTGGCCCCGATCCTACTGATTTCCCAGAAATCCCTGGGTTTCGTCAGCTGGCTTGGGGAACCCATGAGAATAGGGAGCCTGCAAAATTCCTATATTGCATGGAAGACCTTGAAGGAACTCTTCTGTGGTTTTCGTTGATGGATGGATTGCGTGCCATCAAGTCGTTCTCAGCTTCGAGCAACCACATCGATACAGGTAGTCCTCGCTTAATGACCACTCGTTTAACGATGGTCCGAAGTTACGACAGCCTCGGGAAAAGTGCTTTTGCGACCTGTACTCCCGCTTAGGACTGTCGCAAAATGTCACACCATCCCCACAGGCACGTGATCGCAATTCGGGCACTTGGCAGCCGGCTCGTAGTTATGACCAGTTGCAGCGTCCTGCAGTCACGGGATCATGATTCGCGATGTCCATTGGGGAAGCTGGATTCGCTTAACGACCGTTGTAAAAATGGTCGTAAAACTGGGTCTGGTCACGTGGTGAGTCACTTAACGACCGCTTTGCTTAACAACCTTTTTTCCCGTCCCTATTGTGGTTGTTAAGCGAGGACTACGTGTACATTTTCTCCATGATGGGTTCATCCCTAACCTGGTCTTTCAGGTCTCCCAGCGCTGCCCCCATCACCACCATAAACGAGTCCATCCCCCTTGCTGCTGGTCACTCTCTTCTTCTCTTTCTTTCCACCTTTCCCAGCATCTGAGCCTTCTCCAGAGAGCTGGGTCTTCGCATCATGTGTCCGAAGTAGCATAATTTTGTAAACCACCCAGAGTCCCCCGTTGGGGGAGATAGGCAGTGATAAATTTGAAGTATGTATGTATGTGTAAATAAGTAAATAAGTAAATAAGTAAATAAGTAAATAAGTAAATAAGTGGCGTGGTGGCTCATGGGTAAGACACCAGGCTTGTCGATCGGAAGATCACGAGTTCGGAGGTTCGAATCCCTAGCCCCGCGTGACGGAGTGAGCTCCCGCACTCGCCCCAGCTCTTGCCAACCTAGCAATTCGAAAGCATGCAAATGCAAGTAGATGAATAGGTACCACTTCGGTGGGTAGGTAACAGCGTTCCATGCGCGTCATGCCGGTCACATGACCGCGGAAGTGTCTTCGGACAACGCTGGCTCTTCGGCTAACAAACGGAGATGAGCACCGCCACCTAGAGTCGGACACGACTGCACAAATGTGCGGGGGGAACCTTTACCTTTTTATTCTTTACATCTCTGAAAAACAAGCAAATATTTAACACTGATCCCCTGATTGTACTATAGTACATTGAGAATACACCTTTTATTAGAGGGTTAGAGTAACAGAAGGATATGAAGGATCCTTAGAAGGGGCGCGGTGGCTCAGCGGGTAAGACACCAGGCTTGTCGATCGGAAGATTACAAGTTCGGAGGTTCGAGACCCTAGCCCCGCGTGACGGAGTGAGCTCCCGCACTCGCCCCAGCTCTTGCCAACCTAGCAATTCGAAAGCGTGCAAATGCAAGTAGATGAATAGGTACCACTTCGGTGGGATGGTAATAGCGTTTTGTGCGCGTCATGCGGCCACATGACCGTGGAAGCGTCTTTGGAAAACGCTGGCTCTTCGGCTAACAAACGGAGATGAGCACCAGCCCCTCAAGTCGGACACGACTGCACAAACGTGCGGGGGGAACCTTTACCTTTTTTTGTAAATAAGTAAATAAGTAAATAAGTAAGTAGAGCCTAGTCATTTGTACCTTGAGTGAGAACTCTGGGTTGATTTGTTTGATGATCCGTTTCTTTGTTTCCTTGGCGCATTCTCAGGAGTCTTCTCCAACACCAAACTTCAAAGGCGTCAATACTCTTCCTATCCTGCTTCTTTCTGTTATAGGATGTTTTCATGGTTTAGTGGTTTTTAAAGTTTTATTTTTAATTGTTTTGGTTTCATTGTACGCTGCCCGGAGACACGTTCGTGAGATGGGCGACTATATAAATTTGATAAAGAATTAAGTAAACCTGGCCCAGTCCCTTGCTCAGTGCAGGAATCCAAATTAAATCATGCTCTGCAGGGAGAAACTTAAGCAGAGACCTTACCTTTTATTTCAGTGGGTGCTGTGAAACTGATTCGATGTTCCTGACCTGGACTGAAGCTGGCAGCTGATAAAGTTGTGAAATTGACTAGAAAGTCAGTGATTGACATGGTTTCGCGGGGATGTAATCAATGAATGGAAGAAAAGAGGGATTGACAGAGATGTAATCAATGAATACAGTGTTTTTCAAACTTGGCAACTTTGAGATGGGTGGACTTCAACTCCCAGAATTCCTCAGCCTAGCCTTGCTGGCTAGGGAATTCTGGGAGTTGAAGTCCATCCATCTCAAAGTTGCCAAGTTTGAAAAACACTGCATTAACCCATCCCTTAGTGGCCCTGGGGCAGGTCTGAAGGATCCAGGGTGTGTTTTGAAGGCCTTTCAACCCAGAGACTCCCCATTTCAAGTCCTTAACGGCGTACGAACTCTCAGGGTCAGACATTGTGGGATGTCAAGTCTGCTTCTTTGTGACCTCCCCCAGATGTGAACGAGTGTGAGATGGGGGCCCCTTGCAAGCAGCGCTGCTTCAACACGTATGGCACTTTCATTTGCCGCTGCAACCAAGGGTTCGAGCTGGACCACGACGGCTTTACTTGCAAAGGTAGGCGGGGCTTAGCCCCACCCCTTTATCCTTAGCGCCCCTTTCGCAGGCTCCTCCCCCTTTCTCTTTGCTCCTCCCACTTCTACCCCTGCGCTGTGCAAATTCCGCCTTTAGAGTTAGGAGATGGCTCATCGCAAAGTGGGAACTCGGATTATGGATTAATTCCGGCCTTGGTTTAAACGGAATGGAAACCTGCTCCAGCTATGACAACCATAAGAGGCCACATCCAAATTCACGCTTTAAAAAGTGAAAATCATCAAATGTAGTCCTCAACTTATGACCACAGTTGGGACCGGAACTTCTGTCACTAAGCGAGGCGGTCATTAATGAGTCACACCCGATTTTTCCATGGTCGTTAAGCGCCGTCGTAACTTTGAACAGTCACTAAACAAATGGTCGTAAGTCGAGGACTACCTGTATTTAATTTTGAAGAAAAAGTCAAATAATCATAATGCTGATAACATTCATATCAGAAACTGCCATTAATATTGATAGAATATCTACTTTTTTTCCCCTTATCTCTATTCAATACTCCAAGGCAGGTAAACATTAGAATATTAAGAATCTATTATATAAATATCATTGTACTGAAATAACATATTTTATTAAAATTGAGAAGATGGATCAATAGATGGTCTATTTGGCTAGATTTAATAATATGTTAAAGGATTGAGCTAGTTTTATATTAACACTTTATGGATATACAAGTAGTCCTTGATTTATAACCATTCATTTAGCGACCATTCGAAGTTACAACGGTGCTGGAAAAGTGACTTGCGACTGGTCCTCGCAGTTATGACCATCGTGGCGTCGCCACGGTCAAATGATAAAAATTTGGGCGCTTGGCAACCAGCATGTATTTACGACGGTTGCAGTGTCCCGGGACATGATTGCCATTTGCAACCTTCCCAGCCGGCTTCTGACGAGCAAAGTCAATGGGGGAAGTTGGATTTGCTTAACGACCACATGATTCACTTAACGACCGTGGCAAAAAAAGGTTGTAAAATCGGGCATGACTTGCTTAGCAACAGAAGTTCTGGCCCCAATTGTGGTCGTAAGTTGAGGACTACCTGTATCTTTAGTTTCTTCAAATGTCACTCATTTAATTACTTTTCTTTATGTTCTTTTCTGATTATATTTTTGGTTGTCCTTCATCATATCTTATGGCTGTTATAATTCACCAATAAAATACTTTTTAAAAAAGAAGTGGAAAATCATCAGAAGCAGCCAGGCCTTCTGGCGCCCTTCGGATTTATTAGACTACCGCTCTCATCAGCCACAGCCCTGCCGGCATGAGGCCAATGGGAGTTATAGTCCCACAGGACTGGAAAGCAAGCATATCTGACGTGAAACTTGGCTTGCCCCTCCTCAAAACGTTCATTTAATTAGTTCGCGATTTACGTTATTAAACCGCCGACCAGCGAATGTGTGGCAGATAACAATCCTCCTTTATTTCTCTCCTGCTCAGATGTGGATGAATGCAGCTATTCGACCTACTTGTGCCAATTCCAGTGCGTGAACGAACCCGGTCACTTCTCTTGCGTTTGTCCCCAAGGTTACAAGCTTGTAAGCACCCGCCTTTGCCAAGGTAACTGGCATGATGTGGGATTTGCCAGAGAGAGAAAGAAGAAGGAAGGAAGGATGAGGGATGAAGGAGAAAGAAACGGAGGGAGGGAGGAACAGAGAGAGGAGGGAAGGGAGGAAGGGAGGAAGGGAGGGGAAAGAAAGGGGGGGACAGGGAGGGAGGTTGGAAAAAGGTTGTGCATCCTAGGTTTGGGGATTTTCGGTAAGGACTTCCCGAAACTTGCAAACATTCATTCAAGGGTGAATCTGCGTGGGTCCGGAGCGAGGGATCCGGCTGGGGGGCTGCTGCCAATTCGGGATGCCAGAGCGAGCCACAGTAAAAGAAAACTTTTGATTGGGGTTAGGTGCCCTGTTTGAGCAAAATTACCCTCCTCCGGTAATTCGGTCATTACTCCTTGGTTTTGAGAAGTGGCATGGCCCGGATGACAGCTCTTCCGTGCCCCGAGGACGGTAATGGCGCCACTTGCTTTTGGCAGCGTTTTTAAAACCTGTGTATTACAGATAGAAGTGCCTTCTCTATGCATTGCAGAAATGCATAGAGAGATCGTTGCTGCCCTTTCTGCATCAGGCTTCAGCTGGACTGGAACCACGTAGAGAAGCTCAGGAGAAAATCCAAGAAGAGAGACTGAGTAATTTTTGTTGAGAAAAGGCCAAAGGCAGGAGCAGAATAATTCCTGCAGCTACAGTTAACCATGATCAAGGGTTATTTGTAAACAGCAGGCTCAAAGTTTCTGAGGTTGGATTTTTTGGTCTCATCCTACCTAAGGGAGAAACACACACACACACACACACACACACACACAATCTCCGTTGGCTCTTTCTCATCTGCCCTTTGTTTGTTTTGGTGAGACTTACTGTGACTCTGGCTTCTCCTTGACTGGGTGAAAATCAAACTCCCGGGCTAGAGAATGCGGGGCCCAATCACAGGGAGCCCAGGAGAAGGTGATGTAAGTGATGGGTACCCTCCGTTGGGGGGAAAAGTGGGTTGGGGGAAGCAAGACAGAGCAGAGCAAAGTTTTAAGGCAAGAGGTAGGTTCTTTGCCCCTCTGAATATTTTAGTGCTGGATGTTTACCCTTCCTTTTTTTCTCTCTTTTTCTTTCTCTCCTCCTCCCCCTCCCCTCCCCCTCCCTCCCTCTTTCTCCTTCCTTCCTTCCTTCCTTCCTTCCTTCCTTCCTTCCTTCCTTCCTCCCTCTCTCTTTTTTCCTTCCTTCCTTCCTTCCTTCCTTCCTTCCTTCCTTCCTTCCTTCCTTCTTCCCTTCCTCCCTTCCTCCCTTCCTCCCTTCCTCCCTTCCCTTCCCTTCCCTTCCCTTCCCTTCCCTTCCCTTCCCTTCCCTTCCCTTCCCTTCCCTTCCCTTCCCTTCCTTCATCTCTCTTTTTTCTTTCTTTCCTTCCTTCCTTCCTTCCTTCCTTCCTTCCTTCCTTCCTTCCTTCCTTCCTTCCTTCCTTCCTTCCTCTCTTTCTCCTTCCTTCCTTCCTTCCTTCCTTCCTTCCTTCCTTCCTTCCCTCCCTCCCTCCCTCCCTCCCTCGTTTCTTTCTCCTTCATCCCTCATCCTTCCTTCCTTCTTTTCTCTCTCTGGCATCCATAGATATTAATGAATGTGAGATGGGAGCCCATCAATGTACAGAGTCCCAGAACTGTGTGAACTTTCACGGCGGGTATCGGTGTGTCGAGAAGAAACTCTGCCAAGAACCTTATATTCACGTCTCTGAAAAGTGAGTGTGGACAGGCCTGGAGGGGTGAGAGGAAGGGAGGAATTGTAAAGAGGCCTTGTTGCGCTTGAGTGAGGCACAAAAGCCCCTTTATCCTGCCCAGTGTCGGTCAGATGGGGCAGCTTATAAATGCTGTTAACTAATTAGCTAACTAGGGGGACTTGAAGCCCTGCAAAATCTAGCAAGAAGCACTTAGATGGCCGAGGAAGAAATAAAGGCCAAGTAAACCTCCATGTAGATTGGCAGCCTATCTTGGAGCATCAGTGCATTTAACACATGGAGGCTGGCATTCCAACTGGTTGGCATCCTCATGCCCCGCACTAACTGGTGTGAATCCAAGCCATGGGGTGGGTCTATGTCCAATCCCAGAAAATGGGTTAATTCAGTCGGGTCCAGGATCCCTTCACAATTAGAATCAGCATAGTTTGTGATTTCAAAGATGGAGTGGAGGTTTCGTTTCCCTGGTTTATTACGTTCTTCCCCTCACTTTTGTGGCTGTTGTTTTCGAAACCCTGAAGTGTTCAGCTCCCTTTCGTGCCTGAGTTGGGTCCAGAAGTGCTGAATGCCAGAATGAGGAAGAACAAGAGCGCCTAAATCCCATAAGCTGGGTTCACACGACACTCTAAACACCCAGCTTCAGAAAGCCCAATTGGAGTGCTTGCATAATCTGCTGTGGCACATGGAGAACCATGATTAGAACTGGATCGGATGGTGTGGCTTAGGCTGGGGAATTCTGGGAGTTGAAGTCCACCCATCTTAAGGTTGCCGAGGTTGAGAAACATTGGTTCAGGCAACCTGCTAACCACAGCTGGACTACAACCACCTCCTTCAGCCAGTTTATTCCTATTGCAGCCGCTGCCTTTGCCCAACCACAAACCCCCTTTGTCGCGATAAACCTTCCTCTGTTATCTACCGGTATATGAGCATCTTGGCCGACCGACCGGTGCCCTCAGACATTTTCCAGATTCAAGCAACCACCTTCTACCCTGGAGCCTACAACACCTTCCAGATCCGTTCAGGCAACGAGGAAGGAGAATTTTACATCCGGGTGAGTCCGCATCCTAGCAACAGCCAATCACAGACCTTTTTCTCCAAGGATGCTTTGCCAGCAGTGTTACGTTGGTCCCTGGCTTCCTAATGGTGATGCTTTAGGATTATTAATAGATTATACATTGTCAGTTGCTTTTCTTGGCCTTCTCACACCTCCCTTTTTGTCCCTCTGGGTTGAAAAGTCAGCTCTTAATCAAATTATGGTTATCACAAAGTTGTTATTGGGGGGGGTTTGCCTCCTGTTTAGGAAGAAATGTTTGGATTACTTTATTCCAAAGTGTGATCTGCACAAAATTCAAAACCTCTATCAAAAGCCAGTTTCAATAGGAGGAGAAAGTTGTTTTATATCTGCCAGCCATGTAGTTGTTGTAAGAAAAAGGTTTCTGGCCACTTTAATTCAGGGCCACAAACAACAGGCTTTTAAGAAGCAATCATTGAGTGAAAACTTTCAGGCTGGAAGGAGAAAATCTGCAGGTTTTATTTCCCACAATTTTCTAACAAAATTGCATATTCCTTCCCTCTGGTTTAATGAAGAAATTGGTGGATTAATTGAAAGCAAGCCAAACCTAATTCTCACCCATCTTTGCTGGCTGGCTGGGGAATTCTGGGAGTGGAAGTCCATACAGCTTAAAGTGGCCAAGGTTGAGAAACACTGTCCTAGGTACTTGCTTCTAAAAAGCCCAATTGGTTCTTCAAGTTTATTGACTGTCTTCCCAACAGTCGTACCAACATGACATGAAATCCATGCCAGGCTGGACATCTTGACACTTGCAAATTGTCTTCTGCATGGCTCAGATCTCTTCCCAAGAACTGGGTGCATTTTAAGAAGGAATCCAAGTAG
The DNA here is from genome assembly GCA_023362775.1 of Charina bottae. Classification (NCBI taxonomy): domain Eukaryota; kingdom Metazoa; phylum Chordata; class Lepidosauria; order Squamata; family Charinaidae; genus Charina; species Charina bottae. The sequence goes on along the minus strand of JALMGJ010000026.1, from coordinate 5,477,568 downwards.
GTTGAAGAACCACAATGAGGATGAGGACTTTGGAAACTCTTTTATGAAGTGAGGTTCAGGGAGTTGGGTTTGTTTAGTTTTGAGACCGTGGAGGAAGGGGGAACCAGCAATTTTCCAGGAGCGAACAGGAATCCTACAGAAGGTGAGCTGTTCTCCTGGAGTTGAGTTGTAGAATATGGAATAGTTACAGGAAGGCAGGAAGTTAAGGAAATCTTCCTCAACTTAAGGAGAAAAGAGAGTTGAACCAATGACAGAGGATGGTCCTTTGGCTGCCTGGTTGTCTCTTCGGGATGCTTGAAACTTGAATCCTGCGTAATCACTGCTTGAGAGGTTCATGTCTTCTCTCCAGATAGCACCATCTAGCTCAGAGCTTTCCAAACTGTGTGTCGGGACACGTTAGTGTGCCGGCTGCAGTGTCTGAGTGTGTCGTGGCTGCTGCTGCCTCCGAGCCCTGCCAGGGTTCCACACAGGTCCTAGTGCCTGCCTTGTGCCTGGCTGCCTCCAAACCTGCCCTGCCAGGATTCCGCACAGGTCCTAGTGCCTGCCTTGTGCCCTGCTGCCTCCAAACCTGCTGTGATTCCGCGCAGGTCCTAGTGCCTGCCTCGTGCCCTGCTGTAGGAGTGTGTCGCAAAATGATGCATGTCTAAAAAGTGTGTCACCAACATGAAAAGTTTGGAAAGCTCTGTCCTAGCTCCTCTCATCTCTACGTTGTCTCCGCAGCAAATCAGCAACATCAGTGCCATGTTGGTTCTGTCTCGGCCGGTGGTGGGCCCCCGTGAGTTTGTCCTGGATTTGGAGATGGTCACCATAAACAACCTGATGAGCTACCAGGCCAGCTCGGTGCTCCGCCTCACGGTCTTCGTGGGTGCTCATCCATTCTAGGGGGGACAGACCTCCCCCCTTACCTGGCGTGGGAAGGAAGGGGGTAAGTTGGCTTTGGGGTAGGGTGGAAAGGGGTTTGTGGGGCCCCAGTGGAGTGGAGAAGATGCCTAGCACAGTGGTAGAATCTGTGCTTTACCTGCAGAAGGTCTCGATTTCATTTCTAGCCTTTCTAGGAAGGGCTGGGAAAGATAATACTAATCTAGGTCAAACTGGCTAGGTCTAAGGGACGCGGTGGCTCAGCAGGTTAAACTGCTGAGCTGTAGGCTGCCGATCAGAAGGTCGGCAGTTCGAACCCCGCGCAACGAGGTGAGCTCTCGTTGCTAGTCCCAGCTCCTGTCAACCCAACAGTTCGAAAGCCTAGCAAGTAGATAAATGGGTACCACCTTAAGTGGGCTAATTTGCTGGCATCCTGTCGGGAAGTCGCTACCACCGGAGGAGAGGATCGGAGGAAGATCGAATGGCAGCAGTGACGACAGACCCGGATGCAACAGCTACAGGACGTCAGCAGCCGGCTCAAGGCATCCTGGGAATTGTAGTCCAGAGCCTGAAAGAGCCAGTTCCCTTACCCTCTCCCCTCACGCGCGGTTAAATGGTGAATTGTATAATTGAGGTATATATGGTTGTAAGCCGCCTAGAGTCATTAGGGAGGGGATAGGCGGGGTATAAATATCACAATCAATCAATCAATCAATCAATCAATAAAATATCCAAGACAGGCACTCCTTGCTTAACAACACTAATTGGGACCGGAAACTCCATCATTAAGCAACACAGTCATAGGTGGAAAAACCCCGTGACCGCACTGCTTAGTGATGGCAGTTCCAGTTGCTGTTGTTAAGTGAGGACCGTGTGGGTTGTTAAGTGAGACTTCATGTGACCATGACTTGCGACTTCTTATCAGCTTCCCCAGTGACTTTGTTGGTCAGGAGGTCTCAAAATGCAATCACGTGACTGCGGGACGCTGCAACACGCTGGATTGTGATCATGTCACCATGGGGACGCTACGACGGCCATAAGTATGAGGACTGGTCATAACTACTACTCATTCAGCGCTGTCGTAAGTTCGAACAGTCGCTGAACGAGTGGCCGTTAAATGAGGTCCCTCTGTATGCTACACTACAAGTTCCCCATCCTTGCTTTAGCCTAGCTTGTTCTATGAACCCAGCCAAGACATCCCATCTGAGTGCTCCGAACGAGGAGGACTAGAATTTTCATTTTCAAGAGAGGGCCCTAGCCCGCTGGTAGAGCACTGACTCTGCGCACCAAAAAGCCCAGACTTAATTCCTGATTTCTAAACAAGGCCAAGAAATGTCCTTCTCTGAAACCGTAAGAGCTCGCGTGTGTGGGTGCAGACAATACGGTCAACAGTCTTAAGCACAACAGGCTGGAAGATAGACCAGCTTCCCTGCACAGCCACATTCCTGGGCAGTTGAGTTCAGAACTGGTGCTAAGCCATGATTGGTTTTACTGTATCTGTAAAACAACTGGATAAGCCAACATTCTGTCTTCAGCTGGGCTTGTATCTTTGCTCTTGCTTACAAGCACAGCGCAGCAGATGCAACTCACACCTCTTAAGAGAAAGGGGTTGGGGGAAGAGGGCTCTACTCCAGGGGGCCTTGCCCGACAACCTAATCTTGTCCAGCGTGTCATGTGATACCAGCTGTGGGCTCTGCGAATGAATCTCCCCCACTGCACTGAGCATGATAAACGTCAGCCCTTTGAGGTAGACCAGGCGAGGGAACCAAAGAACGCCAATACTCCTTTTATTAGAGGGTTAGAGTAACAGAAGGATATGAAGGATCCTTAGAAGGGGCGCGGTGGCTCAGCGGGTAAGACACCAGGCTTGTTGATCGGAAGATTACAAGTTCGGAGGTTCGAGACCCTAGCCCTGCGTGCGGAGTGAGCTCCCGCACTCGCCCCAGCTCTTGCCAACCTAGCAATTCGAAAGCGTGCAAATGCAAGTAGATGAATAGGTACCACTTCGGTGGGATGGTAATAGCGTTTTGTGCGCATCATGCGGCCACATGACCGTGGAAGCGTCTTTGGAAAACGCTGGCTCTTCGACTAACAAACGGAGATGAGCACCGGCCCCTAGAGTCGGACACGACTGCACAACTGTGTGTGTGGGGGGGAACCTTTACCTTTACTTTTTAGAGTAACAGAACCTTGCATGCCTGAAAGCGCCTCCCCCCCTCTCCCTTTATCCTAGAGCACGAGGGTCAAATCTGAGACGCTTCCTCACACTACGTTTCTGCTTTGGGCTCAGATTTCTCTTATCCGGCCATGGCCTTGGTTGCGTCTCTTCCTTCTGTTCCTCAAAGTTATTCTCGCATCATGTTCAACAAGCGCAGACTTGGCTTCGTTAAGCCCAGTTTAGGGTGCGGAGCGAGGCCACCCTCTTCTTCATTTCTCTCTCGCAGAAATGTCTGTCCGAGGTGGAGGAACAATCCAACAACACGGGGACGCAACTCTACTGGTGGTGAGAACGATGGGGTCTGGTGGCCTCGCGGGGTCCCCCAGCAGCTGTCGACCAGAATCACCAACAGCCAGACCTGGATGACGCCCGCAGAGCCAGACCAGTAGCTTAAAGACGAGTGCGGCCACTGTGGACCCCATCCGCCCTTTCTTAGCACTGCTCCTTGACAATGCCACCTTGTCTCCTACTCCTGGGGAGGACAACAGGGAGGGAGAAGCCAGCCCTGCACCCTGGAACAGGGAGAGGACCTTTGAACCTTTCAGCAAAGCTCCGTTTTTATGTCTCTGGTCAAAAGCGAGAGAGAGGGAGAAAAAAAGACCAACAGGAGTTAGTAAAAGTTTGTTTTTGGAAAGGAAAGAATGCGAACAAGCCATTTGTGATGTCTGCGTCTGTCCCTGGTTTGGAGAGGGTTTAAAATTGGAGCAGGATGAGTCATGGTGGTTTTTTTTTTGTTTTTTTTTACAAAAGTTCCCCTTGGAAAAATGACTCAGTTTGGGGTAAAATGTCAGCAGAGTGGCTTTACTCAAAGGGCAGTGGTTGACCGTCTTTTGCAGAGATTAGGGTAGTGTCATCTTTTTTGGGGCTGGGGGGAGATCAAAATAGCACACGGGAGGTGGAACCCCCAAGCTGAATTTGCTTGGACTTAAGAGCCAAGTAGGATCAGATCCTGCTGATGTTTGGATGGGAGACTATCAGAAAAGTCCTGGGCTGTGAGTGAGACTGGGAAGTGGAATATAAATCTCCCAGGACAGGACAGTGGGAAACTGGTTCTGCCCTGTTGCCCAGAAAATGGCATCGATATGTCTATGCCAGTGTTTCTCAACCTTGGCAACTTGAAGATGTGTGGACTTCAATTCCCAGAATTCCCCAGCCAGCACTGGCTAGGGAATTCTGGGAGTCAAAGTCCACCTGTTTTAAAGTTGCCAGGTTTGGAAAACACCGGAGTAGAGAATACAGGTAAAATCCTTTTGAACTCTGCAACCGAGTCACCTCTAAGTTTCTACGCTTCTTGGGGGAAAAAACCTTTTTGTGTTTTATGCTTTTTCCCCAGCAAAACTGAAAGCAGCTAGACCTCAAGTGCATTCAAGGCCAAAGGACTGCAAGGGAACCTTATTCTGCTCTCTGGTTCAATCTGGGCTGCAGGAGAGGGTACATTTTTAAAGGAAAAAGCAAAATCTTTCCTTCGGGAGAATCAGGATCCACAGAGAGGTCGGCCGGTTTGCACAACACGTTTGGCAAAGTCACGGGATTAAGCTATTCTCTGGTTGGCCGACCTGTGAAGTCAAAAAAACCCAAATCAGCTTAGCCTGCTGTGTGAACCCAAGTGAACCGGTCCCCACAACACACTAAACTATGCTATCAACAAATGGGGGTTAGTTTTGGTTTAGTTGTGTCAAGCCAGCCAATAAACCACGGCCGCACCGATGAGGTCTCTCTATAGCTAACCAGAGTTCAGAATAAACGGTTAAAGAATGCTCGGTCGTTGCTTTAAGAGGTGGCCCGAAATAGCCTCTGAATTTGTTCCCCAAACAGTATGAGAAATCCTGGGTTGAATTAGAGCATCAAGACTAAAAATGGACACAAGTCAGGCTCTGAGAGGAAGGAATAATATTTGCCTTTCACATATTACAAATTCTTCCCTTGGTGATGGGGCTAAAGAAATATTGCAAGCGGTTTGTTTTTCCCTGACTTTGCCCTATAATTTTGACTCTTCTTTCCACCTACAGAATTTGAAAGCATAAAAAACCCCCACAAATGGCTGTTCCTTAAGTCTGAACTTTACTGGGGATCCTACCAACAGTAACTACTTTTTTTAAAAAACCACCCCTTTCTATGTTCAACTCCAGTTGCCATCAAGGAGAGCTAATTACAGGTAGTCCTTGCTTAATGACCACAATTGGGACTGAAATTTTGGTTGCTAAGCGAAGCGGTCATTAAGTGAATCTGACCCGATTTTACGACCTTTTTTGCGGTGGTGGTTAAGCAGATCACTGTGGTCGTTAACCAAACCATGTGGTCATTAAGTGAATCATGCGGTTCCCCGTTGATTTGGCTTGCTGGAAGCTGGCTGAGAAGGTTGAAAATGGCGATCACGTGACTGTGGGATGCTGCGACAGTTGTAAATGCAAACCGGTTGCCAAGTGCCCGAATAGTGATCATGTGACTGCGGGGATGCTGCGATGGTCATAAGTGTGAGGACCGGTCACAAGTCGGTTTTTTCAGCACCGTTGTAAGTCTGAACCGTTGCTAAATGGTCATTAAGCGAGGACTACCTGTAAAAGAGGGGTTCACATGGCATCCTGAAACGTGGCTTGGGAAACCATGGTTTAGTAAATAAACCACAGTTGGCTGGTTTCACACAAACAAGTCAAAAGATTGCTTGAGGCAATGTAGGAAACTGGAAGAGAATTTAAGAATGGGACTGAATGAGCCGTACTGGGAACTATTTTTAGTTCCTTCACAAATTTCTCAAAGTTGGAGAGAATCAATCTATGTACAGGTCATCCTCATTTAGCGACTCCCTTCTTTAGCGACCGTCTGCCGTTAACGACGGTGATGAAAAAGTAACTTTGCGACCAGTCCTCGCACTGACGACCTTCGCAGGTCTGTAAAGCAAAGGAAAGCAGAAGTCGGATCGTGATGTTTTATTAAGCGACCGCTTCACTTCACCACCAAGCCGCCGGTCCCAATTGTGATTGCTAAATGAGGACTGCCTGTACACACAAACGGGGGGCATTTCCCCAACACATCGAACCAGTTACCCAAATCCAATCTTGCCTTACATGTGGAAATGTAGCATCTTTAGCTGACTAAGTCAAATGTGTTGGAGGAAGACAGCCACCCGTGTGCAAAAGGCGAGCTGTCTCGGCACCAGCTCCATTAACGGGATGTCCGCACTGCAATTTTCCTTCCAAAATCCAGGAAACGTGCAGCAGAAAACGGCTGCCCCTGTGTGTTTCACCACCCTGGGCACTCGGCTAAGGGGTATGATAATGGCATGCATTCGTTGGCACTGAATACTGCTGGGGGAAGAAGGAAAAGAGAAGTCTTGTTTTTAAAAACCACTGGAAATTTTATTGGAGTATTATGACAATTTTCTTAGGATTTTTATTAGCATTTGGGCATGTTCCTTTGGCTGTTTTCAATCAAACCGGGCATGGTTAGGCAGGACTCAGCATTCCAGGGAACACACAATAAGAGCATTTACTCCAATCCTCTTCTGGAGAGAGGTGTGTCTGTCTGTGTGTGTGTAGGCCGAGATGGAAATCGCCTCCCCTCCCAGTTTGTGCAAGGAAGCGCAGTTCGAGTTGGTAAACACCTTGCACATGTGACTTCGATGCACGCCCCTTTCCCTGTGTTTTACAAGGGGTGAGCAATTGTGGGAATCCCCAAAGCCGCCTCTTAATTGACAGCACGGTAAATGCCATTATTTTATCTCTCTCTCTCTCTCTCTCTCTCACACACACCCCCTAAGCGCACACTTCTCACGGCCGCTCGATGTTCAAGGCAGCGGTCCTGACGTACAATACAACTGGGCCAAAGTCTTGCTAAGAGAAGGACCCAGATTTCTGTGGAAAGAGAAGGAAAAAGAGGCAGGGGTGTTATGAAAGGCAGAGAAGGTAACATGGCGGCAACTTTACCTCTCTGCCCATCAGGATCATTCATTCATTCATCCAATTTTTTTTTAATCGTGTCCGATTCTCAGAGACTGCCTGGACAAGTCCCTGCAGTTTTCTTGGCAAGGTTTTTCGGAAGTGGTTTGCCATTGGCTCCTTCCTAGGGCTGAGAGGGAGTGACTGGCCCAGGGTCACCCAGCCGGCTTTCATGCCTAAGGCGGGACTAGAACTCTCAGTCTCCTGGTTTCCCATTGGCTCCTTCCTAGGGCTGAGAGACAGGGACTGGCCCAAGGTCACCCAGCCGGCTTTCGTGCCTAAGGCGGGACTAGAACTCTGTCTCCTGGTTTGCCATTGGCTCCTTCCTAGGGCTGAGAGAGAGTGACTGGCCCAAGGTCACCCAGCTGGCTTTCATGCCTAAGGCGGGACTAGAACTCTCAGTCTCCTGGTTTCCCATTGGCTCCTTCCTAGGGCTGAAAGGGAGTGACTGGCCCAAGGTCACCCAGCTGGCTTCGGGCCCAAGGCAGGACTAGAACTCACGGCCTCCCGGTTTCTAGCCTGGTGCCTTAACCACTACACCAAACTGGCTCTCCTCATCCAATTTATAGGGCACCAAATCTCTTAACAATTCCCATCAGCTTATTAACCAATCAGAATATCCATACTAGCAGCACAAATAAAACACCCAGAGTAAAGAACATTAAACATCTACAGTAAACCATTTCCCAATAAAGTATAACATCCAACATTAAAAAAAAAAAAACCTTAACCATTTCAGCCACTACCAAAATTTTTACCAAACGCCTCACACAAGATCACTGTTGATCGTAAAAGTCCACTAGAGCAGGGTTCCTCAACCTCAGCCATTTTAAGACGTGTGGACTTCAACTCCCAGAATACTCCAGCCAGCATTGGAGTATTCTGGGAGTTGAAGTCCACACGTCTTAAAATGGCTGAGGTTGAGGAACCCTGCTCTAGAACAGCTCCTTCTTCACTGCTTTCCGATAGGCCTGTATTGGGGTGGGTGGGGTGGGTGGGACAATCTAACTGCCAAAGCAAGGCTATTCCATAAAACTGGCACAGTTACAGAGAAAAAAGCAGGAAGGTGGTCAAAAGGAGCAGGTTTGCAGGTTGTGTGAATGCGGCTAATGACCTGGTTCGGCGAGACTGACTTACTTCCCTGCATTTGGTGTCACGGCAATGCAGGACCACCAACAGCCCCTCTCTGACTGAGTGAGACAGCAGGCGGGAGGGTGCCTGGATCCACTGACAGTCACACCATATCTGAGCACTCTAATCGTGTAAGGCCCCACACCCCATTTTTCCTGGCCTGATCTCCCCAAAAAGGTAAAGTAAAGGTTCCCCCCGCACATTTGTGCCGTCGTGTCCGACTCTAGGGGCCGGTGCTCATCTCCGTTTGTTAGCCGAAGAGCCAGCGTTGTCCGAAGACGCTTCCGCGGTCATGTGGCCGGCATGACGCAAGCAGAACGCTGTTACCTTCCCACCGAAGTGGTACCTATTCATCTACTTGCGTTTGCATGCTTTCGAATTGCTAGGTTGGCAAGAGCTGGAGCAAGTGCGGGAGCTAGGGATTCGAACCTCCGAACTCGCGATCTTCCAATCGACAAGCCTGGCGTCTTACCCGCTGAGCCATCGCGCCCCTGTCTTACCCGCTGAGCCATCTCCCCAAATGTCACCATAAAAGCTTGTACTTTGATCACTGGTTCCTGTCACTGCTGGCTCGGCATCGGTTCCTAGATCTGCCAGGAGCCATTGTGCATGGGGGGGGGGGGGGGGCTGAGGGATGGGGGGAGAGGAAAGACACGCAGCTCTGGTGCTCACCTCTGAAGCTGGCCACACTTGATGTGGCTGAGCAGTCTCTCTTGGCTCTCTGGATCTGGACAGGCGGCGTAAGCCTCCATCAGGCTGGGAATAGAGAGGAACACGGGGGGAGGGTTGTCGGCATCTCCGTCGATGTGCCGAGGGAGAACCCAGCACATCTCTTCACAAATGTACCTCCTACACTTCGCTGTGCAGGAGGCTGCTTTAAACTAGGGTAGAGTATTATCTGTTCGGTGGCTGGCTGGGGAATTCTGGGAGTTGAAGTCCCTGCGTCTTAAAGGGCCCGAGGCTGAGAAACGCTGCTTTAAGGTCAGGGTCAGAGGATGATCCTTCCCCACCACCCGACTTTTCACCCTGGAGAGGTTAAGAACGGAATCTGGGAAGAATCAGGCTTGTGAGCTGACGATGCGCACTTGAGCCGTTTCCTCTGCTCCCTGCAGTGTGGGGAACGGCTGGGGTTGGCTTAGCTCACACGTTACGCTAAAGCCAGGCTAACAAAACAAGGCACCCCCACACCCTTTCCCTCCTTTGTACCTGGCGGGTGTCCTGTATCTTTCCAAAATAGCAGCTGCCTTTTCCCCACTCAGGCCGCTGATCTGCATCAGTTGCCTTGCGAAGACTTCGTACACCGTCTGTGCCTGGGAAGGGAAATGGGGATGTGGTTCCAAAGAAGCAGCTTTGCAGGTTGTATGAATGCAGCTCGTGACCTGGTACAGCAAGACTAACTTTCTTCCCTGAATTTGGCTAAATATCTGGACTAAGGAAGCACACTCTGGAAAACCTGAAAGTTTGTTACTTACCGCAAACTGGAACAGCAAGTGGAGAATAGCAAGTTTTGCTATTCATAGGCCATGTTCTGACCTACCTGTTTGTTCTGACTACAGGCAGTCCTCACTTAACAACCATTCATTTAGTGACGGTTCGGACTTACAACGGTGCTGGGAAAACCGACTTATGACCAGTCCTCACGCTTACAACTGTCACAGCATCCCTGCGGTCACGTGATCACGGTTTGGGTGCTTGGCAACTGGTTCGTATTTATGACCGTTGCAGCATCCAGTGGTCACGGGATTGCCATTTTCAACCTTCCCGACCGGCTTGCGACAAGCAAAATCAGTGGGGGACCGTGTGATTTCCTTAACAACATAGTTTGCTTAACGCCTGAAGTGATTCACTTAATGACCACTGCAAGGTCGTAAAATCGGGTCAGATTCGCTTAATGACTGCTTCACTTAGCAACCGAAATTCCGATCCCAATTGTGGTTGTTAAGCGAGGACTACCTGTATGGTTCCTGGGCTACTGGCCCACAATCAGCTGGATCTGCAAGATGTGGTTTACAAACAAATCACATTCAGGTTCATGCAAACCTAGGAAATCGGCTGTGCGTAAACCCATCCTTTTGGGACATGGAAATTCCCTTTCTCTTGGATCAATCTATTTATTCCCTCGGTGTTTCTTGGTCTGCCCCCTTACCAAACGGGCATCACATCAGAAAGGCACCAGGTTAGCAAAAGATGGCTCATGCTGGTTTGCAATGGATCGCTTTACGATTTCCGACTAAGGAGGGTCTTTCTCATCTGTCTCTGCTTATTCTTTTCAATCTGGGATCTTCCACATGGAAAGCACGTGTTCCCTTCTTAAATTCCTGCCCATCAGCTCTTTTCCCACCCAAAGGATGCAACTCCTGCTGGATTCCTCACCTTGTTCTTCACAGCCCCTTCGTTAAATTCAGCAAATGTCAGAAGCTTGCAGGTGCCACCCCTGCCCTGCAGGGGGCGCTCATTCTCCAGTTCCTCTTTGTTACAGCTCAGAAGCGTTTTGTCCTACCAGGAAAAAAAAGAAAAAAATTCCTTAGGGGGGAACTCTTATCTTTAACCCTTCTTTTCCCCCACTACTGCCCCATGTCTTTCTATGAACACTGTTTCCTTACTCTGCTTTTTAGTTTCTCAATCCTAGACCGGAGAAACCCTTTCGCTAGCAATGGATTTCATTTTAATGCAACGAGGGCTGGTTTTACTGCCAAAACCGCCACCAGTTAAAGGGGGATCAAACAACCGTGGATGGTTTAACAACTGTGAAACCTCACTGTAATGGACCATTTGTGGGGGGGAGATGCCCGTTAAATCTCAGTGTAGATCACTGGCATCCATTTCTGTTGTTTCTGTAACTGCAAAATCGACGTAAGTCGATTTACAAGTAAAACCTCAATTTTACAGACAAACATTTGATTGAACAGACAGTAGTCTGTTAAATGGGAACAGGGTCTGCTGCATCCAAAGTCTGCTCGACTGAAGTCTGTTAAACTGAGGATTTGTTGTCATGAATTTGTGCCCAACTAAATTTTTTTAAAAAACAGTTCAATTTAATATTGCAACCCTCACTTAAGTTTCCCCTCGTTTTATTACAACAAACCTGTAGAAATAGGTTTGGGTGAGGATCAGAAGAGCTGATCCAAAACCAAGCAATGAATTTCATGGTTGAATGGGGACCTGAACCTCATTAATACCTATTAATTACAGGTAGTCCTCGCTTAACGACCATTCGTTTAGCGACGGTTCAGACTTACGACGGTGCTGGAAAACCCGACTTATGACCGATCCTCACACAACCATCGCAGCATCCCCACGGTCACGTGATTGCCGTTTTCAACCTTCCTGGATGGCTTCTGGCAAGCAAAATCAACGGGGAACCGCATGATTCGCTTAACAAGCACGTTGTTCGCTTAACAACTGCAGTGATTTGCTTAATGACCGTCGCCAAAAAAGGTCGTAAAATCGGGTCAGATTCGCTTAATGACAGCTTCACTTAGCAACCAAAATTCCAGGCCCAATTGTGGTTGTTAAGCAAGGACTACCTGTAATACCTATAAGGACATGCAGCAGTTCTGCAGAAGTCTGAACAAGAGAATCTAGTCCTCATGATGCAGCTTATGGTCAAGACGTCCCTGTTGCCCCAACCTACCCCATACAGCCTGGTCAGGTGGCGGGTCATGAAGGTCAGATAAGCAGCGGATTCCCGAATGTCACCGGTGCGTTTCACGAAAAAGCCATCGATCACCTGGGGAAGATGAAGACTGTTAGGATAGCGGGGACGCTCACGGGGGGGAAGTGATGTCCCTCAAAACCCCTTGTGAGATTTAAAGGAGCTAATGCAGCAAACAGGAACAGGTTAAGAAAGAGGCAAAATCTAGGGCCAGACGGAAAGCAGGTTTAGGGCCGAGCTTTTGGGGATCGAAAGGATTCAGCTTTGCCGGGAAGCCTTACCTGGGTATTGATCATGGCTTGGCGCAGGGTCTTTTCCGGCAGACTGAGATGTTGCGCGGAACCCGAATCTTCCACCAGGTAGATGGGGTGGGAAATGCCACACTGCCGCAGGCGGAACTGGGTTTGAGGCATGGTGGGAGGGAAGGGGGGGGATAGATGGTTACGAACCAGAGACTGAATCACGAGTGAAAGCTGTACTTGGGATTTCTAGGTGCCCGCTAAGGTATTTATTTCAACTAATTTCTCTCCCACCTCAAACTAAACATTGCAAAAAAGGTCGTGAAATCGGGTCGGATTCGCTGAGGGACCGCTTCGTTTAGCAACCAAACTCCCGGCCCCAATTGTGGCCGCAGCATCCCACGGTCACGTGGCTGCCATTTTCGACCTTTCCAGCCGGCTTCTGGCAAGCAAAATCAGTGGGGAACTGCGTGATTCGCTTAACGACCATATGGTTCGCTTAATGCCCGCGGTGTTTCGCTTAGCGCCCGCTGCAAAAAATTTGGAGTGTGATACAAATCCATGTATTAAATTATAGTGCAGGAATGGTTTCCAGTTAGAAAGCCCCGTAGCTCCACGATCTATTCTGCGGGTCCAAACCCATCTTGGATTTTATTTTATTATGTTATGCTTGTGTTTTTAGATATTTTGTATAGTTTTTAAATTTTTATTTATTGTAACCCGCCCAGAGTCCCTTGCATGGGAGATGGGCGGGGAATAAATTTGAAAAATAAATAAATAAATAAATAAATAATTGAATTCTACGTCAGATTTACTTTTTAAATTCTTTCCCGGCTCGGTCAAGCCCTGAATTAGCAGGGTGCTACCTTTTGTTCGTGAAAGCGACCGTCAATGATGCTTCCGCATAAGTCAGGCATCCGTTTCCGTTCCACCACATAGTCTAGAACCAGCTCCCGGACCGAAGTTGGTTGCAGCTGTCCTGAAAACGAAGGAGATGAGGACAATTTTTTTAAGGATGCTGGAGATGCAAACAGGAGTGGGGTGGTCATCTTCCAGGTCTGCTGTTAAGAGTAGATTCCTGCACTGGGCAGCGGGCTGGATTAGCTGATCCCTGGGATCCCTTCAACTCATACATTTTATGGTTCCAAGTGTTTTATACATTACAGGCAATCCTCATTTAACAACCATTCGCTTAGCGACCGTCCAGAGTTATGACGATGCTGAAAAAGCCCAAGTTACGACCATTCCTCGCACTTACGACCATTGCCGCATCCCCACGGTCGTGTGATCACAATTCAGGCACTTGGCAACATCGTGCGTTTACGACAGCTGCAGCGTCCCACAGTCACGTGATTGCCATTTTTGACCTTCCCAGCCGGCTTCCAATAAGCAAAATCAGTAGGGGACCGCGTGATCCGCTTAACGACTGCCACAAAAATGGTCGTAAAATCGGGTCTGGGTTCGCTTAACCACCACATCGTTTAGTGACTGAAATTCTGGTCCTGATTGTGGTCGTTAAGCGAGAACTACCTGTACATGTTGGCATCAAAATGGTACCTCAACAGCAGGCCTTTCAGTCCAATTCAGCAGGCAGCATCCACCATCAGCGGCAGATAATTCCATTACCCAAGGTCAGTTTGGACTAGACAAGTTTCTAGCTCTCATAAAGGTAAGCCTTTTAAATAAAGCCATACTTCACCGAAAAAGAAATAGGCAAGTAGAGCTTTCATTAGAAAGGAAACCTTTTCTATAGCCTCTCCTGATTCCTCCCATTATTACCTTACCCTTTAACTGGGGAGGAGAGGTGGTTTAACAGAGAGGGAAAGAGGGGCTGATGGCTACGGAAAAGGGAAGGCATTCGAGTGAAAATAGCGGGGTTCTCCTTCCCTCACTCTAATATCCCTGGGATATTAGTCTTCTCATCATCTCGTTGACCAAACTGGGAGAAAAAGGGCATCAGAGGGAGACTGCTTTTCCAAAGACACAATCTGGGTTCACATGCAGCTTAATCATAGTTTGTTGGCCAGACCACAACTGGCAGGGCTCAGGTAACATGCTGGGGCCATAAACCAGGGGCACGTAACGCCTCCCAGTCTGAGTCTATGAAGGTTCTCAGTCACCCAGGTAAGGTCACACAGCCACCTAGAAACATATTTAAGGATTCCCTTACTAACTTTGCTCAGACTGAAGAAGCTCCTTGGATAAGGAGCGAAACGTTTCCACTGAGAAAATAGAAATCCAGTTGACATGATTCAAGCTACAGACTCCCAGTCTGAGGTTCCCGTTTGCCCTTCGAGTGGTATACTAAAAGTTGGGGAAAATTAAATTTTATTTCATCTTAGTTCAATGTCACATAGAGTTGATAGGTGTGCTATCTGGTCACGTGATTAACCCTGATTCACAATTCTGGGCAGTCACCGGGGATCAGGCCCCAGACTTTGGGGACTGTTGCAGCCTGAAGCTTCAAGCCGTGCGAAAAATTGGAGTCCGCGTCTTAAAACACCTAGATTCACACCCAACGCCGAGCCCACCCCGATGCAAACGATGCGACGTCTCCGTGCGATGTGTGAATTTGACCCCGGGGAAGCGGAGGGTGGAACTCGCCTTTTAGGGAAAGTTGACACTCGGTCCCAGGTCGATCCTTCCACACATTACGCTACCAGGAACCCTCACCCACCTGAAACAAGGGGGCGTTTCTCTCGGGCAACCCAGAGAAAATCACCGACGTGGAGCTTCCGGATGCTAAACGGGACGTTGCGACGTTGAAGTTCGCTCACCAGGTCCTGTTTCCGGGACTTGGGTCCGCTGAAAGCGAGGGGGGGGGAAGGTGCTTTTTAAAATCAGAGAGGGCCTGCTACGAACCCCATCAATTAAAGAGTGTCATCTGATGGGGGCTAGGAGGCGGGCCTTCTCTGTGGTGGCACCTACACTACGGAACACCTTGCCCCCAGAGTTGAGACAGATCTCCTCCCTCCCGACCTTTAGGAAAGAGCTGAAGACCTGGTTCTGCCGCCTGGCATGGGAAGGAGGAAGGGATAGCTCCTCATGGGGGTGGCTAATCCCCTAATTTTATAACTGTCCTTCTTTTAACTATTCCATTACCATCTGGATTTTCAATTTAATTTATATTTATTGTATAATTGAGATTTTAAACCTTATTTTAACTTGTTTATTGTGAACCGCCCAGAGTTCCCCATGGGGGGAGACGGGCGGTTATAGAAAATAAATAAACAAACAAACAAATAAATAAATAAAATCTATTCCAAAGGGGGTGGTGCTAGGTGAGGGACTTCCTCACAAAATGAATCCTTGCACCCCGAAAAGCCTAAACACGGGCCTCCCCAAATATTAAGGTCCGTGGGTGGACGGGGAGGGGATCCTGTCTTCGCACACCCCAACTGAAAGAGGCACATGATGTGCAGATGAGGTAGAAGGCCTTATCAGGCGTCGCCTCTTCAGATTTTCCACTTCTCTGGAGGCCAAGGTCTGTCAATCGGTGCCAGTTATTTTTACCTGGGGAATTCACCTGAACTTTATGTCCCTTGAGTGTTGTTTCTAACTTATCTATCGCTTCTTCTATTTCGTTTGTTCGCTTTGACTTCTGTTCGTGGACCCTAGCCAGAGGCAGGCTACGAACAAAGACGCTCATATGGTAAATTGATCAAGCGTTCTTAGCCTTCCTCGCCATTCGTTTTCCCTTCTTTGCAACCCCTGCAGCTCTTTTCTAGAGCTACGGCCAAATATCAGTGGCCAATTTCCTCACTTTTGAAACGGGACACCCCCCTTCAAAGCCGGAGAATATGGCTTAAAATAGATTTTTGTTTTTAATCCGTTCAATCGTGTCTGATTCTTGGGGGCTGCCTGGACAAGTCCCTGCAGTTTTCTTGGCAAGGTTTTTCGCACGTGGTTTGCCATTGCCTCCTTCCCAGGGCTGAGAGAGAGTGGCTGGCTTTGGGCCCAAGGCAGGACTCGAACTCATGGTCTCATTTTTAGCCTGATGCCTTAAACACTACACCAAATTGGCTCTCAAAATAGACTTAACATTGTTAAAATCAATAAAAACACGCACACAGAAACCCGAACCACCTGTAGTTTGTTATTTATTCTTTCAGTTTATACCCTGCTTTTTAGACTTGGGGGGAAACAATTTAAAAAAAAAAGATAGACTTGAGTCATCCTCAACTGAACCTTTTTTCCCCCCCCCCTGAAGTGTCTTCAGTCCACACTCGCTGTCTTTAATATTTGGAAGACTTTGGGAGTGTCGTGTTATTAATTCCCCTTTGGGGTTTTATACGTGAGTTCTGGGATCAAGTTTCTGCCATAGTTTGTTTCAAGCTGCTTAGAAGTATGAAGATGGGCAGGTGAAACGGACAGAGAGAGAGAAAGCTAAGCAAGATTCTTGTGGGACAGCCTTTCTCAACTTTTTGACCCTGGAGGTCAAATATTTTTCAGGCCTCGGGGAACCCCTGCACATTCAGGCTCAAATATAGGCCAGAAGTTACAAAATTATTGTATCCGTGTCACGGGGAGGCCTGTATAGAGGCATTGACGGTGTTCTTAAACTAAAAATAAAGAATGAAACATACCTCTTTAATGTGAAGTTGCCCAAATTTGAAATCATTTTTTAAATAAATCGGGATCTCCCAGGGAACCCCTAGGGACCTCTCGCAGAACCCGAGGGTGCCACGGAACCGTGGTTGAGAAACCCTGTTCTGGGAGATTCGCTTAATCCTATTGGTTATGTGTGAAGGCAGCTGGACTTTGCGCACACGCACACACACATTCATTACACACACGACATGGTTTTATCATTGGAGCAGCTTACCCTGCGGTCTCAATGAAATCCACACAGAGAAGAACATCAAACTGTCCAGGTTCAAACACAAACTGGGGTTCTGACAGCCCCGAGTTAGACGCTTCGCAGCTTGATCTAGAAAGAAAAGATCAAGGGAGTTGAAATTACTCCCGCTTAAAAATTCGGATGCAAGTGGATTCTACAATCTTGCATTTCCTTTCCTTTGCAGAGGTGTTTTCATCTGAAAAGAGGCGGGTGAGATCACTCAACCAACAGACCGGGGATTACCCAAACCTATTTTAGTGTCATTTTAATGCGTTGGACAAACCCAATCCGGAAATTCGGCTGACGCTGTTGCCAATGCCTGGAATTCTTGGGACATGGGGTGGCGGGTGGAAGAGGGATCCAAAGGCAGAATTTCACCGCAAGGCCGAGTCATCGTAGGAATTGGGGTGACTTCTCCACTCCTGCCATTCATCCGGACCCCAGGAAAATAAAACACACACCCTCAGGAAAGGGGTTGTGGTCTTACTTGCTGGTGGTGCTCCTGTCTGAATTTTCCGAGCACGACGCGCGTCCGTCCTTTTCCTTCAAAAGCACGAAAGGTTCTCCGGTTTGGGATTCTGCGGCTTTCGGGGCCCTGGAATGGTTTTCCTGCAGCTCTTCCGAGGCACGCAGCAGCTCCCGGGCTAAGGTGAGCCCGGCTTCTGTCAGAGAATATCTGCTTGGAAAGAGGTCGCAAGTCAAAACGGCCTTTGGAAGTCCCTAAGGTCAACCACCACTGCAGAGCAGGGCACAATGAACACAGCTCCTAAGACAAATTAAAAACTGAATTGGAGCTTCCCTCACGACAGAACCTTTCAGCCATCTTCTTGAGGTTTTGAAAAGCTCACCCACCCATCTGCTCATTCTCTCTTGGGCTTGCCAACAAGTGTGCCAGCCCTGTTGAAGCACCACCTCCCTCCAACAAAAGCAATGGGCTCCAGGCAGATTCCCCCTCCTCCCGACTCTTTAGTGCAATATAATCAACCTGGCTGGGATATTAGTCTTGAGGACTAGCTCCTTGCGAATCAGAGTGGTGACAGCAGACCAGGCAGTGCTCTTACTTCCAGGATCGGCCTGTAATGGGGAAATCGGCGTGAGAATTGCTAGTCTAATTAATGCAATAACCCTATCGATCTTCAAGCCGGTGTGGTGTAGTGGTTAAGGCACTGCTTCCCAAACTTTTGCCTCCGTTACCCAAAACCGCTTATCAGAAAGTCCTTTTTACCCAATGTAGGTAAAACGCTTTAAGCCAGTTTAATGGGTTTGTGTGTCGTTACCGAAAGAAAAACCACTTTTACCCAATTTGGGGTAATTTACCCAGGTTTGGGAAGCACTGGGTTAAGGCATCAGGCTAGAAACTGGGAGACCATGAGTTCTAGTCCTGCCTTAGGCACGAAGCCAGCTAGGAGACCTTGGGCCAGTCACTCTCTCTCAGCCCTAAGAAAGAGGCAATGGTAACCCACTTCCGAAAAACCTTGCCAAGAAAACTGCAGGGACTAGTCCAGGCAGTCAAAAACTGACTTGAAAGCACCAAACTAATCATCACCATCATCATCATCATCATCAATCTTCAGTAACTTTAATCACTGGTGTAATAACAAGTAGGGAAGGTATCAGCTTACCAAAAAGAAGGATTTATCACACAGAGGTTGAGCAGTTTTCTGTAGCTCTGGTTTTGTCAGATAGCCACGGGAATCAGGATTCTAGGAAAGAAATCGAAAAGGCAGGACAGACTTCATACAACCTCCAGCGTTCCTTCCTGTAGGCCTAACGCTAGAAACAGGAGGGGTTTGTTCTACATCTGAATATAAATTCACCCTGTTTAAACTTCCCAAGCTAAGAGCTGCCACACCATTTCCCTTCCGTTTTCAGACGTCTTCCAATCACGCAACGCATCTCTCATTTTCCCATCCCGAAAAATCTTCCAGAGGTGTCCATGTCAGTGCAAACTTTGCGAAGTCAAAATAAATGCTTAAAACGGGGCCTATTCAGGAATACTGACCCAAACCAGGTAAGAAGAGATGAAGAGACATTCGAGGACATATTTTTGTGCAGCTATTTCATCTCTTCCCAAAGGCGAAGAACAAATGAAACAGATTCAGAAGCCGATGGGACCCAAGGAGGGAGAAAGAGAGAAATGTATGCATCCCTGGGTGGTCACGCAGCTTTACTTACAATTCCCCAATTTTTAAAACTCAGGAACAGTATCTCTGCTTTGCTATAAGAGGATCTAGTTTGCAGCCATCCAATTCTACCCCAAAATGTTTCTGCAGCAAACTTGGCTGGCATCAGCTGTATCCTACCATGGCGTTGTGGTAGAGCGCCAACAGTACAGCATGGGCTGGAGAACGCAAAGTCGGCACATATCCTCGGGCACGATGCTGCGCAACCACCATTTTTTTCTGGAAAGAGAAAGGTAAATCAGGCATGTCTTTTCTGATAGATGGGGGACGTTTTCTCCTCCCCATCTCCATCCATAATCACCTGCACGCACAACATTTCAATGGAGGGAGACCCCACCATTTATTTATTTTTAAATAATGCCACTGTCCTGGTCTGGGCAAAGCTAAGCATCCGAGAAAGATTGCCTCCAGCCAATTTTGCACACTTTGGGAGGTAGGAGAAAGGGCAGTGGGCATTTCAGGATGTCTTTGGGGACTCCCGTTTAGGAACCCGCTTGGCTGTCATCTTTCGAGGCCCATGACGTCATTGCTCAGTTAAGTCCACCTGAAACGACGCAAGCAGCAAATCATCAAAAATAAAACCCAAATTGTAGGAACATAAAGTGCTGGGAAAAATACAGCCCACGGGGTCATCCAACTCTTGACCCCAGTGTCCGGGGAAAGAGCCAGCCATCCATGCTTTCAAAAAGGCGGACACGTTCGGGCCGACAGACAATCAGTCCACCAGCCCTTGATGTAAGAACATCATCCCAGAATCAGCCACTTTGAACTCCATGTGACTTGTGGGTGCAGGCCCTGACGGAGCAGAAGGGGTCTTGGAGAGCACGCACCGCAGCTCCTTCCACGATTTAGGGCAGAAACCGGAAAACAGGGAGGGAAAGGAACAGAGGTGGCCACGTCACGTGAGTAGGCAAAGCTAATTTGGGAACTTTTCTTGGTTTCGATAGGCTGGTCCTAGAGCCACTGTTTTCCTAGCTCCTAATTTCAAAAGACAGACCACGGTGCCATTGGCTTTCAGCAATTCTAGTCATGGAGGGGAACAAAAAGGGGAGGGGGCACATTCCTAGCCTTGGCTGAAGCATCCCAGGCTGTGCTTTAACTTAACTCGCTATTCCCAAGGCAGCCTACTCCACCGTCCCAGTTTCCAGCCTTTCGGAAGTCTCGCCTTGGCAGCGTCCACACAACCTGGCTATTGTGTTCTAATTTTCACCTCATTTTGTTTCAATGGCTTAGCGGGTTGTGTGAACGAGCCCATTGGGTTCCTTCAGTTCCCCAGGGGAAGGGAGTTGGATGAACGCAGCCCTGCCATTTACCCATCATTTCTTCAGAACAGAGCTTTCCAAACTGTGTGTCGTGACACGTTAGTGTGTCGGCTGCAGCGTCTGGGTGTGTCGCGACTGCTGCTGCCTCCAAACCTGCTGAGATTCCGCGCAGGTCCTAGTGCCTGCCTTGTGCCCTGCTGCCTCCAAACCTGCTGAGATTCCGCACAGGTCCTAGTGCCTGCCTTGTGCCTTGCTGCCTCCAAACCTGCCCTGCCAGGATTCCGCGCAGGTCCTAGTGCCTGCTTTGTGCCTTGCTGCCTGCAAACCTGCTGTGATTCTGCACAGGTCCTAGTGCTTGCCTTGTGCCCTGCTGCCTCCAAACCTGCCCTGCCAGGATTCCGCGCAGGTCCTAGTGCCTGCCTTGTGCCCGGCTGCCTCCAAACCTGCTGAGATTCTGCACAGGTCCTAGTGCCTGCCTTGTGCCCTGCTGCCTCCAAACCTGCCCTGCCAGGATTCCCCGCAGGTCCTAGTGCCTGCCTTGTGCCCTGCTGTAAGAGTGTGTCACGAAATGATGCCCTACTGTAAAAGTATGTCACGAAATGATGCATGTCTAAAAAGTGTGTCATCAACATGAAAAGTATGGAAAGCTCTGCTTTAGAACGTTTAGCCCCTTTTTTCATTCAAAGAAATGGTAAAATGGCTTTCCTGACCACATCCACCCACTGGTTCTAGGTCTGTTCCAAGACACCACTGCTTTTTGGCATGGCTGTCCCCTCCATACAGGTAGTCCTCGACTTACGACCACAATTGGTACCGGAATTTCCATTGTAGGTTGTTATGGTCGTAAGTTGAGTCACCATGTGACCGGACCAATTTTACAACCATTTTTATGGCGGCCGTGAAGCGAATCACGGGTCATTAAGTGAATCACTGCGGCCGTTAAGCGAAATCAGCTTCCCCAATGGGTGTTTTTTGCAGGAAAATGGCAAAAACCGTCGCAAAACGTGATCACGTGACCTCGGGATGCTGCAACTGGTCGTAAATGCGAGCCGGTTGCCAAGCGCCCGAAATGCGATCACGTGACCGTGGAGGGTGCGTCATTTTGCGACACTCAGTGGTGCTTTACAGGCCATAAAGCACCCATTCCGAGGCCGTCGTAACTTCAGACCGTCGTTAAACAAACGTTCGTAAGTCGAGGACTACCTGTAATGAAACAGCCCCAAAATGAATGGATGGACGTTGTCCATACCAACACTCACCTTTGAGCATTGCTCTTGGCGCTGAACAGGCTCCAGAGAGGACTGGACCGATTGCATCACTGGGCTATCGCTGGAAGTTGGGTCGTCACCATCTTCGCGCCCTTCCCAGGAAGACGTTGAGGCTGGCAAACCTGGAATGCACGTTACAAGCCCTTTAAATCGAGCTTTAAATCGAGTCTTGTAAAAGCCGGAGCAAAAGATTTTACAACTCTCTCCATTCCTTCCCAGAGGAGGGCTTTTTCATTCACAGGATTGTATGCCCTCGTATAAAATTAGAAGGAAAGATGGCTGGACCTGGTTAATCCCTGGATGGGGAACCAACATGAAATCTTAGGGTTGTGGAGGCTGGAAGGTCACAATGAACATTCTGCGAAAAGACAAACACACTGCCTTGTTGCCACGAAAACTACTCTGATGAATTCATGAAGCCTTCAGGAATTGAGGGAGATTTTTATTTTCTTTCAATCTCCCTCAAAGGATCCGCTCACTGGCTGATCTTGGGAAAAACGGTGGGTCTGATCTGGTTAATGCTTAGAGGGAGACTGGGAAATCACTGGTATCTAGACTGAGAAGATGAAACGGTATCTCAGACCAAAGGAAACACAAACCCCTTAAAAATAAAAATACAGAGATTGCCTGGCACCTCCAGGAGTCAAGCTCAACTCAAGGGAAAGATGCTTCGCTACCGTGAATAATATTTCACAGATATAGCATTGATTTCGAACGGTGACTCTTCAGAGCGCGCTCTCGTTCCACACCTGCCAATGCGGTTCCGTCCTGGGCGCTGCGGTGTCTCTCCAGCTGTTCGTCCAGCTGACGGCAGATCTTCTCACCGAAATACATAAGGATCCTAGCCTCACGCCCGCTGCGCAGAGGGAGGGGATATTTGTGGAGAGAGCTCAGCGCCTGTGCATGACGAAGAGACGTCAGATGAACTGTGGGTCCAGGGCAATGGAAGGGATTCTGCTCAACCACAGGCAGCCACTCGCCTCACTTACCGGATTTAAAGTGAGAACCGGGCGCGAGTCAAGAAATGGAGGAAGAATTAACGGGGCCAAACAAAATACAGGTAGTCCTTGCTTAATGACCACAACTGGGACCAGAATTTTGGTTGCTAAGTGAGGTGGTTGATTTTATGACTTTTTTTGCAGCAGTCATTAAGCGAATCACTGCGGTCATTAAGCGAACTACGTGATTGTTAAGCAAATCACGCAGTTCCCCACTGATTTTGCTTGCCGGAAGCTGCCTGGGAAGGCCAAAAATGGCAATCACGTGACCACGGGATGCTGCGACGGTCATAAATGCAAACCGGTTGCCAAGTGCCCAAAGCGTGATCACATGACTGCGGGGATGCTGCGACGGTCGTAAGTGCGAGGACCGGTCGTAAGTCAGTTTTTTCAGCACCATCGTAAGTCCGAACCATCACTAAAGGAATGGTTGTTAAGTGAGGACTGCCTGTATCATCTTTTCAGACACAGGAGTGATGCTGCTTCGTTTCAAGCCAGGGCTTCTACAGCTGCTGCCTTGATTTCCAAACGCAGAGACTGGGGTGGGGATCGGCTTTAGCGAAACTTCAAGCCTTACGGGACTGATCTAATGAGTCCCCTTTGGGAGAGATGGTGCGGTGATAGAAGTTGATAAATAAATAATGGCTTAGAAATATTTGGGATGCAAGTAAAAATGGTGAAGGTCTGAGGAACAATAGCAGGGTTGTGGAATAGGGGCATTTTGATCAAGATGGGGTTGGTGAAAGAAGGAAATATGTAAGAACAGAGTCTGCCACGAGGAGGGATAACATCCAAGGATCAGCATCCTTCTTGAAGAGCACTCACTGGAGGTTTCCGATTGCATTCTCACAATCTCTTGTCATTGGTCAGATTGGCTGTGGTTAATGGGGGATGAAGTCTACGTATCTAAAGGCAGGTAATCTAAAGGTTACCTGTCATGATCTCCAGTGTTTCTCAACCTTGGCAACTTTAAGATGCGTGGAGTCTATGAAGGTTCTCAGTCATCCAGGTGGAATTGTCTGTAGCTTGAATCATGTCAACTGGATTTCTATTTTCTCAGTGGAAACGTTTCGCTCCTTATCCAAGGAGCTTCTTCAGTCTGAGCAAAGTTGGTAAGGGAATCCTAAATATGTTTCTAGGTAGCTGTGTGACCTTACACCTGGGGCTAGGTCATGGTTATATTGAGATGTCTGCTGGCTGGGGAATTCTGGGAGTTGAAGTCCACCCATCTTAAAAGTTGCCAAGACTGAGAAAGCTTGAAAGGAGGTGTGGCCCAACCACATAAGGGGGTGTGGCCTGTGGGGTAGTGCGCAGCTCACCAAAGTAGGTATGGCCTCTTCCCCGAGAGCAGCATTTCTCAACTAACAATGGTTAATTATGCATGTTGGCGCATCTATCATTGACCAATAATTATTGTCATTGCTCACAATGGATCACTAAAATTGTTCCTAGTTAGTGCATCTAAGCAGCTGGCCTCCTCAAAGTATCAGTGATGGGTGCTTCTAATTTGAAATGCTTCATCATTATTCATGAACAGTCATTTATGAATCCATTATTATTATTATTATTATTATTATTATTATAATAATAATAATATTAGGCCAGCTTTCTGATCCATACTTCCACTGCTACTATTGATAATGAAAATTAAGATAGCAGTATTAATTACTGGCCTATAATATAATTACAATTACCAATTGTCACGATCAAGTTAATTATTATGCTAATTAAAATACTAATAGTTATGCTAATCTCACTAGTTACACTGAAAAGTCTGCTAATTGTCCTATTATTAAGCTTAAACTAATATATATGCTAATTCCTGTATGGTTATATTGATTATTTTACTAATTCTAATTTACTAATTCTAAATTATAGTATACTAACAGCTAGGCTAATTATTGCATTTGTATTATAATTATTATCCTAATACTTGTTCTAATTACTCTTATATTAAGAGTTTTGCTTTGCCCTTTTTGCTTTGCCTTTTCTTTTTCTTTACTTCTTTCCTTTCTTTATTTTAAATATTAGTTTCTGTTCGTTTTTATCTTTCTTGTTTGAAATCCTAATAAAGTTAGTTTAAAAAAGGAGTTTTGCTAATTATTATTCAGCACTAATAGGAACTTTTTTCCAAGAGAGATTCCTTGGGGGCGGGGCTTGCCGCAGGGGGCGGGGATTACCCGTTCATAGGCGCGTTGGCTCCTGAGGCGTCCGCGCTCTGCGGCCTGGTCGCGCCATTCCTGCAGCCATCGCGTAAACAAGGGGTTCGGGCTTTCCTGCGGCGGTTTCGGCATCTTCCAAAGGCGGCCACCGCTTTTTCTTTGCTCTCTCTCCTCTCTTCGCGCTCTCGTTCTTTAAAACCCGGAATTCGTTGGGCTCTTGCACCAAAGATTCGGAGGCGGACAGAGCGGCTGTCCGCCGAAGGGGCGGCGCAGGCGCAGTTCGTTCGTGGTGCCGCTTCAGGGGAAGCCATAGAGATAGAAAATGTAGAAAGGTCCTCGCTTGAACATCAAATTTCACCACCACCCTTCAAATTGGTCTCTGTGGAGGAGATACTATAGAATTCAATATTTTACTGCGTCTGACCCATCCTGCCGATTGGTAGAGCAAACCATACCAAAGAAAAGCATCAGAAATCCCTCTCCTTAACTGTTCTTTCCAGTCTTACCAGGAATGTTTTAAATCCTTGGCAACTTTAAGATGGGTGGATTTCAACTCCCAGAATTCCCCAGCCAGCATGCCACACCGCACCGGGGCGTTCTGGGAAACAGGTACTTGGTAACCATTTCGGTCCCTTAAGTCAGCATTTCTCAACCATGGCAACTTTAAGGTGGGTGGACTTCCAACTCCCAGAATTCCCCAGCTAGCATTCTGGGACTTGAAGTCCATCCATCTTAAAGCATGCTGGCTGGGGAATTCTGGGAGTCAAAGTCCACCCACCTTAAAGTTGCCAAAACCAAGCAAAGCCATTCTGTGCTCCAAAATGATAAAAAGCACATTCTCTTCATCACATATTTTTGCAAAGATTGCTTCACTATGGGAAGTAAAATATAAATTCCTGCTTTGATTGCTAATGCTGTCTCTATGTTGAATATTGCTCGTGCATTTTCAGAATACTTGTGTGCATGAGCACAATTACCAATATTCTAGATAAGCAGTAGGGGAATCAGCAGGTTTTTAGGGGGATCAGTCTCCAGCTAAGCTTTTTACCCTGGTTAAAATCATAGCAGTTTGTTCCTGTTAGTAATAATAGTAAATCTATTTATACCCTCCCTTACAGCAGAGAGGTCTCTTTCCCATCACCTGCTAAAAATCCCTTTTCACTGAAGAAATTACGAATTGCAGTTCCTTCTCCCACATCTCCAGCCTTTTAACCGGAATAGATCGTCCCCGCACACTTTCTGGCTTCCGCAATGCGGATTAATTATGTTTTAACTAGCTCTTCTGCTATTACGGAAACAGCATGTTAGACTCAACCAGCCTTTGATCTGATTTTAGTGCCTTGATCTCCACCCTTGCTTTGCAAGTTGTATTTTTCAAGAAAAAGCTCACTTAACCCCAAGCCCTGGATTAAGCTAACAGCCCCTGCTTAGGACACCAAGGGAGGGGGGGGCACCCCAAAGTTTTTCTCCTAGCAATTATGCCCTTAACTCTTTCACCGCCATACTCAACTTCAGGTGAATTTTTCTGTAATCGGCCTCCTCTGCCGTGTTCGACTGTAATCTGCATGGTTGAAAAAGTGTTTTTGTCGGCATGGGCAGAGACTAAAGTTTAAAAGTTTGGTTTGATGGTGTCATCAGAAGTCGCATTTGTTTCCGTTTCATGGCATGAGATTTTTGCTTCCGTGGAGGGCCACCGTTGGTGGGCTGTGCCCAGGGCATCAATTGACCTTAATCCAGCGCTGCTTAACCTCTTAAATCACTGTTTCTCAACCTTGGCAACTTTAAAATCTGCGGACTTCAACTCCCAGAATTCCCCAGCCAGCAACTCCGTAAAGGACGGGAGTGAAATCTGCCTGTGTGCCTAAAAAGATGGATTGATATTTTCTTGTGATACTTTCCCAAGAGCCAACCGTGATGATGCTAAGAATGCAGGCATTGAGCCAGAAATTTTGGGTGGAGTGTCTGGTTCAGTAGCTGTGACAGCGGGCTGAATCTAGCATGAGGGGAACAAAAATTGAGTCAGGCAAAAAAAATTTGAGAGAGAGAAATCTGTACTTCATTTGGAAATAAATGTCTGGGGGGGTCATGCAAGAGGGCACTAGGATAACCCGTTCCTGCTCTACTGAGAAAGTGTGATTTTTTTTCCCCTGGCTGGCCTACCTCACAGGGGTGTCCTGAGGATTACAGAACTCTTGGCACCCTCCTGTGGGCAAGGAGGTATGCTCCAGCATCCACAAGCTTCAGCCAGTTTGCTAGTCCATGTTGGCTGATCTCAAAGAAGCCAAACAGGATCGGAATTGGTTAGTGTTTGGATGGGAGACCACAAGGAAATCCCAGGACTGAGATGGGAAGTAAAAAAAAAATCTCAGAAGGTGTCTTGGGCAACCTACAACTGCACCACTAGGAAGAAAGCCTCTGCTATTATGTCCTGGCAGATGGCCATCCAGCCTCTGTTTAAACTCCTCCAGTGAAGGAGCAGCCCCACCTCCTGAGAAATCCATTCCCCTGTTGAATAGTTCTTACTGTTAGGAAATTCTTCTGATACCCAACTGAAACACCCTTCCTTGTAATTTAGGCTGACCATATTTCAGGATGGCAAAACAGGATGGGGTCTTGTGTAATATAACGTATTCGTGAAAAAGACAGGAGTCCCCACCCCCCGGTCCGCGCGGTTGGCTCCCGCCTGCAAACCCCGCCCCCGGTCCGCACAATTGGCTCCCGCCTGCAAACCCCGCCCCCCGGTCCGTGCTCCGGCTTGGATCCTCCTCCTGCGCCATTCCCGCCAGGTTTGAAAAACGGAACAAAATTGAGATTTTTATGAAAACGACGGGACGGTTGAAAAAATGCTTAAAACACAGGACTGTCCCATTCAAAACGGGACGCATGGTCAGCCTATTGTAATTTGACAATCATGGAATATCCGGGGTGAAAGAGACCTAGTCCAACCCCGAATCCGGCTGCAGCATCCTCAACATCTAGCCTCTGTTCAAGGCCCTCCAGCAAAGGAAGGCCCACTGTCTCCTGAGGGGCTGTTCCGCTGGTGAACGGCTCTTCCGATTAGGCAGTTCTTCCTGACGTCCCACCGAAACCACCTTCCTTGGAATTTAAACTGGTTTCTTGTCCTGGTTTCAGGAGCAAGTCTGAACAAACCTGCCCCATCTTTTCCACGCACACACCAACATGCTCGATTTATTTATTTATTTATTTTATCCAACTTACATCACCGCCCATCTCCCCCCACAGAGGGGACTCTGGGCGGTTTACAATAAAGTCAGTGATTAAAAGCATATAAAATATACAGCACTATTTAGCGTCTAGAATGCTAAATCAATCAATCTTGCCAAGATTCGCAGTCTTGGTACCATTTGTCCCCTGATCTCTGTGACGATGCAAACTTGTGCTTTTTTTTTAAAAAAAAATCTTGTTTTCTTAAAATTCAGGATCCATGATTTATTAGTACTCAGGGTTTTTGTTTTTAAAACCCCACCTGTTTCCCTTTCATGTTTTGGAGTCTTATCAGCCCGGGTCCACCTGGCCTGTGGTCAGGGATGATAGGGGGGTGTAGTCCAAAACATCGGAGGGCATCCGTTGACCTTTCCCAGTCTATGTAAATCTGAGCTGTCAGGAGTGGGGAAGTTCTGGCCCATCAGGTATTTTACTGCTATATCCCCTAACTATGGTTAATGGCAATTGAGGCTGCTGGGCGCAGAGTCCAGTATCTCCTGGAGCAGTGTTTCTCAACCTCTGAAACTTTAAGATGGGTGGACTTCAACTCCCAGAATTCCCTGCTGGGGATGCTGGCTGGGGGATGCTGGGAGTTGAAGTCCACCCATCTTAAAGTTGCCCAGGTTGAGAAACACTGACCTGGAGAGCCTGCAGAAGATCCCTTAAGATGCCCAGGAGAACCAGGAACCCCTTCCTTTGCCCTCTTTGCGTTAGCGTGTCTTGCGAACCCACCCCGTGGGGTCGGGATGGAGTCCGCCGGGCCATGCCAGCCCTTTCGGGAACTTGGCAAGGCGGGGGGGGGGGGTGCAGAGCCAGCCCCGCCACCGTTCCCCCCCCCCCCCGCCCATTTGCAGCCGGAGCGACACGATGCGGCGGCGCCTGCCTGCCTGCCTGCCGTACCCGGGCCATGCGGCTGGAGGGCGCCCCTGTGCCAGGCGCTGCGCCTCCTCCGCGCTATCGCCGCAAATGGCCATATAAGGGCAAATCGGGCCGCGGGAAGGGAGGCGCTGGCGAGCCTCGATCACACCTTATTTGGAAGCGGTTTGAGCGTCGCCAAAAGGAAGAGGGGGAGGCGGCGGAGGCGCGCGCTCGTTCCTCGCCCGGCCCCGCTTTGTTGTTTCTGCTGCTGCGCTTCGCCAACGCTGGGGCCGCCTGCCCTCGGCTGGGCTGAGCGCTTTCCCCTTGCCTGCCCGCCTGCCCTGCCCTGCCCGCCTGCCCTGCCCGCCTGCCCTGCCCTGCCCGCGTCCCCCCGCCCCCACTCCCCAGGTTGCACAAGCAGCAGGGTGCAAATTGCACAAGAGACGCGCGTACCCCTCCCGCCACCAGCTCTACCCCCACTTCTGCCCATCGGTGCTTTTGCACAATTGCACTGAGGAAGAGAGCGCGGGGGGGGGGGGAGGCGAGGAGGCTGGGCTCACACCACATTTCGAAGCAGGTCGGGGGAAGACTTGGAGCGGGTCAGTTCAGCGGGTTGTGTGAACCCAGGCTCGGTGCGCGAGTTGGCATTTGGCTGCACAATTACTTGGTGCCCTGGGTGTAAGAGGCCGCCCAGCTCGTCTTTTTGTGATCCCAAAAACTCACAACTTGGGGATGCGTTGTCGAGGAGGAAATCTGCCTTCCTGCAAGAAGGGAAAACGAAGTGCCATTTTGCTGCAGTGGGCGCACCTTGCAGCAGAGATGCCCACCTTTCTGGCTCCGCATGAGTGCGGGAACCATAGATTTCTGCAACAAAGGCAGTTGATGGGATGGAGGTTGTGTGAAAGAATCGAGCGCAACAAGGGAATCAAATGCACTTTTCTCTAGCTGAAAAGCGAGGGGCGTTTTTTTTCTGCTCCTTGGTCGATGGCTTTTTTTATTTTTAGTGGGGTTTCGGGAAGGCAAGCTGAAAAAGCTGCAGTGTCTCACCAGGAAATACCTTCCGAGGCTTGTGCAACCGTGTGTCTATAAATGAAGGAATGGAAGAACAAATTTAAAAGTTCCTTCGGCATCTCTGTGCACAAAAACTCCCCACGATACCAAACGCCTCCGTTTTGCTGGATTCACACAATGCAGCAATTCATAAGCCAATTAGAATGCCAAAGCTTCATGTGTGGGGTGCCTTCGGATGGTTGACCGGTTTGGCCAAGTTGCTCTAGGGGTGATGGTGGGGGTGGGTCATTAAAAACACCCTCTCCAGCCTTCAGTTAAAAATAAGGAGCTTCCAGCCCTCCAGATATTTATTTATTAATTGATACACCATCTTTATTTAATTACAAAAGGTAGCATGCAAAATGCTCCTTTTCTCCTATTCCCCCCCAACAACCTTTTATTTTTTTAATTTTAATTTATTTATTTACTACCCTGCCTTTATTATTTTTATAAATGACTCAAGGCGGCAAACATACCTAATACTCCTTCCTCCTTCTCTTTTCCCCACAACAACAACCCTGTGAGGTGAGTTGGGCTGAGAGACAGTGACTGGCCCAAGGTCACCCAGCGGGCTTTCATGCGTAAGGCGGGACTAGAACTCTCAGTCTCCTGGTTTGCCATTGGCTCCCTCCTAGGGCTGAGAGACAGGGACTGGCCCAAGGTCACCCAGCCGGCTTTCGTGCCTGAGGCGCGACTAGAACTCTCAGTCTCCTGGTTTGCCACTGGCTCCTTCCTAGGGCTGAGAGAGTGACTGGCCCAAGGTCACCCAGCCGGCTTTCGTGCCTAAGGCGGGACTAGAACTCTCAGTCTCCTGGTTTGCCATTGGCTCCTTCCTAGGGCTGAGAGAGAGGGACTGGCCCAAGGTCACCCAATTGGCTTTCATGCCTAAGGTGGGACTAGAACTCTGAGTCTCCTGGTTTCTAGTCCGTTCTCTGGCAAGACATTTATTTTCACCATGTGCTGTCTCCCCAGCTTTAAAACTGTGTCTGCAGACTTGTCAGTTTAGGAAGATCTGGTAGAGTGGACATCAATCTTTGAAAGTCTTTGGTGCAATAAATGGTGCTTGTTGTTAAGAGGCCTTCAAAGATTGAAAACTGATTGTGGTGTTAAGAGTTAGGATGATGGTCATTCAACAGTCCCCCCAAAACAGTGAAAAAATCAATATGAATTTACCCACAGGAAAACTAATACAGGTAGTCCTTGCTTAACGACCACAATCGGGACCAGAATTTCGGTCGCTAAGCGATGTGGTCGTTAAGCGAATCTGACCCGAATTTACAACCTTTTTGTGGCGGTTGTTAAGCGAATCACATGGCCGTTAAGCAAACCATGTGGTCGCTAAGCGAATCACACGGTTCCCCATTGATTTTGCTTGCCGGAAGCCAGCTGGGAAGGTCAAAAATGGCAATCACGTGACTGCGGGATGCTGCAAGTAAATGCGAACCGGTTGCCAAGTGCCCAAATCATGATCATGTGACTGTGGGAATGCTGCGATGGTTGTAAGTGCGAGGACCGGTTGTAAGTCGTTTTTTTCAGCGCCATTGTATGTCCGAATGGTTGGTAAGCGAGGACTACCTGTAAAAGATGAGAACAGGCTCTATGCATCAAAAGATTGCAAGAGGAAAAAAAACAAAGCGCAGAAGAAATCTCTAAGCTCATGAGGCAAGACGTTCCACATGCAAGGGATCCTACAGAGAAGGCCCTGTTCCTTCCAACTACACTCATTCCGCACAGAGGAAATTATCAAATGATCATGGTGCAAGGTTAAAGCTGGGGACTGACACATCCCAATGTTGCAAAAGCCTTTTTAACATGAAATTGACCATAAAATCAACAGTGTGGTTGAAATTGAATACTATACTGAAACACCTAGAGCAGAGCTTTCCAAACTGTGTGTCACGACACAAAAGTGTGTCACCACACACAGTCTGGTGTGTCGCCACACAACCTGGAAGCGCTGATCATCATCAGCGCTTCCGGGTTTCCTGCGGCGACACACCAACCGCAGCGCGCAAAAATGCGAAAGTGGCAGCAGCGCTTCCGGGTTTTTGCGCGCTGCTGCAACATCGGCACTTCCGGGTTTTCCCGCGGCGACACACCAACGGCGTGGGAAAACTTTGGAAAGCCCTGACCTAGAGAAACTGACTGGCTATAGTTAGTTATAGTTTTTGGGAGGGTTTTAACCAACAGCAGCAATTGCAATAAGGCTTGGAGGACATGGGGAACCAATACTTTTATACTGTAGTTTAATTTTGTATGGACTGCATCTCTCTTCCATGTCTATATTCCAACGGTCAAGACCAGGCCGTGGAGAAGAAATGCAGGGAATGCAGAGATGGAAAATTACAGATAGGTACACCTCACCAAAATAAAAAAGGGTGTGTTTATGTAATGCAGATATTCTTGCACAAATGCCATAAATGCATCTTGGCTGTGGTTGCAACTAGACGCTTGCAGCCGGCGAAAACCCTAACAGCTACATTCACACAGCATCCTCAGCATAGTTGAGTTAGGATTAGGGTTATATGCGTGTGTGGCCAAGCATGTAAGATAAATTGACCCTTTGGGGTTAATTTATGATTCAAACTATCGTAGGAACCTCGGACAGCGCTGGCTCTTCGGCTAACAAACGGAGATGACCACCGGCCCCTAGAGTCGGACACGACTGCACAAATGTGCGGGGGGAACCTTTACCTTTTTAAAAATTCTCTAACTGGGGTTAAGCGTGTCGTGTGAACAAGCAGTTGTTGAGAAATTGCCTTAACTTTCTGGGCTGAGTTCCTTTGTGATGGAATTGGCCACTGTAATTCCTTCGCTCCAAAGTGCCAAGCAAGGAAAAATGGCACTTTTCTCCCTTTACCTTGGGTTTTTTTCCTCTTTTTTCCTCCTTTGCCCCTTTCCAAAAATCCGCTCATCTCGGGTGATATCTTTGCTTTGTCTAATGATAGGAAAGTCCTCTCCCACCCCTGGTCGGACAGTCAGTGGGAATTCTGCTTTTTTTTGTTTCAAGCATTTCATCTCTATCCTGTCTTTGGATTCGGTGAGCATTTTGCCAACAAGGGGGAAGAACAGGGATGCTAAATTCTCAATTCAGAAAACAGCAGTGATACTTAAGAAAGGGGGAGGGGGCAGGGCTCCACCAGCAAACCCCCGCCTCTTTTTTCTTTGTGCAGCAGAAAATTAAAAATGAATTACAGAATGCAACTCTCTGATGTTGTGTCCTTGGAGTGGTGGGCAAGAAGATGGGGAAAAGGTCAGTTTTCTTTTTCCCCTGCGGACTCCCAACCGTATACCCATATGAAAACCCGAAACTCCCCTTCCCCACAAAAAGATAGGTTGCTGAAACAAAGGAAGATTTCGGGTGGAGTGGGGAGGAGGGAAACGGGGAGCAGGTTGAATAAACTGTTATGGGGAACACCAGAATCATAAACCGGGCAGAGGCCGTAGCTCAGGACGAAGACGGCTGCACACAAGGGCTCAAATACCTTAACTTGGTTCCTGAATTAGCCCATTTCCTGGTTTCAGAGAATAGACTGAGCCATCAAGGAACCAAACCGCCTGGCTTTGCATAACCTCTTGAAACCACCCGAGATTAGCACGTTGTGGGGCTGCAGCAGCTGAACCTTGAACCAGGTTAAGGGGGACCCAGCCGGTGGGGTATCTTGACAAAAGCGCCGTCTTCAATCCTGCCATCTTTTGTTCTGGTTCGAAGGGCAAAGGAGCGTCCAGGGAGGAAGAGAGAAGGTAACAGAGGAAACGCCGACAGGGAGAAGCAGCTGGCTTATGGGATGTGGTTGATGTTAACCAGGGCCTTTTTCACTCTGGGCAGAACCCAGGCAAAAGTATTCAGGCTATGTGCCTCGCTGCTTCACGCTCCTTTAAGCTGGGCAATTTTCCTGCTGGCAAACGAAAACCTTTTCTCTGTCTTTTTTTTCCCCTAAAAAGGGCATATAATTTATGAGTGCCTACAGTATTCCCTCTCGGTCTCAAGAACCCCTGTCGCCATCCATTTCCAGAATAAAAATGTCCTCAAATCTAGTAGATGTATTTCTCTCCTCCTTTTATTTTCTCTTAGCAGGCCTTGGGGATTTTGGAAAAGGGTTTAAAACCGCAAAGCCACAGGTTTTCTTTGTGTTCGTCTCAACCTTTCTCCTCTGCAGCATGGGATAGAAACAACTGAGCTGGAGAGCTGGTTTACTCGCACATATTGGATCGTGGCCAAGCCTTGTCATTGTGGGAATCTTGGTTTTTCACTGACACTCATGCAAAACATCTCTAGGAAATCTGGAGAAACTTGGTGCAGGTAATCCTCACTTAACGACCATTCGTTTAGTGATGGTTCGGACTTACAACGGTGCTGGAAAAAACGACTTATGACCGGTCCTCACACTTACGACCGTTGCAGCGTCTCCGCAGTCATGTTATCACGATTTGGGCGCTTGGCAACTGGTTTTCATTTATGACTGTCGCAGCATCACATGATCGCTATTTTTGACCTTCCCGGCCAGCTTCTGCCAAGCAAAATCAATGGGGAACTGCATGATTTGCTTAACAACCACATGGTTCGCTTAATGCCCGTGGTGACTCACTTAACGGCTGCCGTAAAAATGGTCGTAAAATTGTATCAGATTCGCTTAATGACCGCTTTGCTTAGCAACCGGTAATTCCGGTCCCAGTTGTGGTCGTTAAGCAAGGACTACCTGTATATTCTAGTGGTCACTTTCTTCATGACAAATTATACTCAGTCATTGTTAGACTCCAGTTCCCCACTTGTTCCTCTCCCCCACCAAAAAAGTACAGTAAGTCAAATCATCTGTGTTCACACAAAACATTGATAAAGACCTACAAGATACATTTGTAAAACATGCTAAACTTGGTTAGGGTTATCTTGATCAGGTTTTTTCCTCTGCTAACCTAGCCTGCTTTGTTAATTTATGCCTCAAGGCAACTTGAAAAACAATTTTAATTTGGGTTAAGCATTAGCTTAGTTGGTTCCTCTTGAAGAAATGGTGGACTGGGGCACAAGCTGTTTTTTCTCCAAGGCCATTGCTGCAGTGACAGAATTGTGGCAGTGATAGGTGTTGCTGATGTTGCTGGTGGAAATCACATCAATCTGCCAATCAATAAAAGCCTATTTCCTTTTGACATTTAAAAGAAGAAAAAAGGCTCTTCCATTTTTGGAGCAGAGAGCACTCTGCTTATGCTCAGATCATCGTGGCTTCAGGGTTTTTTTTCAGGCTGAAAAAAAGAAAATAAAAGTGCAGGTTAAGTGATGTTTTCCCTTTGTTTCTTATAAGAAAACTGCTTTTTCTGTGGCACTGCGCAGAAGCTCAACCCCAAAAGTAAAAAAAAATGTTTTATGATTTTTGAAATGGCCTCTTCCCCCTTTTTGTGTTTTTATTCCTAGTACAAAAGGTTGTTCTTACTTTATAAATGTTTTCCCATGGCATGTTTAAACATCCATGGGATATTTTGAAATAAAAGGCTTGGCCCCTTGTTTCTGGAGCGGCCTTTCCAGAATCTGAGGAAACGTTGGACTGCACCATCAAGTTGGGAGAAGGAGTTGAACAAAATATATGGGAGAAAAATAAAATATTTTTATTTTATTTTTATTTTATAATATTGGGATGAAGTATGAGACTATTAGCAAGGAAAAAGGAGTTGAAACACTCTGCACAAGCTTAGCTGAACCCCTTACCAGAAAGTTTGGGAATTTAATTGGCAGATAATCCAGGAAGTCTTTAACTTCAAAAATAAGCCTAGACTGACATCTCTCCCTTTAAAAAATCTCACTAATTCACTCTTTCTCGTCCAGTTTCTCTCCTTTCCCTTCTCCATCTTTACACTACATTTCCCATCTACCCCGGGGAGAGGAGGCGGCTTCCCATAAGCCTTTTCGAGAGCCCACGAGGAGGAAGGCGCGCGACAAAAGAGAGCTTGAATTTTGTTTTTACTCATCCCCGACGGGACTAATACAGAATGATTGATTTTAACTTCATTTATTTCCATTTCGTGCTTGGGGCCTGGGAAGGAAAGCAGTTAGGAGGCGCGGGGATTGCCTCCCGTTTCTATGGCAACAACGCCCGCACGCTTTCCCTTCGCCCCGCCCCAACTCCATTTCCCAGACCGGGGGACAGGATGGAGGCCGAAGAGAAGGC
Source organism: Charina bottae (assembly GCA_023362775.1). NCBI lineage: Eukaryota > Metazoa > Chordata > Lepidosauria > Squamata > Charinaidae > Charina > Charina bottae. The sequence goes on along the minus strand of JALMGJ010000026.1, from coordinate 5,441,528 downwards.
AGGCGGGGGACTCGCTTTCCCGCCGTGCTCTGCGCTGCCAGGCCGGAAGAGGCTCCTCCTCGGGCGGTGCCTTAAAGCGGAAGGGCCAAGCCGGGGCGGGGCTGCAGTTCCTTTCGGGCCTCGCCAGACGCGCAGCGCCAGTCAAAGCCGCCGCGGAGCTGACGAGGCGAGGAAGGTGCCCCAACCGCCCCAGCCCGGAACGCCGAGAACACCGCCGCCGCCTCCCTCTCCTCTTCGCCGCGCCGGCTCCGTCCCTCTCGCCCGCCCAGCGCCATGGTAAGACCCGCTCGCCCCCTCTCCGGCCCCCCCGGTTGGCCGCCATCTTGTCTCCCGGCCGCCATTTTGTGGGGGCTTCCTCGGGGGAGGCGGCGGGAGGGGGAGGCCCTATGAACCCCCCGGTGGGATGGGGGTCTCTCTCCTGGCTTCCTCCTTCCTCTCATTCGCGGGGACTGAAGAGCCCCCCATATCCTCTCCCCCGGTGCCTTTTCTCTCCCAATTTCTGGGGGCTTTGGGGGTCTCCTTTCTTGCCCTCCACCCTGCAGTTGAGGGGGCTGAAGGAGTATCCCCATGGCCCCCTCTATGGCCCGCCACCTTAGAAGGAACTATTTCTCCCCCGGTTGATGGCTCCCCGGATCCCAGCTCCCTCTTCTGCGGTCCGGCCTCCCCGGGAATGGGGAGAAGCCCGAGAGTCAACCCCCCCATCCCATCTTTCTCCCCCCATTTCCTTGTCCTCCTCTTTCCCCTCCCCCATTGGTGGCTTCCCGCCTAGCGGGAAAGGGGCTCCCCCCCCCCGTTTTCTGCTCGATTTCATCTTCTGGCCCAAACTTGTCCTCTTTTAGCTTTCTCTGCCCCCCAATTAGTGAAGAAGGGAATGAGCCCGAAATGAACCCTCACATAGCTTCATTTTCTCTCCTTCCCCTTTTCAAAGGGGGAGGAAGGGGCTCCTCTTCTCTCCCCCCTCCCCAACTTTTTCTCATCTGTTTGCCTCCTGGTTTCCTCGCCTTTGCAAGGAGCGAGCCCGTGGGCTGGGGTCGCTTTGTGTACCCAGCCCTGGGATTCGCCTCCCCAAGATGGCTCGAAGACAACAGCCTCATTATCCCCGGCCACACATGGCCTGTGCGCGGCTGCGCGCCTGCGCTGAGGGCTGCACAAGGGGGGCAGGAAGGGAACTCGGGCCAGTGCGATTGGAAGGGGAGAATGGGAGCTGTAGGCCCCGTCGTCGGTGGGGAGCATAGCCCTTGGCTGTGTTGGAAGGGGAAGGTGATGTGACTGGAGGAGTTGGCTGTGGAGCATGGAGTGATGGGGAATGTAGTCTTGGTGTACCTTTCCTGTGATAGAATGCAGAGGTTCTAACTTGGATTACTTTGCCCCCCCCCCCCACCTTACACCTTAATTTCCTCTTTCCCATCTCCGTATCTATTAAATGCAGAAAGATCCCTCTGCGTGTGTGTTTAGGAGAGAGAATGTGAGGTGTGTGCAGGGAATTGCTATATAGCTGAAGCCCCCCTAAGTTTTGGGCTGGCAGTGCTCATTCTGTTCTCTCCCCGCATCGGATTCTGCACCCACCCCTCTCTCTTTCCCCCCTCCTGTGCCAAAAGGCTCCTCCTGGTCTCAGCTGGCGGTTCCTGGGCTTTCCAGGCCCCCCTCCCCCATTTTCACTCAAACCGTCTTTTTTCCAACTCCCCCTGCCCCCTCCTCAACAGTGGAATTGGGGCTGTCCCAAGTTCTGCTACTGACGGGGATGCCTTTGCCGCCATCCCAGAATTTCTGTTTGCAGCCGCTTAGCAACCTCCCCCTCTCTGCGGCAGGGCTCGACTTCCTTTTCTGCAACTGAAGCACCAGCTGCCCAGCTGGCAGCTTCGGGCCACCTGCTCCGTGGGCCTGTTCTTTTCCGTCCCAAGTGAGCTAGGATTGGGTTCTTCCCTCCTGCTTCCTCCCAGGGCCGCATAGGGAATCTGGAAGACCGGGTTGCTGAAGGCCCTCATTGGTTGGCCGCCTTGTTCTCTGCCGGTGCCACGCCCAGCTCTTGCCTTCTGTCCCCCAGTCGGTAGGCGCTGAGTTAGCCTTTGGATCTCTTCCTGTCCTCTTCGGCGGGCATGAGCGCTGAGTGGGAGCTTCCTCTTCAGCCGGCATGTGCGGCCTGCTCTGCTCAACCCTTGTGAAATGTTTTCAAGGGCTGCTTTTAACGAAGAGGTTGAGATTCTTGAGCGGGCGGGCGGGAGGAAGGCGTCCGTTTCATCCCACATACCCCATCCCCTGGCTTTTTGAGCAGGCTTCCCAAACTTAGCGGCCCTCTGTAATCACAAATACGCCTCCCGGCTGTTGGGGTGGGGAGGTGCTGCCTGCAATGCCTAAACACACACACCATATTCTGGCTTGGTTGGTACAATGTAGATTGGCTGGGTTCCTACCCTGAACGACAAATAATCCAACCCCATTTTAGCCTAGCCTAGCACGGTGTGCGAACTCAGCCGCTGTCCTAAAATGTGTCTTCTACAGATAGACTTTTGCCCGCCTCAGTTGTTCAATTCCCTTTCCACAGCTAGGAGTGCTAGCCGCTGCTGTTACCGCCAGGCCTGGGTTGGCACGAACGTTCCTCTGTGAAAAGGAGGCTGGGGAGCTGGGCGGTGCAGCCTTTTGTGGGAATCCAGCCCTGGTCTTGGTATGTTGTGTGAACTTGGATAGAAGAGCATCCCAGCCACTGGTTTGCCAGCTGTGGTTTCTGGATTAGCATATTATGCGAACCTAGCAAATAGTGGATTGTTCAGTAAACCTGGTTTAACATGGCTTAGCATGACGGGTGAACTTAGTGTGTGCCTGGAATCTCCCACCCCTTTGTGGCCTGGGGTAACCCTGCATTGAGTAGCTTGGAGAGTGGACACCATTGTCCGTCCTTCCTCAAATTTAATCACCGCCCATCTCCCTCAAAGAGCGACTCGGGGTGGTTTACAATAAAGCAAGAATAAATACAATAGAATAAAATACAATAAAACAATATTCTTAAATAAATACTATATTCCAGGGCATAGATGGTAAAAAAGTTCCTAATTTGCGGGAGCATCTTCAGGGTGCTAACCACCCCTGGGTTGTCCCTCGTGCTTTCTCTCTGCCGAGACCCCGGCGGGGCCAGTGCTGAGTGTCTCTCCCCTTGCTGCCCTGGACAGGCCTCCGGCGTCACTGTCTGTGACAAAGTCATCCAGGTCTTCAATGACATGAAGGTGCGCAAACACGCCCCCCAGGAGGAGCAGAAGAAGCGCAAGAAGGCCGTGATCTTCTGCCTGAGCGAGGACAAGAAGAAGATCATCCTGGAGGCAGGGAAGGAGATCCTGGTGGGCGACCTGGGGGAGACCGTCGACGACCCCTACCTGCACTTCGTCACGATGCTGCCCCCCAGCGACTGCCGCTATGCCCTCTACGACGCTACCTACGAAACCAAGGAGAGCAAAAAGGAAGACCTGGTCTTCCTCTTCTGGTGAGGCCCCCTTCCCCCAGCCTTGGCTGCTTCGGGTCCGGCCAGCGCCCACCCCTTGAAGACCTTTTTCCTCGGTGGCCAAAGGCCGACTAAGCTGCCTCTTTCCCCGTTTCTGGAGCTCTCCTGATTGAGATTAAATCAAGTCTGCCTTCAGAGGTATTAGTTGGCCCGAGTGCACCTTGCTTTGGGGGGGGGGGGAGAGGACTGGAGACTTAGCAGCAGCCTCTCTGGATTTGGAGTTTGTGGCCTCTAGCGCTTAGTTGACCTTGGAATCAAAGCTGCGTGGCTGGGCACCATTAAAGTGTGGTTTGCCTCCACCTCAGGCTGAGGTGGGCTGTGGCAGCGCCTGGCACCTCACATGTTGGTACTAAGAGCCCTCGGGCATGAGGACCTCTCCCCCCCCCCCCCTGCGAAATTGAAGCGCTGCAGGAAGATGAGTTCCTAAGCCTGCATGGTCAACATCCGTGGCTGGGGAATAGACTTCAGCCGCTAGACGGCTGCCTCCCTCCCGGTGTCACGATGGTGCGAGAAAACAATCATTGTGCGGTCTGTGTAATTGAGGAACTGGAGACGAGGCGGGGTCTGGGTCTGGCGTGTGGAGCAAACGCGCCCGTGGTGGCAGCAGCTTGGCCCTTCACAGTTGGGGTCTCTGTACCGAGGACAGCCTGCTGTCCTCCAGGAAGACTGCAGCTCTTGACAGCCGGGACAGAGGCCTAGTGCAAATGTGGGGAAGCTGCTGGCCTCTCGATGTTGCAGCTCCCAAGACCGCTTGGCGTTGGCTGTGCTGTGTAACATTGCCGGGAGCTGTAGATCAGCAACAGCGAGGCTTGTGGGGAAAAATTCCTTTTGGGAAGCCCCCGTTTAGATTTATTTACTTGCGAATGGTATCTTCCCCAATTGCTGTTTTTGAAAAAAAAAACTGCTTCCCCCGCAGCGAGCGGCAATTTGCTTGGCAAGCTAGGGGGGTGAGGAGGAGGCTGGTAACGTACCTAATGTGTGAGTGCTTCTGTCTCTCCCTGCAGGGCGCCCGAGAGTGCCCCTTTGAAGAGTAAGATGATCTATGCCAGTTCTAAGGATGCCCTCAAGAAGAAATTTCCAGGTGAGAGCCGGCATGTGTGAGCACATCTCCACGTGGGGCGGGGGGAAGAGTCGGAGCTTGTCTGCTGTACCGGCAGGCCTCTGGCTTCCAAGCTCCAGCCTTTGGGCCCCTGGAGCACGTGCCGGACGACACTGCTGAGTGCCCACAGCTGTGCCTCGTCGCCGGTGCCTTAGAACAGGGATGGGCAACGTCAGGCCCGTGGGCCGAAGCCCGCAAACCCCACCCCCCAGTGCTTGCGATTGGCTCCCGCCCACAAACTCCAGCCCCCGGCTATAAATACCCAAATGGCCCTTGGCAGAAAAAAGGTTCCCCACCCCTGCCTTAGAAGAAGGGTTCTCTCACTGGGCATGTTGGCATCTCATGGGGGGGGGGGGGGTTTATAAACATTGCCCTAAGTGAGAAAGTTCTCTGCTGCTCCCCGTTTGACACAACTCCCGGGGTTAGGAAGAGGAAGCGCGTTGAATTAATTAGTCTCCCAAATAATAGTCACGTGTGAATCGCTTTGCAGTCAGCTGGGCCGATTCCTTTGGATTTTAAACCCCCCCCCCCAAATCCTTGGGAAAGACACTGGGATGCCAAGAAAGAACTGGCAAAAGGACATGCCGGCACGGGGCTGACTCTGAATGGGGCGCCCTCCCAATGTCGGGACTTTCGGCATCTGAGTCCCTGGCCTTTTTCTACTCTCCTCCCAGGGTTGATTTGCTGCTGCAGCCAATTTGAGTCTCTTCCCCCCCCCCCCCAATGCCAATCTCGAACCGAACTGCATCAGAGAGATTCTGGGGATTTAAATGTTGGAAGCGGCTGTGATTGGCTCTGCCCGTCCTGACTGGGGATTCTGGGGTGCAGCCGTTGGCCCCCCCTTCCTTGAAACGGTGCAAGCGTGTGGGGTGTGACTTGATAGGAAAGGTGGGGGCTTGATGGGCCCAAATGGCTGTCTCGGGTGGAGGACGGAAGAGCAGCTTCGGATATCTCTTTTCTAAGAGCGGGGCGGGGGGGGAGCAGCGGCCCCCGGGGGCTCATCTTTGTCCTTCCTCTTCCTCGCAGGGATCAAGCATGAATGGCAAGCAAACGGCCTAGAAGATATAAAAGACCGCCAGAGCCTAGCGGAGAAATTGGGCGGCAGCTCCGTCATCAGCTTGGAGGGCAAGCCCGTGTGAGACCCCCCCTCCCCAGCTCCCCTGTTGTGCCAGTGTCTCTGGAGCTTCCATGTTAATGGCCCCGTGCTACTGTTGGGGGGTTGGGGGGGTCTCCTTTTCAGTTCCATTCCAGTTTTCTGCCTTCTCATTTCCCGGCCTGGTGCTTTCCTCCTGTATCAGCAGCTGGCTTGCAGCCTGCAGCTGCTGTTAAAACTTGCCAAACGTGCGACCGCTTTTTCACTCTCCATTCCAGCTCCCTCTCTTTCCCCCCCCTTCCAAGCCCTTGAAGTGACATTCCTGAGGGGGCCTCCATTCTCCGCTTCTTCCTTTGCCCGCTGGGTCCATCTCCGTCCTCCATTCCGCTCCCAGTCGAGGATGGGGGGGGCAGTGGGCGAGCATCGAAAGCTTGGGATGGGACCCTTGTTCCAGAATTAGTCCATTTCCAGTGTGTAAAAAAAATTTTTTTTATTGGTCTCCGTACGTGTGTTTTGGGAAATTGTGGAATGGCGACTGTGTTCCCAACCCTCCCCCCTCCCCTGTGATTAACCCCCCCTCCTTACTGCCATAGTGGCTCTGTGCTTGTCTGTAGTACTGTGTACAAAATGAGATATTGTGGAAAAAGTTGCACCCATCTCTGTTGGGGTGGAATTAACAAACTATGGAAGCAACTCCAAGAACCTTCGGTAATAAAAAAAAAATGCTATCTTTTGTGTACCGTTTTTCTTTTCTCATCTTGTGCTTTGGGGAAGGGGCTTAGATTGAAGTCTGTGTTTAATCTCAGGGTCCAGCTTGCCTTGAGCTAGCGGGATTGTTCAACCCAATCCTGCGTCTGCTTTGCTAGGCAAAATTTCTTCCCTTTCCCTCCCCAGTCCCCAGCGTTTTCTATCCCAGCTCTGTAGCCATGAAGACTAGATGCCTCAATTTTGAAAGCTCACGGATTTCAGGTTAGCATTCTGCCCCATCCTACTTTACATGTAAAAAAAAAAAAAAAAAAAAAAGCCAGTGGGTCATTCCTTTTTTTTTTATTATTATTATTAAGAATTTTCATCCCGCCTTTATTATTTTTATAAATAACTCAAGGCGGCGAACATACCTAATACTCATTCCTCCTCCTATTTTTCCCACAACAGCAACCCTGTGAGGTGAGTTGGGCTGAGAGAGAGTGACTGGCCCAAGGTCACCCAGCCGGCTTTCATGCCTAAGGCGGGACTAGAACTCTCAGTCTCCTGGTTTGCCATTGGCTCCTTCCTAGGGCTGAGAGAGAGGGACTGGCCCAGGGTCACCTAGCCAGCTTTCATGCCTAAGGCGGGACTAGAACTCTCAGTCTCCTGGTTTGCCATTGGCTCCTTCCTAGGGCTGAGAGAGAGGGACTGGCCCAGGGTCACCTAGCCAGCTTTCATGCCTAAGGCGGGACTAGAACTCTCAGTCTCCTGGTTTGCCATTGGCTCCTTCCTAGGGCTGAGAGAGAGGGACTGGCCCAAGGTCACCCAGCCGGCTTTCATGCCTAAGGTGGGACTAGAACTCTCAGTCTCCTGGTTTGGCATTGGCTCCTTCCTAGGGCTGAGAGTGAGTGACTGGCCCATCCCAATTTAAATCCTACATTCGTGTAACCATGCGTTTGACGAAGTGAGGCTTTGGCCTTCGAATAAAATTTGAAAAAGTATTTCCAGAGTTCTGATTTTTCCTCTAAATGAAAATCTTTTATGAAAAACTTCTTTTCCTCTAAATGAAAAACTGCCTTTTAGGCAGGCAGGGAGAAGTTAAATTCACAGGCTTCCGGTGTAGTTTCTTACTGGCAAACATAGTTAATATCTAACCAGGCAGCCTTTGGGGTTGGGGCAAAATACCCAGCAATAGCTAATCTAGGTTACTCCCTTGCACTCTTAAGGATCAGCCAGCCATCACGTTGCACAAAACAGATTGCCAAACCAGGCTGAACAGAAGCTCACGTCCTTATCTGTTAAGATGGGTACAAGCTGGTTCTGAGAAAAATGGGTGGGGGGGGGCTTGGATTTGGCCTGTTCTGGGTGAGCGAAGTGAGATTCCTGCAGCTGTCCGCCCGAGGCTTGGTAAAAAAGTTGCCCTTTAGTGGCAAACTATAATATTTGTCAAAACGGCAGAGCCCCATTCCTCCCGCCGTATTTGCAACAGGCGGGTTCCTGGGTCTCGCCCAGCCCACCGCACCATCTTCCAGGGGCAGACCCACGGCACAGGGTGGCGCTAATCGCACAATCTCAGTTCTGGGAATGGCACCGCTTTTCCATCGAGCTTCCCACCTGCTTTCGCTCCTTGGGTGCGGCTGCTCCAGTTCCTGCAGCCCCGCCAAGCGAGGCCAAAGTCCTGGTGGGGCGGGCCCTTGCAATCTCGAACACGCATCTGCGCCTCCGGCACCCGAAGCTGAATCACCTTGACGCAGCCCGGCTGTTCTGCCTGGACGGCAGTGGAGCAGCAGGGCACCGGGCGGAAGTGGAGCCTGGGTCCGCCCTTTCTGCTGCCCTTGGAGGTGGAAGAAATCCCACGTCTCAAGGCTTGTGTGGAAATTTGCTTGGAATGGCAGAGGTCTCTATCCCCCCACTGCCACCTTGATGTTCTTAAATCTAAACTATTCCAAAAGGATCTCGCTCTCACTCTGCTCTACAGGTAAAGGTAGGGGTTCCCCCCCGCACATTTGTGCAGTCGTGTCCGACTCTAGGGGCCGGTGCTCATCTCCGTTTGTTAGCCAAAGAGCCAGCGTTGTCCGAAGACGCTTCCACAGTCAAGTGGCTGGCATGATGCGCATGGAACACTTACCCACCGAAGTACCTATTAATCTACTTGCATTTGCATGCTTTCGAATTGCTAGGTTGGCAAGAGCTGGGGCGAGTGCGGGAGCTCACTCCGTCACGCGGGGCTAGGGATTCGAACCTCGAAACTAGGGATCCGAACTTGCAATCTTCCGATCGACAAGCCTGGCGTCTTACCCGCTGAGCCACCACGCTCCACAAGTAGTCCTCACTTAACAACCATTCCTTTAGTGACAGTTCAGACTTACAACGGCGTTGACAAAAACGACTTACGTCCGTTTCTCACGCTTATGACCGTCACAGCATCCCCGTAGTCATGTGATCACGATTTGGGCGCTTGGCAACCAGTTCACATGACTGTCATAGCATCCTGTGGTCACGTGATCGCCATTTTCCACCTTCCTGGCCAGCTTCTGGCAAGCAAAATCAATGAACTGCGTGATTCACTTAACGACCACGTGGTTTGCTTAACTGGTGATTTGCTTAACGGCCACTGCAGAAAGAGGTAAAATCAGGTCGGATTTGCCTAATGACCGCTTCGCTTAGCAACCAAAATTCCAGTCCCAATTGTCATTAAGCGAGGACTACCTGTAACTTTCCCAATCATCCTGCGATGTAGGCCTAAGATTCATCAGTTGGTTGCGTAGTCTGGAGATGATTGCATTAAACGAGGTGGAATAATTCATAGGGCGAGTAATGGTATTTAAATAATGAGCCTGGACATTTGGAAATGAAAGCTTAGCCATCATATATTGGCTATTTCATCACACTTTTTAAATTCCTAAGGCTTTTGCAGTTGATGGGAAGACGTTAGAGCATATTTTTTGTTGTTCAGTCGTTTAGTCGTGTCCGATTCTTCGTGACCTCATGGACCATAGCACACCAGGCCTTCCTGTCCTCCACTGTCTCCCGGAGTTTACTCAAATTTATGTTACATCGGTGATGCTATCTAACCATCTCATCCTCTGCCGTCCCCTTCTCCTTTTGCCTTCAGTCTTTCCCAGCATCAGGGTCTTTTCCAGGGAGTCCTCTCTTCGCATTAGGTGGCCAAAGTATTTGAGCTTCAGCTTCAGTATCTGTCCTTCCAATGAGCAGTCAGGGTTGATTTCCTTTAGGATTGACTGATTTGACCACCTTGCAAGCATATAGGCTAGTATTATTCAGATTAAACTGAAAACAAGTAAATGAAATGATCTATTTCAGACATTGCAAAGTGATTTTAAAAGAGTAACAACAAAGCCTGCAGGTTGTTTTATGCATTGCAATAAATCCTTAATGTAGATTATTTGGTTTTGGGTGGGTATAAGATGCAGACCCAGCCAACTGCGGTTTATTCAAACCATGTTTTGGGAAACCTGGCTTAGTGAGAGAGGTGAACTGAATCAGTTTTACTTTAAAAAAATCTCTTTCCCCTTTGTTGAAAAACCTCAGATTCCTGTCCATTCCCACTTGCAGATCTGGTTCACGTTGAATGCGTTGAGTTTAACCATTTTCATAGATCCCCCTTATCCTAATCCACCGGGCCTTCAGTTGCCCAATACAGTGACCCACTCTTACCTCATAACCCTGCGCGGTAGGCTAATTTACCTCAAGGTTTCCTCTTTGGTTTAATCAGGCCTCCAGTTTGGGGTTAGCTTCGCTTTCCGTTGAAAGAAAAAAAATGTAATGACTCAGGTTATTTTTCCGCCGTCCGCCAGGAAATTCCTGTTGGAACCCAGCTTCGGAAAGCCGAGCGTCTCCGTTCCGAAATGGAAACGCTGGTTTCAAGCTGACTTCATCATTTCATAACAGCCCGAGTGCCCGTTGCACGGCACATCTGCAATAATTTACCCCATTTCCTTTGTCGGGGAGGTAGCATCTTTCGAGAACCGAGCCGCCGGTGTTCCTAGGGCAGGGTTTAGTGCATTGTGTGAACCCAGACCATTGTGGCTTGTTCAGGAAACCAGGGTTAAACAGACAGGGTATGATAGAAGCAGACTGGGGCTTGGCATGATGTGGGAGCCAGCCACGTGTAGTTCCCACGCTAAGCATTTTGCCAAACTTTCTAGGACACTGGTGTTATTTGCCTGCATGTAAATCAAACCTCCATTTTAGGGCATCTTCCCTGCCCAGAGGAAACTCAGTTCCTGAGCATGTGTTGAAAGAATGAATGCCCTTCCCCCTCTCTTTGTCCTAAGCCTGTGGTTAAGAATTCACCACCTAAATTGGTTTCTCTCTTGATGATGCATGCTAGATTCTGTTCTCTGTTGCTGAGTTTCTCCAATGAGTCACGCATTTAATTTGCCCTGTGAGAAACCCAGGGCATTCTTTAAAAAAAAAAAGTGTTTAAAGGGTGCACCAGAGCATGCACAGAGTTCTTCCCCCTCCTAGAGAGACCCCAAGACTTTTTGATGCGATATACAGTATATTTATAGAATAGACGTCTAGCAAAAGGGTGCAGGCACGTGGACGCTCATATCTCAAAAATGTAGGAAATATTACTTAGCGTGCAGTTTAGTTAAGAGAAGCGTGGGGGGGGGGAGTGAGGTCACCCATTGTTAAAAATTGTGTTCTGCTGCCCTCCGCAGGCGCCACGGAATTGCTACAAACCCGACTTTCAAGACTACAGTAATGCTTTTTAATCAAATTGCTGAGGGCCGCGGACTCACCATATGTCTGGCAGGCTTAAATCAGTTTGCATGGTTCACCCTGTCATGGGAGCGCTATCAACGCCTTGTGAACGAAACTATCACAAGCCCCAGTATGGAATCACAGAATTTATTTAGCTTTTTATAGAAAGTATATACAGGTAGACCTCGCTTAACGACCACAATTGAGACCAGAATTTTGGTTGCTAAGCAAAGCGGTCATTAAGCGAATCCGACCCGTTTTATGACCTTTTGTGTGGTGGTCATTAAGCGAATCCGACCCATTTTACGACCTTTTGTGTGGTGGTCATTAAGCGAATTGCCACGGTCATTAAACAAACCATGTGGTCGTTAAGTAAATCACGCAGTTCCTCATTGATTTTGCTTGCCAGAAGCCATCCGGGAAACTAAAAAATGGCGATCACGTGACCACGGGATGTTGCGACAGTCATAAATGCAAACTGGTTGCCAAGTGCCCAAATTGTGATCACATGACCATGGGGACATTGCAACAGTGGTAAGTGTGAGCACCGGTTGTAAGTCAGTTTTTTCAGCACCATCGTAAGTCTGAACAAATGGTCATTAAGTGAGGACTACCTGTAAACCAACACAAATAGAAAATGGAAAACAGATTAAAAGAAAGCACAAATGAACAAAGACGGGGTTTTAAAATGTCAAGGAGGTTAAAGTTTTCCAATATACCATTAATACATTATGAATGATGAATATATGTTGCTTTAAATGATGTTCTAAAAATCACTATTAAGCTTTAAGCAAGGAAAAATATCAAGAACCATGGCTGACACAACATAAACCTTATATTGAGACAAAACAGAGAATCTGTTCCACTGTAACATACACAACAAATTTGAAGTGTGGACTCAATACATTAAAAAAAACAAATTTTGGATGAATTACAAATCCAAGTATTGAGTTGGAAGGGGTCTTAAAACATCATCCAGCCTAACCCCCTGTCCAGCCCAGAAATCCATTACATGGCAGTATACAGGTAGTCCTCGCTTATCAACCACTCGTTTAGTGACGGTTCAGACTTAGGACGGTGCTGAAAAACCGACTTAAGACCGGTGTTCACACTTACAACCGTTGCAGTGTCCCCACAGTGACATGATCACAATTTGGACGCTTGGCAACCAGTTCGCATTTAAGACTGTTGCAGCGTCCCGTGGTCACATGATTGCTATTTTCGACTTTCCCGGCTGGCTTCTGGCAAGCAAAATCAATGGGGAACCATGTGATTCACTTAACGACCATGTGGTTCGCCCATGGTGATTTGCTTAACAACCACTGCAAAAAAGGGCATAAAATCAGGTCAGATTCGCTTAATGACCACTTCACTTAGCAACTGAAATTCCGGTCCCAAATTTGTGGTCGTTAAGTGAGGACTATCTGTAGTTGATTTGTTTGGATATGATACATTCTGCAAATAGCCATAATCTTTTCTTTAAAAAAGGTAAAGGTTCCCCCGCACATTTGTGCCGTCGTGTCCGACTCTAGGGGCTGGTGCTCATCTCCGTTTGTTAGCCGAAGAGCCAGCGTTGTCCGAAGACGCTTCCGCGGTCATGTGGCCGGCATGACGCACGCGGAATGCTGTTACCTGCCCACTGAAGTGGTACCTATTCATCTACTTGCGTTTGTATGCTTTCGAATTGCTAGGTTGGCAAGAGCTGGGGCGAGTGCGGGAGCTCACTCCGTCACGCGGGGCTAGGGATTCGAACCTCTGAACTGGCGTCTTACCCGCTGAGCCACCACGCCCCCAATCTTTTCTTAACCCGGGGTTTAAAGTATTGTGTGAACTCAGCCAATGTGTTTGATTCAGGTTAGCTAGCTTGCTTTCTTGCTTCCTCTGATTTTGGTTGATTTTTGCAGAACTGTCACCGAACAGTTCAAAGAAATTTGAAAGGGTTAATTTAAAAAAAAAACTAATGCAGAGAAGGCCAAGTAGACAGCTTTTTCGTTTGTTTGTTTCTAAAAAAACGTTCTGTAGATGTACGTTTGTGCAAAGCCTCGATTTGCTTAGCGATTAGATCACCCAGTTGGCTTCTGCTGCAAAGGAGGCAACGCCTAAAAGGAAGGTTGTCCGATTGCAAATGGAACAAACGGGACACTATTTTTCAAGGACAGCCATCTGGTTTGGCAAAGCCTCTGGGCAAATGGAATGGTCTTTTTTTTTCCCCACCCGAGCAAAGCTGACGGAGCAGTTCCCATATCAGCAGGAAAGAGATGGAATCCCGCAATTCCCTAAGGCTCCCCCCCCCCCCCCTGTCCGCCCCCTTATGTTATTTGCAAAGACAGAGGCTCTGGGCTTAACCAGGTTAAGGGAAAGTCTAGCAACTCTCCTCAAACAACATCTGATCCTTGGTTAGGCTAATTGTGTGGGGCAAATCCAGGGGGTTTGGTTAGCGGAGAGGGCAACATATGCTGTGAACCCAGAAAATGGATTGACTTAACCAGGGTAAACGTTAAATGTGTTTTGTGAACAGTGACCAGACACACGCACACACACAGACACTGCCTTTGTATGTGTGTGCATGCTGCCGTATATAAAACTATAGCAAATACAAGAATAATAAAAGCAGTATCCGTGTGGGTGGGTGCCTGGGTGAATTCTATCCTAAAATTTATCATTCCAAATGGGGATAATGATCATTTTTGTAGGGACTCATCATTATCTAAGCTATGTGACCTCCAGCAACATGGACTCATCTGACAAGCAATAGACGCTGCCTTGTCTTCCTGGTGAGTTCATAGTGAGGCTTCCCAGTTTCCAGCTAGTTTCTTTTAGCTGCCATTATTTATTTTTATTTATTTATTAATAAACTTCTATCGCCGCACCATCTCCCCCAAAGGGGACTCTGGGCGCTTTACAAACATAAAGATTAAAATTCTATTATAAAATATAAAAATACAATATACCTGTATTATTAAATACAGGTAGTCCTCGCTTAACGACCATTTGTTTAGTGACGGTTCGGACTTATGACGGTGCTGGAAAAACTGACCGTCCCACACTTACGACCATCGCAGCGTCCCCGCAATCACATGATCGCAATTTGGGTGCTTCGCAACCGGATTACATTTATTTATTTATTATTTAAATTTGTATTACCGCATACATTTGTATTTATGACTGTCTTGTGGTCACGTGATCTCCATTTTCGACCTTTCCGGTCGGCTTCTGGCAAGCAAAATCAATGGGGAACTGCATGATTTGCTTAACGCCCATGTGGTTCGCTTAATGCCCATTGTGATTCGCTTAATGCTTGCTTCGCTTAGTAACTGAAATTCCGGTCCCAATTGTGGTCGTTAAACAAGGATTACCTGTATTTTGTAGCATATTTTGTAGCATATTTTGCAGCTGTTAGAGCTACAAAATATGAACAAAGAATTTGCATTTTCTGTACCTCGTCGCTGCCATCTAGCCATCCTCTGGAGTTCTGAATACAGATCTGATTACCTTACCTTTGGGGGCACCCGCAAAGTGAATTTAATGGCAGGGGCCCTTGGGTGCCACCCGATTGAATTTAGAGATAGACTTCTCCTGCAGATGGAAGTTCTATTAGTGTGGCTTAGAACATCAAAAGCCTTCCTTGTTCAGCCTTTTGCCGGCAACCAGATCCCTTTGAGAAGCAAAGCCTCATCTCGAGCGTACGATCCCCCCTCCCCGTCAGAAAATACATAGCGATCAATAACTTCAGGCTTTGACTTGATTTCCTACCCCAGTTTTAAGCCCCCTAACCAGGATCTCCGCTCCTTTATGGCAAAAGGAAACAAAATAAAAACATGTCAAGAATGGGTGGGTTGCAATTCGCCGCCTGGGCCGCCAGGAGGCGGTATTTCATCCTGTAAAAAAATCCAGGAATAAAGTTCTGGAAGTTCCCAGCCTAACTCTCTCCTCTCCCCCCCACACCCGCCCCCAATTATTTTTTCCACCCTTGAATTCTCTTCCCAGCTTCCCCCTTCTCTTTCACAAGGCTGGGGCTGCTTGGAAAAGAACCGGCCAAGGATGGGGCGCTGCGTTTTTGCACCAGGAAAAATCGGGTCTCGGGAAGAAATGGGGGCGCTCTCCAAAATCATTTCGCGAATTTCTTGGGGAAGGGGGGGGGGGGTTCACCAGTTCACCAGTTCTGTGCATCCTGTAACTTTCTGGCTTCCTGCAGTTGTTTTGAGCATGATGGAACTGGGAAACGTCCCATTTTTGAGCGTGCAACTCGGAGCTGTCAACCCCAAAGGAGTTCGCCGCGTTTGTTTTTCTAAGGGGAAGGATCGGCTTCCCCTTCGCCTCCGAGCAGCGTGGAAAAGCCTCACTTCCGCCCGATGTTACTCGCAAAACCGCCTGTCCACCGGACAGATGAAGCTTGCCGGCCCGCTTGAAAAATCAAGAGGATTAAATGTCGCTTTTCACCACCACGCGCGGAAATGCGCACAACACCGCGCACCATTGCACTCCCTCACGAAGCATCCTGCCAGCGCATCTCAAGTCCCATTTTACAGTTTTTACTGCTCTCCACGGCTGGCTGGGGATCCCAGAGTTGGGAGGGCCTCCTTGAGGTCATCCAGTCCAGCCCTTTGTTCAGGGCAGCCGTCCAGTTTACCTTCTTGATGTGGTCCAGGCTCTGCTGGAACCTGACCAGCATTTCTCTTGATACAATTCTGAAACAGCTTTTCCACTCAGCAAACTTCTCCTAGCGTTCAACCTGAATGGACTTTTATGGAACTTAAGTGTACTATCGCCAGCTGTCCCTTCTGGAAGGACACTGATCGCATCTTGATATTCTTCTGCGCAGCCTCCTTTCCACAAGCAAGATGGCAACCCCCCTTTCCATCCCCTTTTCTCAAGACTAAGCAAGCTCATCCTCTTTTTCTGAACTGGGGCCGTTTGTATTTCGTGATAGACTTCTCCAGCACCTGGAGGTTCCACGATGCAGGACATGGCTGCTTTTGGGGGAAAAAATTGGAGCTGTCAGGCTGATTTGGAATTTGGGGAGCCTGTCCTTCACAAAATGTCTAACACAGGGGGGTCTTGTCTATTTTTCAGGATGCCTTCAGGTTGGGAAGGTGCATGGAACTGATCTTTTTCTGGGAGTTTGAGAGGAACGGTCACAGAAACCACCTTGTTTCAATCCATTTTGATTTATCTCTTTCTCCATTTTTACAGGACAAATCTTTTGGCCAATCTCTAGACAAAACGTCCACTCTCCCCTCCCCATGGGCAGATGGGAACGCTCCGAGCTTGTGAAACTTTAAACCCAATTTCAGGATGGTTGAACCGGGCCCCTTAAAAAGGGGTGGGAAGGTCATCCCGAGGGGCGACGTGCGAAATCAGGGGCTCAAACGAGAAAAGGAGAGGAGCTTCATGTGTTCCTCCATTCCAGGACATTTTCGATATAACCTCATCCGTTCGGCCTGCCGCTAAGGGACTCCTGCAATGCCTTTCCGCTTATTCATGGATGTTCCCGCACACGCCAGTTTGGGGTGATGATCTTGCCGGATCTTTGCCCCGCCGTGAAGCCACAGATCTGAAAGGACAAACTGTTTCTTTCTTTCTCCAACCCACCCTGTCCCAAAGGTGCAAGAAACTATTATTATTATTATTATTATTATTATTATTATTATTATTTAAAACAAGCCATTCAAAACTGCGCAAGCAAAAGAATCCGATAAGCCACGTCAAAGGAGAAGAAGAGAAAAGAGGCTCGGCTTGTGCAGCAGCGTCGGAGGTCAAACACCATAAATCGAGAAAAAACCCCTTCCCAGTGTAATTGATGGGCTGCAATTTTGGACCATCCGCAAAAGCTGTCGGAAAATCATGCTTGATCTTTCCAAACAGCCTGGCTGTTGAATAACCCTTTCTCTGACCTGTTGCGATCCAGCCGTGTTGGACTACGTCTCCCATCACCCCCTAGCTGGGGCATATGGGGAGTGTGATCCAGAGCCTGAGTAGGAAGCATGGTTTGGGAGATGATCTGTGTTTTCCCCCCGGTTTTTATTCCACCTGATGCTGGCTGAGTAAAAACAGCGGAGTCTCACGGCCGCTTAACAAAGTTAGAAACGTTTTTAGGGATCACCGTCTGCTTGCTCGGATGTGGTCCGTGACAGGCGTGCGATGCTAAACGTGTTCGTCTCGGGCTGTGTTCACACAACTCCTTTAACCTAGCTCTTTGTACAACACACTGCAACACTGATTAGTATTTTGGATCTTGGCGGGTTGCGAGAACCCAGACGGTTTATGGCTCAGTGTGTGAAGCCCCGAAATGAGTTAATTCAGGAAGCGCATGAAGTGTGAATGCTGCCCTGAAGGTACCACGAGACTCCTGGTTGTTTTCCCCCGTAGCTGTTATCCTAGCAGCCAGAGAACTGAAACGATGCCAGTGCTTCTGGGAATAGTCATACTGCAGCTAGGTTCACACGACACGCTAAACCCAGGTTAGTGAAACTCAGCGGCTGGGAAGGGAGACGATATGATAGCCAAACCGGTAAACAGGGATGTCCATAGGGGGTCAAAAAAGTCAAGATGGTGGCCAAAACCACGCATTGAAACCTCGCTTCAAACATGTAGTTGTGGCCGCCATGTTGACTTTTTGACCACCAAGCCAAGCCCCTTGCCGATAAACCAGATTTTCAGCATGACAGCCCAGTTCACTCCACAAGGCTGAGTTCCCACAACCCACTGAACCATAAACGACTTCTTCCTTTTTTAACCCAAAGAAGCACATTGTGTGAACACGGCCAGTACAGGTTCTCCTCGCTTAATGACCACAATTGGGACTGGAATTTTAGTCACTAAACAATGCAGTCATTAAGTGAATCTGACCCAATTTTACGACCATTTTTGCAGCAGTCATTAAGTGAACCACATGGTCGTTAAGCGAATCGTGCAGTTCCCCATTGATTTTGCTTGACGGAAGCCGGCTGGGAAGGTTGAAAATGGTGACCATGGACACGTGACCATGGGACGCTGCAATGGTCGTAAGTGTGAGGACCGGTTGCAAGTCAGGTTTTAGCTCTGTCATAAGTCTAAACCATCACTAAATGAATGGTCATTAAGTGAGGACTACCTGTAAATGTTTATCAGTGCAGTGGAGGGCAGACGGTAGAAACAAGCCGGCAGACGTTCCTCGTGTTTCTTCCTCCCCTTCAGGTTTACAACGGTGGCATCCTGTAACCCTTCGGCTCAGTTGCACCTGAGAGCTGTTTGTGGGGACAGCACAACACCCAGCATTCCCAGCCAGTGGGGAAGAAACGGCACTCTCTCTGGTCTTGCTAACACTGAGCTAGCTTCAAATGATTTGCCTCCTTCCGCCCTGGTCCAGCATAGCTTTCTATGAATGGAAACATCTTTAACCCTCTTTATGTTTCCAAAAAAATAACTGCTGCTTTTTTTTTTTCAATTCCTCCTCCTGGGTGAATTCTTGATGCAACTCGATACGACGATTCTTTTTCAACTTCTAGGCCAGTGTTTGTCAACCTTGGCAACTTTAAGATGGGTGGACGTCAACTCCCAGAATTCCCCAGCCAGAAGGACTTCAACTCCCAGAATTCCCCAGCCACCACCCTGTCCCAACTCTGCCAGAGACCATCAACAAGAGGGATCAATGCTGTCTCAATACTACGCCCCAGACTGAAACCAGATTGAAAAGGGTCTAGACTAGAGCAGTGTTTGTCAACCTTGGCGACTTTAAGATGGGTGGACGTCAACTCCCAGAATTCCCCAGCCAGCATCTCTCTAACCCCCCAACAGTGAAGACCATCACCTGGCACCAATACCGCTGAATAAAACGCAAACCTTCCCTCCCGTCGGTCCATTTCCAGCACCCCTGGATTTTGGCTGATAAAGCTGGAATGGCTGCAGCTGTTCTTTGTAGAAAACCCTTCATCGCACCAACAACGTTAATAATGTATTGATTAAAACACACAGGCTCACACATGCACGCACAAATATCGAATTCCACTTGCCAAACACTGACGCATTTCATGGCTTGCGTTAACAGCCGATAGACAAGATAGTTCATATGTGGTAGAAAATCCAATTGAACAAGAAAAAGAAAGCGGGGAAAACGTGGATCTGGAAATGTGTGTCGTAACAAAACACACATTTGACCAGTTGGGCTGAAAATCTTCCCGGCCCCTCGGTTAGGGGGAAAAGGAGAGACCAGTTTAGCTATTGACAAACAACATATATTGGCAAATGTATGACCATTTGACCTAATAAAAGGGCTAAAAAGTAAAATGATCTTCAGTTTGAACTGAACTTCCATGCAGTGCTTTCCCAATTTTTTTTTTTAATCCGTTCAATCTTGTCCGATTCTCGGAGATTGCCTGGACAAGTCCCTGCAGTTTTCTTGGCAGGTTTTTCAGAAGTGGTTTGCCATTGGCTCCTTCCTAGGGCTGAGAAAAAGTGACTGGCCCAAGGTCACCCAGCCGGCTTTCATGCCTAAGGCGGGACTAGAACTCTCAGCCTCCTGGTTTGCCATTGGCTCCTTCCTAGGGCTGAGAGACAGGGACTGGCCCAAGGTCACCCAGCCGGCTTTCGTGCCTAAGGCAGGACTCGAACTCACAGTCTCCTGGTTTGCCATTGGCTCCTTCCTAGGGCTGAGAGACAGGGATTGGCCCAAGGTCACCCAGCTGGCTTTGTGCCTAAGGCGGGACTAGAACTCTTAGTCTCCTGGTTTGCCATTGGCTCCTTCCTAGGTCTGAGAGACAGGCACTGGCCCAAGGTCACCCAGCTGGCTTTGTGCCTAAGGCGGGACTAGAACTCACAGTCTCCTGGCTTCCAGCCTGATGCCTTAACCACGACACCAAAGTGGCTCTTTTTCTAAAATACAAGTATTTATACTTCCCTGCTGCTTGTTCAATTTCCTAGCCTAGTCTCTGGCTTTTGCGGTTCCTGGTGGTCCCCCATCCCACCTATTAGCCACATCTGGTCCTGCTTAGTTTCTGAGTCTGGCTAAAGTTGGGCAGGCGTGGCCACCTCTCTTTTGGGGATGGAGGGGAGAGAACTGGATGCCCACCCCCACTCCAACAAGTCACGCTCTGTACAGGTAGTCCACGCTTAACAATCATTTGTTTAGTGATGGTTCAGACTTTTCAACGGTGCTGAAAAAAACGACTTACAACTGGTCCTCACACTTACAACTGTCGCAGCATCCCGTGGTCACATGATCACGATTTGGGTGCTTTGCAGCCGGTTTACATTTATGACTGTCGCAGTGTCCTGTGGTCACGTGATCGCCATTTTCAACCTTCCCAGCCAGCTTCTGGCAAGCAAAATCAATGGGGAACTGTGTGATTCATTTAACGACCACATGGCCCGCTTAATGCCCACAGTGATTCGCTTAACGATGCCACAAAAAAGGTCGTAAAATAGGGTCAGATTCGCTTAATGACCGCTCCGCTTGAAATTCCGGTCCCAATTGTGATCGTTAAGCAAGGACTACCTGTATTTCAAAGGTTAGATGGACTGGCCCCTTTCATTCAAGGCAAGGAAACCATTCTGTTCAAATATAATCTTGGAATATTGGTCGTTTGGGGTCTTCCTGAGGCCTGTCCCCTCCTTTCTTGGGCAGCCAACTTTGATGGGCAAAAAACAATGGAGAAAAAACTATGACACTAATACGAGATGGCTGGAGAAGAAAGCTAAACAAATTCACATCTCCATGGGGCTTCCCAAAGCGAACTGCAGCCATCCAATCCGGGGGTTGACCGTTTGGCCATATTTCTGACCTCAAGTCCTAACCCTCAGAGGCTTTTGGGCTTTGTTGTCCAAAGCATCGGGAGGCCCGCTGGTTACCTACAAGGATAGGACCCCATAACGCCAACTTTGGGGTCATTCAGGAAACCAAGCCGAAACTCGCCAGCAGAGACACAAGCAGATCACTCCGGTTTCAGCCCCAAAACGTGGCTGAATGCTCAGGCCTCGAGCATTAACGTCCCTGAAACTTTTTTCTTTTTCCCTGCAAAAGAATTTTTTTCCCCCCACAAAAGAATTTACTCTCTCCTTGGTGATTTCACAGCCAACGTCTTGTTTAGTTTAAGATATGCTCAGGCTAAAATGGCAGGTTGTCAAAACATCGTCCAGGAGTAGCAACATACGAAACAGCAGGCTGATTAAATGTGTCTGTACGGTGGGTGAGCAAAACCCCGCCCCAAACTCCCCCCCCCCACAACCCCTGGATTCCCTCCCAGTCCCTTCATTTTAAGGGTTAGGCTTTTTTTTTTTTTTAAAAATCTCAGCCGTGGTGCCAAGTGTCTGCTCTACCGCCATCTCTGTCACGGCTCCAAAGTGAATGAAGCTGAAAACGTGAGCATGTTTTATTATTTTATTAATAATTTTACTGCTCTTGGGGCGAAAGGCGTTAAGGAACCGAATGAGTACCTTCAACATGGCACAGGTTTAGAACTCTCTTATCCCCCCCCATGGATCCAATTTGCCCATTTTGGAAAAATGGCTCTCGGTGCGCCTGCGTGCCTTTAAGCTCTTGCACATATTTGCACATCCCTGGCGTATTGCCCCAGTGGGCCCCATCTGACACCTCCATGGCTGTGTCAGGAACACGCCGAGCCACAATCGAACCGAAGCATTAACTGCTAAGTGGGACGTGATGTGATCCACGTGGAATAATGTGACTCGAGCTATAAAATGGCTGCCCCTCAGCAGCCATCAGATGTGTGATCCCTTTGAGGATCCGCTGCCAAGATCTAGCAAGAGATGCACCTCTGATCCAGCCCTGTGTTGGGAAAAAAGAATCCTCTTTTGGATCCTGCAGACATTTAGCTGTCAGGAAGCGAAGAGAGAACGAATGAATCTGAAGCCCTCTCAAGGTGTAGAGCTGGCAAAATGACCTTGATGGAGATACGGAGGTGGTTGGAACATTTTTTTAAAGTCCAGAACAGCCAGATAACATTCGGAAGCAACTCAGGCAGACACCTCCCTGATTCACTGTTGTATTAGAAGGAGGAGGAGGAGGAACAGCAGAATTAGATTTGCAAGATTCTCTTATTACAGGTAGTCCTCAACTTACGGCCATTCGTTTAGCGACCGTTAGAAGTTACCACAGCGCTGAAAAAGTGACTTGTGGCAGGTCCTCGCACTTATGACCGTCGCAGCATCCCCACGGTCACGTGATCAAAATGCAGGTGCTTGGCAACCAGCATGTATTCACAGCGGTTGCAGCATCCCGAGGTCACGTGATCACCATTTGTGATCTTCCCAGCTGGCTTCCGACAAGCAAAGTCAATGGGATAAGCCGGATTCGCTTAACGGCTGAGGCGAAAAGGCACGACTCACTCAACTACCACCTCGCTTAGCGACGGATGTGCCGGTCCCAATTGTGGTCGTAAGTCGAGGACTATCTGTATAGCCACTCTCAATAAAATTAGTTCTAGCCTTCCCGTGGAGTTGATTTCATGTCTGGTCCAGCTGATGCCACAGGACAGAAGCACCGTCCTGCGGATTAACTAGCTTGAGCCTACAACTCCTGGAGACAGCGTCCTCCAGACTGTTAACCTGGCCACCTGTCCATCAGATCTAAGCCTCTTCTAGCTGGCAAAGACCAAGTTGGGAGACGACCTGTAGTTGGGTCTGTGTGATGGTTCTGCTTGTCTTGGAGGCGGGGGTAGTACACCCTCTCCTTAAGAGGCTGTTGTGGGGTCCAACATAGGGAAAATAGGAGGAGGAAGGAGTATTAGGTAAGTTCGCCGCCTTGAGTTATTTTTAAGAATAATAAAGGCGGGATAGAAATTAAATAAATAAATAAATAAACATCCTAGAGCAGAGCTTTCCAAACTTTTCATGTTGGTGACACACTTTTTAGACACGCATCATTTCGCGACACACTCTTACAGCAGGGCACAAGTCAGGCACTAGGACCTGCGCGGAATCACAGCAGGTTTGGAGGCAGCCAGGCACAAGGCAGGCACTAGGACCTGCGCGGAATCACAGCAGGTTTGGAGGCAGCCAGGCACAAGGCAGGCACTAGGACCTCCGCGGAATCACAGCAGTTTTGGAGGCAGCAGGGCACAAGGCAGGCACTAGGACCTGCGTGGCTTGGAGGCAGCAGCAGCCGCGACACACCCAAACACTGCAGCCGACACATTAACGTGTCCTGACACACAGTTTGGAAAGCTCTGTCCTAGACAATTTTCATCCAGTCTCCAACCTTCCCTTTCTAGATTGTTGAGAAGGTGACCCGGTGGTGGCTCCAGAGGGCCCTGGAGGAAACATTATCTAGACCAGTGTTTCTCAACCTTGGCAACTTTAAGATGGGTGGACTTCAGCTTCCAGAATTCCCCAGCCAGCCATGCTGGCTGGGGAATTCTGGGAGTTGAAGTCCACCCATCTTAAAGTTGCCAAGGTTGAGAAACACTGCTCTAGTCTAGACCCTTTTCAATCTGGTTTCAGTCTTGGGCGTAGTATTGAGACAGCATTGATCCCTCTTGTTGATGGTTTCTGGCAGTCAGGATTGATCTATCGGCAGCTTTCAATACCATCAATCCAAGTTATCCTTCCGGACGGCCTACAGGAATTCAGAGTGTTACAGGGGGTTCTCTTCCTTTCTCTGTGGTCGGTTCCACAGATGATGGGCTGAGGGGGAGAGATTAAGCCTGCTCAGCATTGTCTCATAAGCAAAAGGGGGGTCTTTTCTAGTAAAACACATCTCTATTGTGCTTGTGGGATGTCACATGGGTCACCTGATTTCCACTTCCTCCTCCTCCTCGAGTTTGGGGGATTAACAACCTCCATTACTCTTTGGGCACACCTGCAAGCAGGAGGGCTGCACAATGCAGCTCTCGTCCATTACATCTCGCTTGCACGCAGATCTACCATGAATCTACTTGTATCCAGATCTACTGAATAAATGTAAGCTATCTCTATTTTCCTTCATCTAACTAATGTGTGAAGACTGAATTTATTTCTGAGCGTAATTAAGCTTAAAGTGCAAGTCCCTGTTGGTTCACGCTTCTACTCTGCAAGATTGTTGTTAGCTGCTTGGAGTTCTTTTATTAACCTTCAAAACTCCGTCAGGAAAGACCTTGGGAGATGGGGCGAAGAGACGCTGCCAAGGGAACGGTCAGATAAGAGAGGGCATAGCCCGCAGCTTCATAATGGGCGGAGCAAGAGGCTCAGAAGGGACCCTCCCCAGTTTCTCGCTGGAGATTTGTACTTTCAGACTTGCAAGATCCTGTCAATGTAGCTTTACAGTAAAGTGGAATTAGCTCATCTGGTATACAGCATGCTGAGAATACCAAGTATATCTCAACCCTGAGCTGACCACGTGATGTTGCCAAGGTCCCTGTCAAGGACTGTTGGGGTTTGGATGGAGAAGAACAGGCTCTAGACCAAGTGCCTATGGATATTTGGACCACTCAAGTCTGGGCACCTTCCATCTTTAGCCCTGAATGAGATTGCACTGGCACACAATGTAGGGGCCCTCCTGGACTCTCAGCTCCTGCTCGAGGATCAGGTGGCAGCCGCAGCCAGGAAGCCCTTTGCACAGATTCGCCTTGCGTGCGCCAATTGCACTCATTTCTGGACCGAGACCCCCTCCTCACAACCCCCACACTTTGTGCACCTCGTGTGTGGATGACTGCACGGCACTGCTCTTGAAGACAGCTGGGAAGCTGCAGAGAGTCCAGAATGCCGGGGAAGGAGCAAAGATGGGCTCTTTGGGTACCGATACACCTTGGGTGCAATTCAAGGAGCTAATGATCACCTCCATGGCCCAGGGTCTTCTTTCCTGAGGGGTCAGCAGTCTTCGGCGGTGCCTGCCAGTCCTATACAATCAGACAGATTTGGCGTGGCCCCATTCACTGAACCCAGATGTGCCCTATTGTAATGCCAGCCCTCTGGAACATCTGCCTCCCTCCCCTGAGATTTGAATGGTCCCTATCCTGTCCTAGTGGCGTGGTGGCTCAGCGGGTAAGACGCCAGGCTTGTGGATCAGAAGTTCGCAAGTTCGGAGGTTCGAATCCCTAGCTCCGCGTGACGGAGGGAGCTCCCGCACCAGCCCCAGCTCTTGCCAACCTAGCAATTCGAAAGCATGCAAATGCAAGGAGATGAATAGGTGCCACTTCGGTGGGCAGGTAACAGCGTTCTGCGTGCGTCATGCCGGCCACATGACCGTGGAAGCGTCTTCGGACAACGCTGGCTCTTCGGCTAACAAACGGAGATGAGCACCAGCCCCTAGAGTCAGACACGACTGCACAAATGTGCGGGGGGAACCTTTACTTTTTACCCTGTTCTAATTAAAGGAGAACAGGGTGGGGGCCATTCAAATCTCGGGGGGGGGGCAGCTGTTCCAGTGGGCTGGCATTTGAAGACCTGGCCCTTCCCCCAGGCCCCAAGTTAGGGAGTGTGCTGCTTTGGGGAATATGGAGGGGGGGAGGGTTGAGAGTACATTTTTATTGCTCCCTCAAGACATTTAGCCTTCTTTTGGTCGGCTGTGGAGTTTTTATTGTTTTAAATACTGTACGCGGCCCAGAGTCGCTGTAAAATTGGACGGCATTCGAAGTTTGACAAAGAAATAAATAGATAAACTAGGCACATCTGGAGTGCGCGGAAACAGGCTCTATGGGGTGTATAAAATATAGCAAGGAGCAAAGCCACTATACAAAGAAAATGGCTGGGTGGAGGCCGAGTGCCAGAATGAAGTATTGGTTAATATTTCCCTGGCAAAGCAGAGTTTTTCCATTAATTGGTTCGAACCCAGTGATGCTTCTTGAAACGCACATTTGCACACACAGACAGATCGGGTCTTCCCACGCAAAAGGAATTCCATTTATTTCCTCCATGTGTTGACAAGGCACTCCGAGCCCACTTTCCCAAATCTGCCCTCAATTTCCACCCCCACCCACCCATCCATCTTCCAGTCTGATTCAATAGGCAGATGCTGGCTTGGTTCACACAGCACTCTTAGGCATCTCAGGGAAAGACCGAGCGGTTCGTTTGTCTAGTGGGCACAGTTTAAAAAAAACTCAGATCATGGCATCTGGTCCCATCACCTCCTGGCAAATAGAAGGGGAAGAAATGGAAGCAGTGACAGATTTTATTTTCTTGGGCTCCAAAATCACCGCAGACGGTGACTGCAGCCATTAAATTAAAAGACGCTTGCTCCTTGGGAGGAAAGCTATGGCAAACCTAGACAGCATATTAAAAAGCAGAGACATCACCTTGCCGACAAAGGTCCGTATAGTTAAAGCTATGGTTTTCCCAGTAGTAATGTATGGCTGTGAGAGTTGGACCATAAGGAAGGCTGAGCGCCGAAGAATTGATGCTTTCGAACTGTGGTGCTGGAGAAGACTCTTGAGAGTCCCTTGGACCGCAAGGAGGTCAAATCAGTCAATCCTGAAGGAAATCAACCCTGACTGCTCATTGGAAGGACAGATGCTGAAGCTGAAGCTCAAATACTTTGGCCACCTAATGTGAAGAGGACTCACTGGAAAAGACCCTGATGCTGGGAACGACTGAAGGCAAAAGGAGAAGGGGACGGCAGAGGATGAGACAGTTAGATAGCATCACCGACGTAACAAACATGAATTTGAGTAAACTCCGGGAGACAGTGGAGGACAGGAAGGCCTGACGTGCTATGGTCCATGAGGTCACGAAGAGTCGGACACAACTAAACAACTGAACAACAACAACAACATACACAGTTTGTTTCAATCTTGGTCCCCTGCTTTGCAGTTAAAGGCACCAGATTTCCCAGCCTGTTTGCCTCCTCTCGGATTCAACTGATTTTCCAGACTACACAAATGGATGAAATTCAGCAGCCGAGCAAAGCGAGCAAAGCATTTGGTCAGCGGTGGCCCCTGGTCATGCTGTGCCGAAACCCACCTTACCATTTTTTAAAAAAAATCCTCTTCCTTTGTGAAAGGGGCTTCTGTTTTTCTACTTCGTGTCCAGCGAGCTTGAGAATTCCTTTCCAATTTCTTCTTTTTCTGCCCTTCCTTGCCCTCCTCGGCATGCTGATGAAAAAACATTAAGCATGAAGGGAAAGGCATTATCTTGTCGCGCCACACTTGAGGGAAAAGTTGAAGGAAGCTTGGCTGTAAAATGCAGCGGACGGACGTTGCAGCACGAAAACGCAGCCCAGATTTCTCTTTGGGAGATCAGAACACAGATTGTTCCTTGCCCAATTTAATCCCGGATTAATTGCCCTGAAATTATATGGGTGTTTTAGGGTGGAAGCAGCTTTGTTTCTTGATCCCTCTCTCTTTTGGCGGGCCCACCCATTCTGCTGGTGACTGTGTGGTGCGGTTTAATCCAAGGCGAAATGTAGTCTGTTTGGCAGGAACTCAAACCAATTTCACCGTCGCCAAGAAAAATACATGGTCGTGTCTACGCATCCGAGTTCCATGCGAGGGAGACTTGATCTTTACCTATGCAGATTGGGGGTTGGAAGAGTGAATCAAAGGGGTTTCTGGCTTGAGATTAAGTTCAGAATGTGCCAAAACAAATTGCAAACCACTGTATGTGTGTGTGTGTGTGTTTTGGGGCATGTTAAGATTCAGCCACCATTAAAATTGTACGCCTTGGCCACCAGCTGATGCCCAGGAATGATATAAACTGCACTAACACAGGATACACACACCCCCAAGCTGGTTAACAAGCACAACAGCTGGAGCATGTGAAGTGGAATCTTTGGCAGATGCATCTTAGCTTGTAGCAGGGGAAGGAATTCTGGCAGGGATGACACGCAACCACGGTTTAGCGCAAAGTCACGTTTGCTCGCTTTAGTTTCTCCTGTTATAAACACCCCAAATGCAACAGGGCACAAACAGCTTTGCGTTACAGTCACCGCTACTCTGGGAATAATCCTCGCCGTGCTGGACTTGAGCCAGGGTTATGACTGTACCACATACGGGGTGGGGGGGAGTAGTCGGTGAAACCACACAGGCATCTTGTGTTCTCCATTAATGGCCCCCCAGGAATTGCTTTTAACCACCTTGTCTGGGGGGTTTTTGCCTGCAGCTTCCTTCTCCAACCAGGCGCCCTCCAGACAGAGGGAATTTACCTCTCTCAGATTTTGCCAGATTGTGGTTTGAACGCAACTGGTTGGCTGTTTGTGGCTGGGCACCATGCTTCAGCTCCCCAAGGGACGCCGACCCAGCCGACCGACCACCAAGAGATTCCCTAACCTCCCTCCGTGCAAAATCACAGCTTTGCACTAGACCCCACGCCAGTTTCGGAAGCCCAGCCTGGACCCCCCCCCGTTTTTCTCCCCCCCCCCCTTCTCCTAATGAGCGGCTGCAACCTTTAAAACTCTTCTGGGATGAGATGGGACAGCAGGTACCGAAAGAAGAGGATGGGACGCTGTAAAGCTTTCTCCCATCTCCAGCTCCGAGAGGCAGTGGGGTCTAGTGGTTAGAGCAGAGGAGGAAGGGCAGAGACTTCGGCTGCACCGACGCTCCGGGATTGGGGGGGGGGGGGCTGGCGGACCGTCTCTGCCCGCCCGCCCGCCTGCCTCTCCCTCTCCCTTCCCCTGCTCCAGCGCCGGCTGGCTGCCCCCTCCCCTCCTCCCCCCCTCCCTCCCTCCCTCCCTCGGCAGAGGTTCAGACTGGCGCCCTAGAAGGGCAGAAGGCGGGGAGCGGGGAAGCCGAGCGCCTCCTCCGCGGCCCGGGGAGGGGAAGAAGGCAGGGAATGGGGGGCCCCGGGTTTGTCAGAGCGCCGGACGCCAGCGGCGCCGCACAACCATGCTGGCCCCGCGGCTGCCGCTCGGCCTGTGGGGGCTGCTGCTGCTGCTGCAGCTGCCGCCGGCCGCCCGGCCGGAGCCCCAGGCCAGCTGCGACCCCGACGGCTGCTACGCGCTCTACGCCCAGGCGCGCAGCTTCCTGGAGGCCTGGCGCGCCTGCCGCGAGCTGGGGGGCAACCTGGCCACGCTCAAGCGCGCCGAGGAGGCGGCCCAGGTCAGCCAGCTGCTGGCCGGCAGCCGCCAGCCGGGCCCGCCGCGCCTCTTCTGGATCGGGCTGCAGCGCCAGCCGCGCCAGTGCTTCCCGCAGCGGCCCCTGCGCGGCTTCAGCTGGGTCACCGGCGAGCAGGAGACGGCCTACAGCAACTGGGCGCGGGCGAGCGGGGCCGGCGGCGGCGGCGGGGCCGGCTGCGCCGCGCCGCGCTGCGTGGGGCTGGACGACCGCGACTTCGAGTGGCTGGCGGGCTCGTGCGCCGGGCCGGTGGACGGCTACCTCTGCCGCTTCGCCTTCCGCGGCATGTGCGCCGGGCTGGAGGACGGCGAGAGCGGCGGCGCGGCCGTGAGCTACGCCGCCCCCTTCGGGCCGCTGGGCGGGCCGGACGCCGCCGCCCCGCCGCCGCGCTTCGTGCCCTTCGGCACCGTGGCCTCGGTGAGCTGCCCCGGCGGCGCCCCGCTCTCGCTGCTGTGCCTGCAGAAGGAGGACGGGCGGGTGGCCTGGTCCAAGAGCGCGCCGCTCTGCCGGGAGCGGGCGGCGGCGGCGGCGGCGGCGGCCAGCTGGTGCGAGGGCGACAACGGCGGCTGCCAGCAGCTGTGCCTGGACGAGGGCTCCGGCTACGCCTGCGAGTGCCACGCCGGCTACGTGCTGCTGCCCGACGGCCACTCCTGCGCCTCCCACGACCCCTGCCGCCACCGGCCCTGCCAGTTCGACTGCGCGCCCGCGGAGGAGGAGGAGGAGGAGGAGGGCGGCGGCGGCTACCGCTGCCGGTGCCCCGCGGGGTACGAGCTGGCGGCCGACGGGCACCGCTGCGAGGACTTGGACGAGTGCGCCGACGGGCCCTGCGAGCACCAGTGCGAGAACACGGAGGGCTCCTTCCTCTGCCGCTGCCACCTGGGCTTCAGCCCGTCCGAGGAAGAGCCGGGCCAGTGCGCGGACACGGACGAGTGCCAGATCCCCGGCGTGTGCCAGCAGATGTGCGTCAACTACGTGGGCGGCTTCGAGTGCTACTGCACCGAGGGTTTCGACCTGGAGGCGGACGGGATCAGCTGCAGCCCGGTGGATGCCCTGGGGCTGCCCGCCGCCACCCCTCCGGACGTCTGGGCAGGCCCCTTCCAAGCGCGCTTCACCACCAGGCGGGCGGACGACCCCAGCGCCCCGCCGGTCCGGTTCTCGCTCTTCCGGGAGGTGGAGCCGGCATCCTCGGATTCGGCGGCTTCCTTCTTGTCGCTGCCCGACAGGCTGGTCTTCCCCCCTCGCGTGCCCGCCACAGCAGCCCCCGAGTTTGACCGCGCCTGGGACTCGCGAGTCTCCCCGCTGGAGCACAGCCCTTCCTCCCCCGATCTCCGCGAGGTCCTCCGTCCCAGCGCCCCTGCCTCCGGTCCTTCTACGCCCGCCGGGTCCCTGCCCCTTGGCGTCACGGGGGCCCCGGAGGAGCCCGCTGGCCCAGCCGAGCCCCGCACCGCGAGGCCGCCCCTAACCCCCCCCGCCGCCGCTGCCGCCCAGAGGGTCCAGTCCCTCGGAGGGGGAGGAGGACCCCGTCGTCGAGGGGGTCAGGGCCCCCCTCCCCCCCTTTGCCACCCCCAGCCCAGCCTCTGGGGAGGAGCAGGGGTGGCAGAGGAGGGACGACCGCTGGCTGCTGGTGGCCCTGCTGGTGCCCATCTCTGTCTTCCTGGTCATCATGCTGGCCCTGGGCATTGTCTACTGTACCCGCTGCGGAGCTCAAGCCAAGAGCCGGAGCGTCACCCAGTGTTACCGGTGGGTGATCAGCACCTCCGAAAAAACGGCCCCTCCCCCCTCGTCCCGGCCTTGCCAGCCGGCCACTTGCCGAACCAGCGTCTGAACCAGGGGCCAGCACTGGGGGCCGGTGCCCTGCTCCCGGGCCGGTGGCACAGACAGAAAGGACCCCTCAGCTCATCGCTGGGCAAAGGGCAAACGACCACGAATGTCCCCTCCCTTCTACATCTGGGACAGTCTGCCAGGATGCAGAGACCCATTCCGAGGGGCACCAACGGCCGGGCTCCGAGATTGGCTCACAGCGAGAAGCCGAGGCTGTTCAGAACTTGGTGGCCGGAATAAAGACGCCTTTCCTATTTCAGCTGGGGGGCGGGGGGGGCACACAAGCGCCTTCAGGTTGCAACTTGGCGCCCCCTGGCTTGCGAACCGATGCTGCCGGAGGCCTGGAGGTGCCCTGTCCAGGGAGGGTAGCGACTTTCCTGGCGTTGGGGCGTTGTGTTTTGTGTTCTCTCCAACCAGGGTTGGAACTTGGGACGAATTTGCATGCAAAAGCAGGGGTTCCTGCTGCCCAGCGCTGGCTGTTCCGCCAACCAGGGAAGTAAGTTTCTAGTCCTCATGGCTTCTGAATAAACCGGAACGTCGGAAGCTCTTTTCACCTTGAGTCAGACCACTGATCCACACAGCTCAGCATCGTTTCTCCCACTGTGAGCTTGGGGGCTTGTTAAAAACTTTGACAAGAGTGCTGTATCTCGGTGGGTCCTGGGATAAAAAGGTAAAGGTCCCGTCCCCCGTCCCCCCCCCATTTGTGCCGTCGTGTCCGACTCCGCTTCCACGGTCATGTGGCCAACACTGTTAACTTCCCACCGAAGTGGTACCTATTCGTCTACTGGCATTTGCATGCTTTCGAATTGCTAGGTTGGCAAGAGCTGGAGCTAGTGCGGGAGCTCACTCCGTCACGCAGGGCTAGGGATTCGAACTTGCGATCTTCCGATCGATAAGCCTGGCGTCTTACCCGCTGAGCCACCAGGCCCTGGGATACAGCCCCATAAATACACTTGGGTTGATGTGACCCCAATTTGGTATGCTGGCAAAAGAGGACCTTCCAAAACGGGGGCCGGGAGCTGGAAGGCTTTGCACCCCCCATGTTTGGGGAGGAAATAGAGGGTGGGGCCCCTTGGGGCCAGGCATCTGGGATGAGAACCCGGGCCCAGTGCGGGAGAGGGTGGGGCCGTGCAGAAGGCAGGCAGGCTTCACAAACAGGGGAGGGACCCTCTGGATCTGGATTGGGGGGGGGGCATTGACTTTGACTGCTGATGTGGGGCGGATGATTCCTGGCAAAAGCAAAAATTAATATTGTGTGCGTGTTTTGGCGTGTCAAATAAAAGGACTGGTTTCTCTACCGGGCTGGAAGAAGAAGAAGAAGATCGCAATCGGTCTGATCGGCGGGGAGAAATGCAAAAACGCGCGTGCCTGTCTGGGTGAGAGGGAAGTGTGAACAAAGGGGCGAGGAACACAGTTGCGCCGGGAAGTATTTTCACTGCTGCCTTTCCCAACTTGAAAGGTTGAATGGCAGCTCCCATCATGCCTAGTAAGGAATTACGAGCCCTCCCCCCCCCCCCTTGAAAGATGGCTGTGCCAGTTGGATTAGGAAGACAGCACAGTTGGGAAATGGAAAGACAGGTTCCATCCGAGAGTCATGAGGACTAGCCACTTAGAGCAGTGTTTCTCAACGTTGGCAACTCTAAGATGGGTGGACTTCAACTCCCAGAATCCCCCAGCCAGCTAATGCGTTGGGTTGGGTGCGGCTAAAAGTTTCAGAAGAAGCCCCGTTTTTGTAAAGGGTTCTTTGCGCAGAGACGAACAGGTTAATAGAGAAGAGCTCAAAACCGACAGGAAAGGGGAAAGAGATTTTGTAAACTTTTGTAAACTTTGTGGTTGGGCAGCAAAAGAACACGGCTCCGGAGGGGGTCGGACAACCACAGCGAAAACGCTGGTGTCTCTTCGCCAATCCCTTCAATTTTGAGATAATTAGACGATCTGGTGTTTCCAGAACTTCCAACCGCTGACACACCTATCTCCAAAACCTCTTCTCCAGTCTGCAGCCCCGGTTGTGAAGAAAGGGACGTGAAAAGGATGAAATGTAAAGCGGTTTGCTTGCTTGCTTGCTTGCTTGCTGTTTCACTTTATATGGCTGCCCGTCTCAAACTCATGGCTGGGGGAGGCTTACGAACCCCCCACCCCCCAAATTGTAAGTAGGGAAACTGCACGTTGCACAAGAGGCTTGGATGATTGTGTTCACCGACGTACAGGGGCTGAATCCTTCGTACACGCGCGCGCACACACACACACACACACACACACACACACGGTTGGGTCCGATTGTGGCTGCTTTGCCGGAGGAACTTCTGCCTTGCAATTTTCTACACCTTCCCAAACCTGGAGGCACGGTGTTTTTCAGCCTGCATGAGACGCTGCCCGTGGTTAGCGGACTATTAACCCCTTTCCTGGGGTTTCAGAACCGTAAACTAATCCTACGGCCCGAGTTTGCACACCCAAAAAAAAAAAAAGGGGGGGGGGAAAGTCACAG
This sequence comes from Charina bottae, assembly GCA_023362775.1. Taxonomy (NCBI): domain Eukaryota; kingdom Metazoa; phylum Chordata; class Lepidosauria; order Squamata; family Charinaidae; genus Charina; species Charina bottae. The sequence continues at coordinate 5,408,168 of JALMGJ010000026.1, read as the reverse complement.
TTGTCTTAAATTTCTGCGTTTCCGGGCTCTGCGCGGCTCAGTCCAACCCACCTGGGCTGGCGGATGGGGGTAACCTATACATCGGTGCTTCTCGCCTCCCCCATTAAATGCTGAAATTGTTAACCCTTTGCAGCACTCCAGTGGTGGGGGTGGGGGTGGGGTGGGGTGGGGTGGGGGAGAGATTGCTAAGGATCTCAGAAAATCCTTTCCATGGGGAAAATTGGCTGGCTGTCAGCCGAGAAGGAGTAAGAATTATTTGGGTGCCGTGAGAGTTGTGTGTGTGTGGGGGGGTTACTTTCCAGATCCTTCTGATTTTCTCCTCCCCCAATTTCCAGAGGAAAGGACTAAGACGGCTTTTAAGTGTGGGGTGCAGGTCACTCTCCCCCCCCCCGCCCCCATCTATTGGTTCCATTTCCTGCACTGTTTTTCCCCCCTTAAAACCTCCCCTTTCAACGCAAACTTTGCCTTCCTCCCAATTTTTCCAACTCTTTAGCAGATTTGAATCTGAAGGTACAGATCGTGGGGTGCGTGGGGGGGTGGGTAGGAAGCTGAGATACTGGAGCAGACTCCAAAGCAGGTTTTTTTCTTTCCTGGAGTTTTTAAAGGGGGCGGAGGAAAGCCAGAGAGGGGAGGAGGGAGAGGGAAGGGTCTGTGGGACGTGGTTTTGCCCAGCCTGGCACGGACAGGGTTAAACTCCGGAATGTGGGTTTTGCAGAGACTTTTAATAAAGACCAGATGGAACACCATATGCTGGGCCGGAGAAGCCGCCCCCTCCCCACCCGGGCTCTGCCCCCCACAGATCACATTAAATCAGGCAGTCCCTTGGCCTCCCTCTCTCAGCAGAAGGCTGATACCCAACAGGTAGAGCTTCTCCATCCCCATATACTGAGACTCCAGTATTTCTGCACTGCCCACTCTTGGGGGGGGGGGCGCAGTGTGGTGAGGGCTCAAAGGGCTGCAGGGAGGCACTATCTGGGGCCCTGGATCATCGGTTGACCCCTGTGGTAGTGGGGGGACGGTGCTGAACCTGTTGAGTTGCTACCTTGCTGCTTCCCAAAGAAGGCGGATCAGTTCTGCAGGATGCCTTGTCCAAAGGTGTCAGAAGCAATTTTGAAAAAACATTTCTGGGTTGGCTTCACACCACAGGATGCGCTGACGGGAAGGAACCCATTTTCGGGGTTCAAGGACTACATTGAAGGCAACTGATGGGAGAGCTAGCTCAATGCTTTTCAACCTTGGCCTCTTTAAGATGTCTGGACTTCAACGCCCAGAATTCCCCAGCTGGCTTCTTAAAGTTGCTGAGGTTGAGAAACACTGCTCTACACAATTCTTCCCCCATTTTCCTCTGGCCGACCAAGCCTTTGCATTAAGCTACATATTTTGAAAGCAGCCACCCAACTTTGATTGACCTTAAAAAGCTAAGCAGGGTTGGTGGGGGGCCACATTTGGATGGGGGCCCACTAGGAAGCCCCAGAACTGAAAGCTAGGCTGCGAAGACAAAAAAAAAAATCCTGGAAAGACACATCCATATTTTTCCCAAGAAAACCACATAGCTGTGGCCGGGAAGTCAGCTAGTGTCACAATGAAATCATGACCCTAAGGAAGGAGGTGGGTTTTCCCAAGATTGAGTTACTGAAGTTTCTGCTAAGCTAATAACAATAAAAAATGGGTCTTGCTCGCTGGGGTCCGAGCGGATCGCAGATGGGTTGGAGTTTCATATGAGGAAGACACTACCTCTGAGCAGGTGCAAAGTGCTTTGCCTTCATAGCGCTCACCTAGGATCCCAGAGCTCAGAACGGATTTTTTTAAAAAACAGGGATAACTCTTGCAAAGTTACGGCCTCTGCAAAGGGTCCTGGCACCATGTTTTCTCGGGGGGGGGGGGGACAGGAAGTTAAAAACCACATCCTGTAGCTGCTGGAGGAATCTGTCTCCTACAAGCATCCTTGCTGCAGATTTCCAATACAGATAAAACAGAGTACGCCAAATTAGAAAGGGCCTCTGAGCATGGGCAGAGTGAGGAGCACTCACCAGGCTTTTAAAAAAGACAGGATTGCCCCCCAAAGGTTAAATGTTCTCAAAGGATCATTTCTTAATTTTAGAAAAGAAGCCAGGAATGGGGAGAGAAACTAGATGTCTGGGTGTTTTACTTTGGAGAAGTTATGGGGCATAACCCACCCAAGGACGCTAAGTTAGAAGAATAAAAGCAAAAAGGCCAGCCCAGTCTTCATGTCTCATTCCTTGTTTGGCAATATTCCCTTCTTCTGGAATTTTTTATCATGATCTAAATCAGTTCCACAGGGCTGACATCACCGGGTGGCCTCCCATCCAATGCTTCGCCCCACCAAACCCCACCTAGCCAATTCCCTTTTGCCTCCTGAAACGCAGCCTAAGCAACAGCTCCACCTTAGCTACAGCCTTCTCCTGAGCATTTAACCCTACTGAATTTAAATAACTAACGTTGCAAATTAGCATATGGAAATATTAGGTAAATATTAATTTAAATTAATATTAAATTTATTTATTTCTCCAACTTATATCACCGCCCATCTCCCCCCATAGAGGGGACTCTAGGCGGTTTACAACAAGTTAGCAATTAAAATTAAATTATTAATTAAAATAAATAGAAATAAATAAATGCCCTCTTTTGCCAGAGCAAAAGAAAAAAGGGGCGTGGTGGCTCAGTGGGTAAGACGCCAGGCTTGTCGATTGGAAGATCGCAAGTTCGGAGGTTCGAATCTCTAGCCCCACGTGATGGAGTGATCTCGCGCACTCGCCCCAGCTCTTGCCAACCTAGCAATTCGAAAGCATACAACTGCAAGTAGATGAATAGGCACCACTTCGGTGGGATGGTAACAGCGTTCCGCATGCATCATGCCGGCCACATGATCATGGAAGCGTCTTCGGGCAAGGCTGGCTCTTTGGCTAACAAACGGAGATGAGCACCGGCCCCTAGAGTCGGACACGACTGCACAAATGTGCGGGGGGAACCTTTACCTTTAGTTTGCCAGAGCGGTGGGCAGTGGCGGAAACTGCCTTCCATTTTTTTCAGCTGCAAGGAAAGCAATTTTTCTGACTGGGGAGGTGGGTGTCCTGCTGCCGAAGATTCCAGCGAAATGCATCTCCCCCCCCCCCGCCCCCTTCCTGAAATTGGAGATTGCCTCAAAGGGTGTCGGCTTCCTCGCCAGCCTTGCAGCCGTCCCCTCAGCTTGGATGGGAAATTCACCCCCCATCCAGCCCACCCACACAGGCTCACAAGCTAGGAAATTGGGTGGGTGGGTGTTGGCCTGGGAACAAGGATGCTCCAGCTTCCCCCTTTGGGTTCCAAGCAGAGTTAAGGGCCTGGCGATTGGGGTTTCCAGTCTGGGAACATAAATAATACTGTGATGATGATGATGATGATGATGACGACAACAACGATGACAATATCATCGTTTGCCATCTCTCCTTCCCTTAGAGGGAGTATTGGTGGCCGTTAAGGAGAGCTCTGGAGCAGTTCAACAGGGCCAGTCAGTTTTGGTCTAGAGAAATTCAACGGGTGCAGCCTGGGCTCCCTGGGATGATGGAAGTTGTAGTCCTACTCATCTCAAAGGCCTCAGACAGGCAGCCCCGGGGCTTCACCGGTTGTAAAACGACCGAAGAGAGGCGGAGCCTTTCAAGCCCTCTTTCCTTTCATTCTGCGCCACAAAGACCCTACGAGGCGGGCTCGCGATCGGGCGCCCCTTTCTTTGAGGCTCATAGCTCGGCGGATCGTATCCCGAACCGGCAACTTGACCTGGCTGTGGAGTCCGGAGAACGTTCCCTCAAAGATGGCCACCTCTCGGCTCTTCCCCCAAAGATGGCCAAGGGTGTGTGCGCGTGAGTGAGTGGCAGTTGTGCCTAGGGGTTAGAGCTGACTCAGCGAGGAGGCCGTGGAGCCGGACTGCCCTCTCAGGTCCCCGGCTGTCCAAGAAATGGGGAGGTGGCCGTTCCAGCTTGCGCGCAGAACAGGCAGCTGAGGGTTGCAGCGAGGTCAGGAGGAACACGCTGTCCGTCCCTGGTTGCGGACAGATGTGTGCAGTGTTGCTCGCGAGATGGCTGGTCCCCGCCCAAAGAGCAGCAAGCAAAGGGGGGGGGCTCATTTACACAGAGCCCAGCCCAAAGGGGGTGGGTGGGGAGGAAGATAGTTGTACTGGCTGCCGTCCCATCTTCCTCGTCTAACCTCCAATCCCAGTTGAGGCCCAATCCCAGCAAGTGGGGGATTGGGAGAACTGGAGGGCCTAAAATCCTAGGCAATGGATGCCCGTTCCCCAACTGCCTGCCCTCCAGGTGTGCAGGAGTACCAACTCCCAGCATCCCCAGCCAGAACAGAACAGCCAGAACAGCCTTCTATTTTTTTTAATAAGAATTTTATTAAGTTTGAAACAAGGATAAAAAGTACAAAAAAGCAAAACACTACAAAAAGAGAAAAAAACTTTAAAAAGTGTGAAACACAAGGAAAAAGAATTTTAAGAATTACATACAGAAGTGAATTCCAACTTTCAATGGCAAGAATATACAGCAATTTCCATAATCAATCTCTTACTCTATATCAAAACAAGATCACATTACGTATTTCTATACTATGCTGACCATACGTCCCGTTTTGAACGGGACAGTCCCGTTTTTTTAGCATTTTTCAACTGTCCCGTCGTTTTGATAAAAATCTCAATTTTGTCCCGTTTTTTAAACCTGGCGGGAATGGCGCGGGAGGAGGATCCGAGCCGGAGCTGCCGATTGGAGGCAGCCCGGAAGAGGAAACCCTCCCGCCTATCAGCGCGTAGCAAAGGAGGGACCAGGGGGCGGGGTTTGCAGGCGGGAGCCAATTGTGCAGATGGGTGGGGTTTGCAGGCGGAAGCCAATCGCGCGGACTGGGGGGCAGGGTTTGTAGGCAGGAGCCAATCGCGCGGACCGGGGGGCGGGGACCCCTGTCTTTTTCATGAATACGGAATATTACATAAGACCCCGTCCCGTTTTGCCATCCCAATGTCCCGTTTTTGTCTCAAGGAAATATGGTCAGCCTATTCTATGCCTCCTTCCATTAACACCTATACAAATCACAGCTTGCTCAACCCTGGTGGCTAGCCCTGGTTGAATGCACAAAGCACAATTGGCTGCATTTGGCTGCTACCCCAGCCCAACCTGGGTCTGTCTTCTCCCCCATCTTAGCCTCTGGCTATGATCTCGGGGCAGCTGAGCCTCAGAAGCCTGGATCATTGAGGGCTGCGTCTGCCGTGGCATAGTTAAACCGTGGGTAGGCAAGTCACGAGAACGGCCGCAGCGTTCCAGAAGGAGGATGGTATACAATGGTTAACCAAAACCCCCAACAAGGGAAGTTCTAAGACAACTGTGTTTAATTCTCCCCCCCTTTCTTGGCTAAGTTGCTCCTACTTAATTGTTTTAGAGGGCTGGGGATGATCTGCTTTACGGTCCCCACTTCAGAGGAGGGGTGTGAGCGAGACCCTTGGGGGCTGGAAGCCGAGACTCCTGAGCAGCTTCCAGGTTTCGTCTTGCAGAAATCCTTCCCCCCGGCCACCAAGTTCTCTTCTGACTTTGCGCAGAGTCCAAGCATCTCCTTTCAGGGGGAGGGGGGTGGATTTTGCCGAGCTCAGTGGGGTTCACAAAGCAGGACTGGAGCCAAGCATTAGTTATCAAAATATAAGCGTTTGGGAACGCCGGCGATACTTCGGCCAAAGAAATAAACCACTTGCAGGCTTCCCAGGACGGTCTGATTCGCACAACATGCTGCAATCCGGCTGGGTTCCCACAACATGCCGAGCCACGAGTCCTGAACCTTACAGGTAGTCCTCGCTTAACAACCATTCGTTTAGTGATGGTTCGGACTTACGACGGTGCTGGAAAAAACCCGACTTACGACCGGTCCTCACACTTACGACCGTCGCAGTGTCCCCGCAGTCACGTGATTGTGATTTGGGCACTTGGCAACTGGTTTGCATTTGTGATTGTTGCAGCATCCTGTGGTCACATGATCGCCATTTTTGACCTTCCTGGCCAGCTTCTGGCAAGCAAAATCAATGGGGAACCGCGAGATTCGCTTAATGACCACGTGGTTCCCTTAACACCCGTGGTGATTCACTTAATGACCGCCGCAAAAAAGGTCATAAAATCGGGTCGGATTCAGTTAATGACCGCTTTGCTTAGCAACTGAAATTCCGGTCCCAATTGCGGTTATTAAGCGAGGACTACCTGTATTTTAGCGAGTTCACCAACCTCTCGCAACTTGTTAACACCAGGACTACCAGATCTGTGCTGTAAAACTCTGGGTTAGCCCTAGATGCGCCAAAGACACGGGAATTTTGCAGACTAGTAGAGAAACCCTTGAATAAATAAGACCCAGATAACTGACCAAGCATATGGTGTAATTGGACTGAGATATTTCCTGGATCTGATTACGTGTGTTCAGTGGGTGTGCTCACAAAACCATCAACTAACCACGCTGGCTGGTTTGCAAACACTGGATGCATCCGTTCACACAACTCCTTTGCCCAGACCAGGTTAACCAACAGCTGATGGTTTATTCAGACAACATGCTAACCTAGGTTGGTATTGACCTGGATGAGGCTGCTTTTTTTTTTTTTTTTTTTTGGCATCTTGGCGTTCTGTTCAAACTCAGCCCATTTGGTCAGTTCATGGTTTACCGTTCACTGCCTTGTGAGGAAGCTGGCTTAATTCAGGAAGCAGGTTAGGTTTGTTGTGGTTAGACACAAACTGGGCAAAGGTAGTGGGGTGTGCGAAGGGATCGCTTCACTGGTTTAAGCAATGGAGAAAGGGGGTCTTCCTGCTGAGGGTTCTCACTTGATCCCCCAGATCTTCCCCAGGCTTCACCCGCTTATTGAGGATGTATCAGCTGCAGAAGGGGGAGGGGCTCTTTGGCAGTGGATGGGGGTCGGGACAAAGTGGGGCTTGGGGGGCTGGGTGCCCCCCCAAGTTGTCTTCCACCTGAGTGCTGAGTGTATAGTCTTGGAGCATGAAAGTTTGCTGATCCTGGCTTGGGAATTGCAGATGACTGCAGAGACTGCACATGGCACTCTGTACATGTCCAGAAACATTCTTCAGAGAAAAGGTGGAAGGAAAGAAGGGAGGAAGGAGAATAAGGAAGGAAGGAAAAAGAATTGGGAAGGAAGGAAGGAAGGAAGGAAGGAAGGAAGGAAGGAAGGAAGGAAGGAAGGAAGGAAGGAAAAAGAATTGGAAAGGAAGGAAAGAAGGGAGGAAGGAAAAAGAATTGGAAAGGAAGGGAGGAAGGAAGGGAGGGAGGGAGGGAGGGAGGGAGGGAGGGAGGAAGGAAGGAAGGAAGGAAGGAAGGAAGGAAGGAAGGAAAAAGAATTGGAAAGGAAGGAAGGAAGGGAGGAAGGAAGGAAGGGAGGAAGGGAGGAAGGGAGGAAAAAGAATTAGGAAGGAAGGAAGGAAGGAAGGAAGGAAGGAAGGAAGGGAGGGAGGGAGGGAGGGGAATAAGGAAGGAAGGAAAAAGAATTGGAAAGGAAGGAAGGAAGGAAGGAAGGAAGGAAGGAAGGAAGGAAGGAAGGATAAGAAGGAAGGAAGGAAAAAGAATAAGGAAAGAAGGAAAAAATGGAAAGGAAGGAAGGAAGGAAGGGAGGGAGGGAGGGAGGGAGAATAAGGAAGGAAGGAAAAAGAATTGGAAAGGAAGGAAGGAAGGAAGGAAGGAAGGAAGGAAGGAAGGAAGGAAGGAAGGATAAAAAGGAAGGAAGGAAAAAGAATAAGGAAAGAAGGAAAAAATGGAAAGGAAGGAAGGAAGGAAGGGAGGAAGGAAGGAAGGGAGGAAGGGAGGAAGGGAGGAAAAAGAATTGGAAAGGAAGGAAGGAAGGAAGGAAGGGAGGGAGGGAGGGAGGGGAATAAGGAAGGAAGGAAAAAGAATTGGAAAGGAAGGAAGGAAGGAAGGAAGGAAGGATAAGAAGGAAGGAAGGAAAAAGAATAAGGAAAGAAGGAAAAAATGGAAAGGAAGGAAGGAAGGAAGGAAGGAAGGAAGGGAGGGAGGGAGGGAGGGAGGGAGAATAAGGAAGGAAGGAAAAAGAATTGGGAAGGAAGGGAGGGAGGGTTGGAATTTATTTCCATTTCCAGTTCAGGAAACTTCGCACCACAGTACACTTTCTGCCCCTATCTCAAAGCAAGCAGATTTACCCCTTTCCTGGGGAGAGTTATAAACACCGTTGCTTGACTTTCTGCCTGCCGTCATCCCCTATATACATTTTATTTAATGACGGGGCTTTGATTTGTTGTTGTTCAGTCGTTTAGTCGTGTCCCCATGGACCATAGCACGCCAGGCCTTCCTGTCCTCCACCGTCTCCCGGAGTTTACTCAAATTCATGTTCATTACATCGGTGATGCTATCCAACCATCTCATCCTCTGCCGTCCCCTTCTCCTTTTGCCTTCAGTCTTTCCCAGCATCAGGGTCTTTTCCAGGGAGTCCTCTCTTCGCATTAGGCGGCCAAAGTATTTGAGCTTCAGCTTCAGCAGCTGTCCTTCCAATGAGCAGTCAGGGTTGATTTCCTTTAGGATTGACTGGTTTGACCTCCTTGCAGTCCAAGGGACTCTCAAGAGTCTTCTCCATGGTGGAGGACAATTAGCTAAACCCTCACCCTGTCCCTGTCCCAATCCAGAGACAAACAGGAGCCAGATGGTTGCCACTCTGCAGGGAAAGCTCTGCCTTTCTGCGTCTCTGGGCCTCCTTTTCCCACCTCGAAATCCACCCCCCAGCCTTTCCTTTTTCCGTCTCCTGCAGGGATTCTATGCCAGCGATGTCCGCAGATCCAAGTTGGCCTCCCCCCAAAACCTCCAGCCCAGAATAAAAAGGAAAACTCCCACCCTCCTCAAAATCTGCAGTGAGGGCCCCCCGAAGGGTGGGGCTCTTGACACATCATTCTTTGCATCATGGCTGCCCTAAGCCAAAAACTGGGATCGTTACAGAGAACATGGACAGGAAAAAAAAGAAGGAGAAGAAATGTTAGCAACAGAACCTTGGTAAAAAAAAAAAAACCTCCTCTTGCAAAGAAGACCCAGCCAAGTGTCAATTCAGAAGCTGTGCAGGGACAGAGCTTTGAATCCGTGGATGGGAGACCACCAGGAAATCTTAAGGCTGGAGGCTAGGCTAGGAAGACCAGCGATTTTTTCTTTTTTCAATCCAGAAGTGGCAAAAAGACCTGCGTGGCTTTGTCATTTGGAGCTGAACTTGACCTGATGGAGATTTGACTTAATAAACCATGGCTTAACCTAAGCTCTGAGACTGACTGAAGAAAGCTAGAGAAGATTAAGGTTGGGGGAGCTTGAAAGAAAGGGGATCTGTCTGAATCCAGGCAGAATTTAGCTGACCTAAAGTTGAGGATAAGCTTGAATGGAAGAAAAGCCAAACAAGACTTTGGTTGCATAACACGCTGGCCATAAAGCTCCTTTCAAGTGCCAGGAACTCAAGGCTGCAGAAAAACAGTCAGGAGAATTAAATATGACCAAGCTTGAGCAAAATTTTCCCCATTCCCAAAGTAGAGCCAAGTCTCGGTATCTTTTAACGCAAGAGAGGAACCCAGATCAGTTTGGGGGAGAGCCTAGATATTGATTTAATTGTTTGCCCTCCAATTGCAGCCCGGAGTGGTTAAAAATTATAAAAGGAAGAGAGAGGGAATTGCAGTCCCTAAGGCATAATTTATGGCAGGAGGACCTAGCTTACATGTGGCTTCTTCAGCCAAACACGGTTCAAGCCCCACTCAGCGCCATGTGTGAACCCCATTTTGAGCAGTGCCCCTAGAAAAGGAGACAAATTCAACCTCTTTTTCTTTTGAGCAATATTTGGGGTTCCCCAGATCCCCAGTTTAGATCCCTGTTCGGTTTGCACGCTGCGTTTAACCCAGGTCAGGGAAAACCAGGCCGTTTAGCCAGGTCCAGGAGCACCAAAACAGGGACGCCATCAATCAAAGGCGCGAGTTTCTCAATCCGGGATGGGAAAAAGATTTTGTTTGAGTCAGCAGGCTTTTAAAATCAGGGCAGAGGCTCTGATGGATGGGAAGCAGTGCTGGGTGGTGGAATGCATGACTTCATCTCAACTCTGCACCAGAAACTCGAGCAAGCAGAACAGATGGAGGAAGGTCAGGGCAAGAGACCACCAGAGCAAGGGACGGGCGGCTGGTTCAGGGGTGGCCAGGAAGCCCACTCAGGGGTCACCGAGGGCCTAGACAAGAAGCAGGGAAGGAACCCTGCGAATGGATCCAGGGCCGAGAAAGGGGTGTTTGATTTTTCTGGAAGGGCCAAAGACTTGTGGTCCACAGCAAGTGAGTTTTCCTGCAGCTCGGCCCAGGGTGGAGCCCGGCTTAAGCAGGAGATGATGGGGGCCCATAGCCAAAAACATCTGGAGAACAGAGTTGGCATTGCCAAAATCATCATCATCATCATCTGGGGAACAGAGTTGGCATTGCCAAAATAATAATAATAATAATAATAATAATAATAATAATAATAATAATAATAATAATTGCAGCTTTACTTGGAACAGCTTACATCATGCGACAATACCTTTAATATTATTAAACAACATCTGCCATCTGCTTTCCCAGGTCCTTGGGAAGGGCTAGGTAGATGGACAAAAATGCCAAATCTAGCCTAAACATCTGGCTGACTATACAACCAACAACAACAACAACAACAACAACAACAATAATAATATACACACAATTGCACGGCCTTGAAGAGGAAGGAGGAAGAAGGATGATGTGTAACCAAACTGGCTCGCAGGTGACTCGGCCCAAGGAACCAGTTCCGAGCTGGAATGGCCTCTGAGCATATGCAGAAGAGAAGCGGAATTGGGGCTGGGAGGGGTGGCAGTTTGAAGAAGACGACGAGGGTGACTTGAGACACGTGCAGAGTTTGTGCCTCTCCCTGTGGAGAAAGCCCAACTGCTGTTTAGGTGTCAAGTCTAAATGATCGTAGCTTTGCAGGCCAGGCTGAAACCCAACTGGTCCTGTTTACAAAATAAAACCATTTGGGGGGAAAAAAATCCCTCCTAAAAATGTTGGGAACAAAAATTTGGACTGAAGAGGGTCAGCTGAGTTAAGCAGAAGTGGATGCCAAAAATGGTCCAGCTCACGCTTGAAATATTAAGATGTGACAAAAGATGTGACAAAAGATGTGACAAAAGAAGAGATGTATTCAGAGTGCTGCTATCTTCTTAGCTCTCCCATCAGAAAGAAATGAATTGATTAGTCTTTTCTTGCTCTCACCAATGCCCTTTACCTTTATAACTTCAGATATAAAATCTGGTTACTTATTGGGCTAACTAATGATGATTTATTGAATAAGCCACCAAATGCTGGGTTTGTATGACAGGTTAAGCCCAAATCAGCCGCACTGTGTCTCTGTCTGCTGCACAAACCTAGTCCTTTTCCTTATTATGTTTTGCTACAGTTCGTTTAATACAAGTTTATTAAATAAACCAGAGTTGGCTGGGCTTCCACGACACCCCAAAGCTACAAGCCCAGATTTATAAGCAGGTTTGGCCTGCTTTAAGGCGAAACTAAACGAGTCCCAAATTTCTGAATGCACATTCCCAGACCAGAAGGGGATCCCCACATAGTTTTAAAAGGGAATTAGGCCAAAAGGGTGAAGCAACTCCCTTTGGCTTGATCCAGCCTTCTCAGCGCCTTCCTTGGGAGCAGAGCCTCCATGTTCAACAGCACTGTACCTCGGTGGCTGGAAACACAGGCTTTTTCGGCATTCAGCTGGCCTGATCCTGCAGCAGTTTTCCCGATGGGAAGCTGGCTGGCTTTACGAGCCCGGCGGTGCCCACGGAGCTGCTGCAGCGCCCAGCTCCAGTTCGCTGCCTCCGAGGTGGGACAGCAGCCGAGAGGCCCTGTGATTGGAGCCAGGTGGATGTGGGTAATGGGCCGGGCGCTTGACAGCATCCTTCCTCCTCTCCGCCCCACCCCCTGGGGAGTGAGTCAGCCCGGCAAACATCTGGCGAGCGCATTCGCTCACGTCTGATGCAGGCACCCCACCCCGTGCTCGGCTTCTCTGTTCCAAACGCCCAACGCCAAGCAGACCTGCCTCAGCAGCTGAGCTTTTTCTCCCCAAACCTCAAACAGGCCAGGGCTTATAAACGGTCCCTGACCCCTCACTGAACGTCCAAGAGGTCCATCCGCCCCACCCGTCTCCCACCTCGAACCCAGCAGCCTCTAACCACTAGGTGACCGCTGCCTGCTCCGAACTCTGCACATGATCTGGCCTTTCGTCGGCGGGCTGGACTCGGCTGCCCCCAGCCGCCTCCTTCCAGGGCTTCATCCTGCCGATGAAATCAGGAATGACAGGCGTGCCCCCCAATCTGGCACAGTCCAGGCGTTTTGCACACAGCTTGGGATTCTGGGACTTGCAGTCCAACAGGTGTGGAAGGAAAGGAGCCAAGACAGGAGGCGGGGAAACCCTGGATTTTCTTTCCAGCAGCCTACGAACCGGAGGGGCAACGTGAAAAGAAAAGCAGTGCCTCTGCCCATGGACAGAGGGCAAAATTGCCTGCTTCCATGCAACAGGGGAGTTCCTCTTTGCATTGTCACTGCTACAGGTAGTCCTCACTTAACAACCACAATTGGGACTGGAATTTTGGTTGCTAAGCGAAGTGGTCATTTAAGCGAATCTGACCCGATTTTACCACCTTTTTTGTGGTGGTCGTTAAATGAATCATGCAGTTCTCCATTGATTTTGCTTGCCAGAAGCTGGCCGGGAAAGTCAAAAATGGCGATCACATGACCATGGGATGCTGTGATGGTCATAAATGCGAACTGGTTGCCAAGCACCCAATCGCAATCACGTGAGCGCAGGGATGCTGTGACGGTCGTAAGCGTGAGGACCAGTCATAAGTTGTTTTTTTCCAGCACCGTCGTAAGTCCGAACCGTCACTAAACGAATGGTTGTTAAGCAAAGATTGTATTCTCTTTTCTCTAATGCCTTCCTCATAGAGCCCAAAATGCTTTGCTAGAGAGATGTTTTCCATCAGCACCTAGATATGTTGTCAAGCAAAAAGATTCTCTTCGTTTTCCCAAGTTGCTCTTAATGTACCTTAAGCTTTGTTTTTTAATTCCTGGACGGCTCTATTGGCACCAACTAAATGTGGTTAGTTTCAATCTGGGTTAAAGGTTGGCGGCTTAGTGTGTTCTGCTAACCAAATTGACAGGTCGGCGGCTTGGGCCAACGCAGGAAATGGGTTCATTCAGGAACCAGGTTTGGCGTGTTGTGTGAACGCAGCCCCGCGTTCTCGAGTTCGGCCTCCAAGTATCTTCAGGAACAGCTGGGAAATTTTCCCATCTTCAAGCCTGAAACGCTGCTAATATCCTGATACTATTGAAGCAGGTGGACCAGTGGTCTGGATAATCAGGCGACAATCTCTAGCAGAGCTTAGTGGGCGGGGCGGAGCCTGTTTACCCTTCGGATGGGAGACCACTCAGAAATCCTATCGCTATAAAAGTAGACCAGGAAGTCAGAAACCACTTCAGAAGAAAGCAATGCCCCATCACTTCTGTATTCTTGTCTAGAGCAGTGTTTCTCAACCTTGGCCACTCGAAGATGGGTGGACTTCAACTCCCAGAATTCCCCAGCCAGCATGGCTGGCTGGGGAATTCTGGGAGTTGAAGTCCACCCATCTTCAAGTGGCCAAGGTTGAGAAACACTAGTCCAGACAATGAAATGGATGTGTCCGTCAATATGCCAGACATTCAGTTCAATCTGAGGAAAGCCTTCACTCTTGAAATACACGGAAATAGACACACTGGTCTGATTGCAAGAGAGGCATCTGGCTTGTAAAGAATTCTTCCTCGGAGAGACGCAGCTAAGTTTAGGACGCGCTTAGCCTTTGCCTCCCAACCTCTCTCCAAGGGCCCGTCTTCGCCCCCAGAACGGAGGGTGGCATAGCCCTTAACTTCCCTTCCCAGCCTCTCTGCGTTCCATTTCCTGTGCTCTCAGGCCTGCGACGCACAGAAAGGGGAGGTCAGGCCAGATCCGGGCTCCCTCGGGATCCGGGATCCGCGCCAGCTGTGGGCCAGGGAGGCAAAGGGGCACAGGGTCGAGCGGGGACGGAAGCGTCTGCACAGCTGCACCCAGCTGGGGCCAGGAGGAAAAATCGGGATCCGGCGTCCCCGGTCAACAGTCTCCGTTCCCAGCAGGGCCCAGAGGTGACAGCTTGGCCCCAGATGTGCCCTTGCCTTGGATGGCCAGAGAGAACAGCAAATATTCCGGTGCTCAGGATCCACTGGGATTGGATGGCCTGGGTCAGAATCCTTGCGAGGAAATCGACTCAGGCAGGGTCGAATCCTGGGAACCGTGAGAAGAGCTGACGTGAAAAACCAGATGGCTCTTGAGGCTGTGCAGAGTGTTTTCCCCCACCTTTAGGTTCAGATTCATTTTGAATTTGCTCTCACATTCCTCCCAGACTCATTTGGGACCAGGGTGGGTTATAAATGCCATCAGACCGATCAATTGATCAATCAATCAATCATTGTTTCTTAGGGTCACAAACCCCATCATTCAGCACAAGTTCACTTTTCCAGTGTTTCTTAATAAGGGCCCTGAATGATGGGTGTTGTAGCAGAAAGCCAGCCAGGGCCCCAGCATTGGGAAAGAGGGACTCTAGTTATTGCTGGACTACAATACCCAGTAGCCCCAGCCAGCAGGACCCAAGGATGCCATGCTGGTTGCAGCTCAGCACCAGCAGAAGAATGATCCGACTTGCAACTGAAACCTTTCTCTAGTCATCCGTTCTTTGTTTCAATTAACATTTCCAGCAGAGTCTACAAAACAAATACAGAGGAAGAAAAGAATATATGCAAAGAGGAATGTCATCGAAGAATGAAACTGCATCTTTAAAAGCCTGGGAAAATAAACAGTGTGGGTACCCCAAACAAATGCAAGCTGATCATCAAGCTAACTTCTTCTGAAGATAATGTTTTATTCTTAAATTACCACCACCATGAAGCCTTGAGACTGGGTGGCCAACCCTGTGCCAGTTCGGGAGAGCAGAAATTAGTTTATTTTGCTAAATGCAAAGGAATGCAGACTTTTCTCCCAATGCACAAACGAAACTATAGTTAGCATTCAAATCTGCACTTCTCCAAGCGTGGCAATCCTCGTCGGTTAGATATAAAGTAAGCGGGGAAAAGAAAAGATTTGGGCGAATATATCCCTGTATCCTGAAAAAAAAGAGGCCATCGCAGATTTGGAGAAATGGAGAAAACTTTGGAGAAATGTGCAGAACTGAATTTGACGGCGTCGCAAAGGGCAAAACGGGGAGAAAGCAAACTCGGCAAATTTGCACCACTGAAGAGTAGAACTTGACCAGTTCAAATTCTCTCTGGCTCGTTGGTATCTTCCACATCATCCGGTTTGGCCTTCCGGTTGGGTGAGCGCGTTTTCCTGCACATCTGGAAAGGGCCAAACTGGAGAGACTCCGCAAAGATGGACGAGAAAAACAGCTCAGGATTCTTCCTGTGCAAATAATATTTGAAGAGAATTGGTCCGTTTGGTGGAAGCCATGAGGGGTTTCAGGGCAGGCTGTTAGGAAAATCTTTCTGTGGGTGACTTCTGGTGGGTGGATAAATTAATCACTTAGCCAGAACACGGTTCCTGATTCCAGAAGTCAGTAGAATGAAGCTAGAAATTAGGAGAGTTTTCTGTCCTCCCTTCAACCGTTAATGTTTACAGGTAGTCCTCGCTTAATGACCACAATCGGGACCAGGATTTTGGTTGCTAAGCAAAGCGGTCATTAAGCAAATCTGACCCGATTTCATGACCTTTTTTGCGGTGGTCTTTAAGCGAATCACCGTGGGCCTTAAGCAAACCACATGGTCATTAAGCGAATCATGTGGTTCCCCATTGATTTTGCTTGCCAGAAGCTGGCCAGGAGGGTCGAAAATGGCGATCACGTGACCAGGGGATGCTGCGACAGCCATAAGTGCGAGGACCGGTCATAAGTAGGTTTTTCAGCACCATCGTAAGTCCGAACTGTCACTAAACGAATGGTTGTTAAGCGAGGACTATCTGGCAATTCAAAAGCACGCAAATGCAAGTAGATGAATAGGTACCACTTCGGTGGGAAGGTAACAGCGTTCCGCGCGCGTCATGCCGGCCACATGACCGCGGAAGCGTCTTTGGACAACGCTGGCTCTTTGGCTAACAAACGGAGATGAGCACCGGCCCCTAGAGTCGGACACGACTGCACAAATGTGCGGGGGGAACCTTTACCTTTTTACCTGTAATTCAAGGTTTCTGTTGAATTCAGAGGCCGCAAGTTATGCTACAAGAATCACTGGAAGTTGGGTGGCATATAAATTTAATAAATTATTATTATCATTAAGACTGGAGTCTTGGCTAGGTTAGCTCATGGCTGCAGATTTGTGCAACACACTAAAAGTCATGAGAGTAACTTATAGATGCTGAAGCCTTTCTCTAGTTTTCTTTGTTTTATTTTATTTTCACACCACAAGAATTGTCGATCTTTGGGGCTGCAAACCAGGAGCGTGGCTATTCCCTTTCAAAACATTAACAGAAGATGCTGAAGGGTATTGGAAAACCAAACCAGGTTATTACGGCTTGAGATGGGCTTTCAGAATGCCCTGATCTAGGACGTCTGTAGCTTGAATCATGTCAACTGGATTTCTATTTTCTCAGTGGAAATCCACTGAGAAAATAGAAATCCAGTTGACATGATTCAAGCTACAGACAATTCCACCTGGATGACTGAGAACCTTCATCGACTGATCTAGGACGGTTCGAAGGGTTAGCCATGTTAGGACTTGGATAGGAGACCACCAGGAGATCTGAGACTACAGGTTAGATTGGGAAGTTAAAGAAAAATAAAATAAAATCCCTTTGTCAACAGCAAACCACTTCTGCTCTGTTGACGTGTCCCTGTGAGTCATCTGGAGCTGAGCTCATTTTGCAGGGAAGCTGACTTTTCGGAGCCTTCCCGGGCTCTGGGGACTGCAATTACCAGAATTCCCAGCCAGCCTGCTTGGGAACTGGGGCAAGCGTGTCATCAGCTGCCTAAACATTCTGCAATCTGCAACAGGTTTAAACTTTGCCTGCAATGCGATCCGGAAGAGCCAGGCAAGCGGGCTACCTTTCAGCTTCACGGCCCGTGGCAAGGCCTTCTGGGAGTTGTAGTTCGGAACAGCTGGAGAACCCAGGTGGCCACGGTTTTTGCAGTGGTTTACAATAGGGGCAAACTGTGCTACCCCTCTAGAGCAGTGGTGGCTGGCTGGGGAATTCTGGGAGTTGAAGTCCACAGGGCTTCAAGTTGCCAAGGTTGAGAAACACTGGAATTCTCTGCCAAACCTTGGTTAACTCAATCTCCGACAGCAGGCAAATAGGCCCGTGCTGCCCCCTGGTGGCGATTAGGTGAAACTGCGACCAGCTCACTTTGGTTTTAATCCCGGTGAAATTTTCAGGGAGGAAAAAGCATTAGAAAGATCTAAAATATGAGTGTTTGTGGGCAGCCAGCTGACCTCCATCCTCCTCCAGCCAAGCCCGAGTGATGCAACTTACAGATACGGCAACCGGTACGTCAGCAGATTTCCCTGCTCTTGAACGATGAAGACTTTTCGATTACCCCCGGCTCTTAAATTGGCTTTTAATTCGTATTGTTTGAGATTTTGAATGACTGCTCTGTTCTGCTGCTGTCAGAGTTTGGATGATGTTTTCATTCTGAATTTAATATGATTTTCTTGGGGATGTTTTTATTCCCATTGTGTCTGGTAAGGTTTTATTGTAAACGTCCGGGGCGGTTTGAGTTTTTGAAATGAACGAGTGAAATAAAATAAAATAAACCATTTGGGATGGCGATGGGAACGAGGGAGGTAACATGAGAAAGCTAAAAGGGAGGAGGAAGAGATTATGGGCTGGGAACCTCCATCTTTTAGGAGTTGGACAGCGAAGGACCCTGTTTTTGTATATATGTGGAAGATTCTGTTCCTTCTTTCTCAGCTCATCCTAAAAACGTAGTTGCATTGCAACAAATGAAAAAAAATAATACAAACCATTCTGGTAGAGGAGAATTAATTTTATTAAAATCCTTCCCCAATCCTAAACAATGATAAACATTGCAGAGAAAGAGATCCGGTGTTTGGAATTCCAAATCCTCCCTATTTCTCTCTCATTTCTGGAACCCACCAACAGGAATTTGCCTCCATCAGTCACTACTACTTTATTTTCCTAGAATGCCCCTGGTGGGATGGGTGGTTGAGGGCAAAATACATAGAAAACACTTTTGAAGACATAAAGTCAACTGGATCCTGACATTCACGTTGAGAAAAACAGGATTAACCGCAAATCCCTTGCAGAGCCCACGCAGGAGCAAATGTAACTGAATCCAAAGGGGGAAAAAAATCTAAAATCCATAGGACAACAGTACTTTTTTTAGGACAGTTTGGCAGGAAAAAGGACAACTGTGTAATCTTCGGAGTTCTGCAGAATTCTGTGTCTGCCAAGACCCAGGCTGAGATGGCACAGGCGTGACATTCCTTGCACTCTACTAATTTTGGGATGGATTTTGGAAGGAAGCAACGCGTCGAAAAGAAAAACAGATGGGTGGAAAGGAGGGAGTCGCAGAGCAATAAACTCCCGCTTGCCAATCATCCTGGAATGACTCAGCCCCGACCATCTGCTAAAAGGGCCAGCAACGTTGTGGAGTGGGAAGCGAAAAGCTAGAGCAGAGCTTTCCAAACTGTGTGTCGGGACACGTTAGTGTGTTGGCTGCAGTGTCTGGGTGTGTCGCGGCTGCTGCTGCCTCCGAGCCCTGCCAGGATTCCGCGCAGGTCCTCGTGCCTGCCTTGTGCCCGGCTGCCTCCAAACCTGCTGTGATTCCGCGCAGGTCCTAGTGCCTGCCTTGTGCCTTTCTGCCTCCAAACCTGCTGTGATTCCGCGCAGGTCCTAGTGCCTGCCTTGTGCCCTGCTGCCTCCAAACCTGCTGTGATTCCGCGCAGGTCCTAGTTCCTGCCTTGTGCCTTGCTGCCTCCAAACCTGCTGTGATTCCGCGCAGGTCCTAGTGCCTGCCTTGTGCCCTGCTGCCTCCAAACCTGCTGTGATTCCGCGCAGGTCCTAGTGCCTGCCTTGTGCCCGGCTGCCTCCAAACCTTCCAGGATTCCGCGCAGGTCCTAGTGCCTGCCTTGTGCCCGGCTGCCTCCAAACCTGCTGTGATTCCGCGCAGGTCCTAGTGCCTGCCTTGTGCCCGGCTGCCTCCAAACCTGCTGTGATTCCGCGCAGGTCCTAGTGCCTGCCTTGTGCCCTGCTGCCTCCAAACCTGCTGTGATTCCGCGCAGGTCCTAGTGCCTGCCTTGTGCCCTGCTGCCTCCAAACCTGCTGTGATTCCGCGCAGGTCCTAGTGCCTGCCTTGTGCCCTGCTGCCTCCAAACCTGTTGTGATTCCGCGCAGGTCCTAGTGCCTGCCTTGTGCCCTGCTGCCTCCAAACCTGCTGTGATTCCGCGCAGGTCCTAGTGCCTGCCTTGTGCCCGGCTGCCTCCAAACCTGCTGTGATTCCGCGCAGGTCCTAGTGCCTGCCTTGTGCCCTGCTGCCTCCAAACCTGCTGTGATTCCGCGCAGGTCCTAGTGCCCGCCCTGTGCCCTGCTGTAAGAGTGTGTCGTGAAATGATGCATGTCTAAAAAGTGTGTCACCAACATGAAAAGTTTGGAAAGCTCTGAGCTAGAGGTTCAAAAAGGTTTTGGGGAGGACCGGTGGTGGGTGGAAATGTGGATTCCTGCCCTGTTCTACTGTGGCTTCTGAGCGAGGAAGACGCCCCAGCGCTGGTCGCCGTTGGCACAGCGTTGTAGTTTCTCTTGCCACCCGGAAGCCATGGACTTAAACTCATCCTCTGAGAACTCCTGAGGATGAAGGAGAAAAGGAGAGACGGTATTAGGAACAGGGAGGAAGGAAAATATTCAACGTCAAGAATCTCGAGATGTTGCATCTCCTGTTCAACTTCTTCTCCACTCTGGTCCAGCCCCATGGAAGAGAAGCTATCAAAGAAGTGGGCCTCCCTCAAACAAAGAAAGCTTTGCTTCTTGGTGTTTCTGTTGCTACCGCTGGCTGTATAGTCCCCGTGGCTGTCCAGGTGTGCACGCACAGGTATTTGGGCCCTCGCGCTAAATTGCTACCCCACCTGAACAAATTTCTCCCGGCTTGTCTCCAGTTCTTGAAGCTCTTGGGTCAGTGAGGACACCATCTGCTCCGTCGAGTCCAAAGCTTTGACCTGCACAAATCCAGCCTCTTGCAATACCTGTGGAACGATAACGCGGGATGGAGCCATCGGATGGCAAGTGATGGGCCAGCTGGTGGTGGTGGAACAGGCTGGAGCTATGTGAATCCAGCCCTGCCAGAAATTTGTTCCACCTCACATAGAGTCCCCCCGTTGGAGGAGTTGGGCAGTCATATACATTTGATAGATAGATGATAGATAGATAGATAGATAGATAGATAGATAGATAGATAGATAGAGATGATAGATGAATAGATAATGTAAACCGCCCAGAGTTCCCCGTTGGGGGAGATGGGCGGTCATATAAGTTAAATAAATAAATAAAAATAAATAAATAGATGATAGATAGATGATAGATAGATAGATAGATAGATAGATAGATGGATGGATGGATGGATGGATGGATGGATGGATGGATGGATGGATGAATAGATGGATGAATAGATGATAGATAGATAGATAGATAGATAGATAGATAGATAGATAGATGATAGATAGATGATAGATAGATAGATAGATAGATAGATAGATGATAGATAGATAGATAGATAGATAGATAGATAGATGGATGGATGGATGGATGGATGGATGGATGGATGGATAGATAGATATAGATGATAGATGAATAGATAATAGATAGATGATAGATGGATGGATGGATGAATAGATGGATGAATAGATGATAGATAGATAGATAGATAGATAGATAGATAGATGATAGATAGATAGATAGATAGATAGATGATAGATGGATGGATGGATGGATGGATGGATGGATAGATAGGTATAGATGATAGATGAATAGATAATAGAAGATATATAGATATATAGATAGATAGATAGATAGATAGATAGATAGACGACAGACGACAGACGACAGACGACAGACGACAGACGACGGATAGATGGATAGATGATAGATGATGGATGGACGGACAGACAGACAGACAGACAGACAGATAGTCTACCTGGCCATAGTCTTCAGGGGTCAGCAGGTTGTACCTCCTCTGCTTGACATATTGGGTGAAAGCTTTGGACCACGGACGTAGCCCGCAGCAATAATCGGAGATCAGAAGCTGCCCGCCTGGTTTCAGCCATGACTAAGAAGAAGTCGGAGATGGCCGTGTAAGACAGAGTGTTTAAGACCGTGTTTCGCAAGCTTGGCCACTTTAAGCTGTATGGACTTCAACTCCCAGAATTCCCCAGCCAGCTGGCTGGGAAATTCTGGGAGTTGAAGTCCATACAGCTTAAAGTGGCCAAGCTTGAGAAACACTGCTCTAAGACATGCACAGTCTTTCACACTGGAGTAATGGGGGCCGGGACAATGCATTTTGAATGCTTTTGCTCTGCATACAGAGCAAACGACACACTACCGGAGCCCATGGAAATCAAACGTGGTTGCATTTTCCCTGGCGGAGGGTTGTTTCCAGGGTCCACAAGAAACAGGACCGCATTATTTTTTACTGGTGCCCCCAAACGATCAAATCTGAAATGTTTGGGGGGGGGAAATGGATCGCGTTCTTCTGCTTTTTTAAGGTAGCGCCCCCCATGTCTTATGCCCACTCCATCTCTGTCTTCCATCGTCCCCCCCACGCAGGCTGGCTGGGCATGATGGGAGTTGCAGTCCAACAGGCCTGAAGGATGCCTTGCCGAAGAAGATTGTCTTAAGGTCTCTGTCTTTCTGGTTTCTACACAGGGAGGGGGGGCCTTCCTCTATTTATCTGCAGGGGCGAGAAGGGCGAGAAGCACTCACCAGGAACTGCTGAAAAAGCCCGATTTTATCTTCTACGTGCAGGATGGTGTCTCGACTGTACACGATGTCGAAGGAGGCTTGTGGGAACCTTCTTCGGGTCACGTCGCTGATTTCAAACTGGACCTGGAAATGGGAAGGATTAGAGGGAAAACGGGGGCTCGAGGCTGGAAAACCGAGGATTCTCCCCCGCCAAGTGGAACCACTTCGGGAGGAATAGCCGCGACCCCCACCCTGCCCAAAGGAGACCATGTTGGAAGACGCCTGCAACCGGGACGACCACGATAGAGGCAGATCGATAGGCTTTCGGTTTAAGCGTCATAAAAACGAATTGAAACCAGCAAAATTCTTCCCCTTAAACAAATATTTTCTCCCTGCTATCAGATGATAAACATTACAATTGTTATATTCAAATGTGCTTCTCTTACTTGGTAAAGTTTTGGGGTTATTAGTGCAGTGGGGGTTTTAACCGACCCAACCCAACCATGGTTTGTTTCCTTATTTCTTACTCTCGTCCCCACACTTGACCCAAACCAGCATGTGGTGGGGAGTCTTAGAGAGAAACCCAGTTCTGACCATGCACTGATGTTATATATGCAGGTAGTCCTCGACTTACGATCATTTGTTTAGCGACCGTTCGAAGTTATGACGGCACTGAAAAAAAGTGACTTACGAACGGTCCTCACACTTATGACCGCCGCAACGTCCCGCAGTCACGTGATCAAAAGTTGATCCGTCCGTCCGTCCATCCATCCATCCAACCGGCATGTATTTACAACAGTTGCAGCATCCTGGGGTCACATGATCGCCATTTGCGACCTTCCCAGCTGGCTTTCGACAAGCAAAACCAATGGGGGAAGCCGGATTCACTTAACAGCCACGTGATTCGCTTAATGACTGCAGTGATTCTCTTAACCACCGTGGCAAAAAAGGTCGTAAAATCGGGCGTGGTCACGTGATGCCTCACTTAATAAGTGCATCACTTAGCGACTGAAGTTCCTGTCTCAGTTGTGGTCGTAAGTCGAGGACTACCTGCATATGTTAAAAAAATACAGCGGGCCTGATGCCCAGGGATAGGATTTACCTATTGTAAACCGCCCAGAGTCTACTACGGAAGAGATGGGCGGTGATAAATTTGACTAATAAAATAAATAAATAAATAAAGGAGGGAGGGAGGGAGGGAGGGAGGGAGGGATTCACGAGTTAGGAGTCCAAACTGACAAGATGGCGCATGGCACATTATGATCTTAATGTGCACGTGTTCTAAAGAGGTGAAGTTTGCATCGCAGCCAATTTTGGCCACCTCCCCAAATCCTTCCCTAACTGAAGAATTATCCTGCTTGCATTCCCTGTCAGTTCCCTGTCTTGTTCTCACCAACGAACTGGGTTCCTTCTGCGCCCGTTCCAAGGCCATCTCCACCATGTTGGATGAAAGATCCAGGCCTAACACTTCCACCCCAAATTCCTGCAGAGAAAAATACGTAAGCGACTCGCTCGGACCAGGCGGCCGGTCAGGCCTGGAGCTGGCCCAGTTCGGTTCTACAGCGCCCAGCTGCTGTTCGAGTTTTTCCATTCCGTTTAAAGAAAAGAGAAAAGAGTGCCCCGGAGCATTGGCAGAGTGCTTTTCCGTCACTGCTGTGGAAAACCATGGTCACAGTAACGATGGGATATTCCCGGGAAGCTCTGCATGGAGGAAGGTGCGGACATTCCTTGCGGGCAAGCCATTGGCCTGTTTGAAGTGAGGCCAAGAAACCTTCAGGGACCTGTCCAGGCAGTCTCCGAGAATCAGACGCGATGGAATGGATTAAAATATATAAAAAATATATACCTTAGCCAAGTAGAAATCGCTACCCCCAAGTCCACAGCCCACATCCAGCACACGTTGACCTGGCTTCAAATCCAGCAGGCGTACCAGCTCCTGGGGAGAGATTGGGGACGTTAGCTGGGCTTCAGATTCACCTGTCAGGGAGAACATTTTGTCCTAATCCATCCATTCCCTGATCTGGCACCCCGCAGGTCGTTGGAACTACAATTCCCAGCATTCCTGGCTTTTGGCCATGCTGGCAGGAACGCTAGGGATTGTAAACCCGACTCATCTGGGGGTGCAGATTAGCGAAGGCCAGTATAGAGAGGTTGCCGTTGAACTAGGGAAGTCAAAAACCGGGCAGCTGCGTTTTAATCACGGTTGGTTAATCATGGTTGGTGTTGGGGAATTCTGGGAGTGGAAGTCCACCCGTCTTAAAGTGGCCGAGGTTGAAAAACACTGTCTTAGATGCTGCTCTAGCGGTGATGGGATGACCTTGGCTTAGCTAATGTGGATCAGAGGAATATTGCTATTCTTTCATTAGATTTATATCTCACCTTTCTTTCAGGAGCTTTGGGTGTCATACATCGTACTCTTGTTTTTCCCCATAACAACATCCCTGTCAGGTACGCTGGGCTGAGAGGGAGGCCTGGTCCAAAATCCCCCAAGGAGTTTCAGTGGCCGAGGGGGGATTTGCCCTCTATTGCTCTCTATTCCTAAAAGCAACAGAATCAGTCGCAACAACCAGGGCAGAAATAAGCCCTAGATTCAGAGTATAGTCGAAGGCTTTCACGGCCGGAATCCGATGGTTGTTGTGGGTTTTCCGGGCTGTGTGGCCGTGTTCTGGCAGTTTTGGTTCCTAACACACCCTCTCAGCAGCTATAAACAGCAGCAGGAACACACACCCTCCACTTGGGCACAGAGAGAATCTTCTAGCTGTGCTCCTGTCCTCTGAAGATGCCAGCCACAGCGACTGGCGAAACGTTAGGAACCAAATCTGCCAGAACACGGCCACACAGCCCGGAAAACCCACAACAACCTAGATTCAGAGTTTGCCCAAACTCACATTACCTTGGTGCTATGCAAGCCGCCCACGCTGACGAACGCAGGTCCGAAGATCCATTCGTAGCGCCGGATGCTCCGAGTGGCATACTGTTCGCTGTCTAGAAATTTCTGGAACGTGTCATATCCAAGCACGCTTTTGGGGTCCCGGCAGGCTTTTTGGAGAAGCCAGCAAATCTGATTCTGGTTTTGCTTTCTCTGGAGGGTAAACAAACAAAGAAACAAAGAAACCAACTTGGAGTTAGAACTGAGAATATAAGAATCACATTCTGTTTGTGCTTTAAGGTCAAGTTTCTAGTCCCCCATGTCTTTGCAAACTGAGACCACCTTGGCAAAAACTTGGTCAGTTTAAAAAAAGAAAGCCAGGTTGTTTTGTAATTTTTAATTGTAAGCTGCCCAGAGAAACTGGGAGTTGGGTGGCCTATAAACTGGATAGACGGTAGAGGGACAGTAGAGATGATACAGATAGATAGGTAAATGATAGATGATAGAGACAGACAGACAGACAGACAGACAGACAGACAGACAGACAGACGATAAATAGGAGGCGGATGGATGGATGAATGGATGATAGATATATACTGTAGATCAGAGCTTTCCAAACTGTGTGTCGGGACTCGTGTGTCATGTCAGCTGCAGTGTCTGGGTGTGTCCCGGCTGCTGCTGCCTCCGAGCCCTGCCAGGATTCTGCGCAGGTCCTAGTGCCTGCCTTGTGCCCTGCTGCCTCCAAACCTGCTGTGATTCCGCGCAGGTCCTAGTGCCTGCCTTGTGCCTTGCTGTCTCCAAACCTGCCCTGCCAGGATTCCACGCAGGTCCTAGTGCCTGCCTTGTGCCCTGCTGCCTCCAAACCTGCTGTGATTCCGCGCAGGTCCTAGTGCCTGCCTTGTGCCCTGCTGCCTCCAAACCTGCTGTGATTCCGCGCAGGTCCTAGTGCCTGCCTTGTGCCCGGCTGCCTCCAAACCTGCTGTGATTCCGCGCAGGTCCTGGTGCCTGCCTTGTGCCCTGCTGCCTCCAAACCTGCCCTGCCAGGATTCCACGCAGGTCCTAGTGCCTGCCTTGTGCCCGGCTGCCTCCAAACCTGCTGTGATTCCGCGCAGGTCCTGGTGCCTGCCTTGTGCCCTTCTGCCTCCAAACCTGCCCTGCCAGGATTCCACGCAGGTCCTAGTGCCTGCCTTGTGCCCGGCTGCCTCCAAACCTGCCCTGCCAGGATTCCACGCAGGTCCTAGTGCCTGCCTTGTGCCCTGCTGTAAGAGTGTGTCGCGAAACGATGCATGTCTAGAAAGTGTGTCACCAACATGAAAAGTTTGGAAAGCTCTGCTGTAGATAAATAGATGATAGATAGATGGATGGATGGATGGATGGATGGATGGTAGATATATAGGTATATAATAGATGATAGATAGTTAGATAGAGATCTGTCCATCTGAGGAGGCTGCCCTAATTTTTCTTGTAGGTGAGAACCAGAGGAGATATTCTGCTTGGGCTCAGAGGCACCCTTTCAGAGTATCGAAAGAGGAATCGGAAAGGAAGGAGCTGTTACCTTTATGTAAGTCTGCACTGACCGGGACAGGACAATCTCAAAGCCATAGGACTGATTTCCAATCTTCGCTCTGGCTGAAGTGAGGAGATGGTTGTATTCTGCAGGCTTTCGGTACAACGAAGGGTTAAAACTTCTTGGGCTGTTTCCTAAAAGAAAGTGGGGCGGGGGAGAAAGCCAACATGTTGGTGGGGAAAGAACTGGGCATCCAGGTGAATTCAAAGTGCAGCCTTGGATAAATTCATTGGGGAGGGACGATAAACCAGGATTTTCAGCTTGCAAGCAGAACATTCCAATTTTAATCTCAGGCTTTGTCCGATATCCAAGGGTAGAGGTGTGGAAAACTGGCCCTTATTTGTTACTCTTGGGATCAGACCTTTCTCTAAAACCATGAGGACTAGACACTTTTGAGACAGACTGAATTGCTCGAGCTTTGTATAAGACGTATCTCAAGGTAATTCCTTGCAACTTCTCCAGATGGAGCTGAAAAAGATCCTAGGCTCAAAACATGGAGATCTGCAAAGCATTGACTAGAGCAGTGTTTCTCAACCTTGGCCATTTTAAGATGGGTAGACTTCAACTGAAGTCTACTTGAAGTCCACCCATCTTAAAGTGGCCAAGGTTGAGAAACACCGGACTAGAGACATACTAAATTGGGAGGACCAATATTTTGAGTTTTTCTAAGATTACCTCCTGACCTGGATCAATGGATGTTCTGAATGAAAACTACCAATGGGTCGTTTGTGGTTCAGTACATTGGGGGAATCCAGCGATTATCTCTGCAAGTTGTGAAAACCATAAACTGGGTTATTTGTCTGTCCCATGCAATGTTAAGTAAACACAGCAATTAGTTTGCTAACCTGCCTCTAGAGTTTAGCAGGTTGTGTGAAGGCAGCTGAAAGTACGGTTGTTACACAGTACTTGCAAATATGAAGGTTATGGAGGTGTACCGCCCTCTGGTGGCTGAGGTTGGCTATTGCACGTGTCCCCAAAAGCCTGTGCATTCCAAAGGACTGTAAATATGCTGCCCTCTGGTGGCTGAGAGTGGTCATTACAGTATTCTTGGAAAGGACTCCATTCTAAAACAGGAGGAAGGAGAACAACAAAGCAACAGACAGAACAGCTTTGTCAAAGGAGAGCACAAAGTCTGCCCTCTGCTGGCTCCATTTGGTCATTGCACCTCCTAAGGTGGTGGCGCTGCTTTAAAAGGTTGCAAAATACTGTCCCCTGGCGGTTGAGTTTCAGCATTGCACCAGTGAGAAAAACGTTTGCACTCAAGCTTTTAGCCATGTTACCGTCGTCATCATCATCATCTCGGTAAACCTACTTTGGTTAGTTTATGGTTCAATATTTTGGCTGGTTCAGGAACGAAATTAAGTGCATCTCAGTCTGTTTAATGCAGCCAACATTGCTGTATCCATGTTTCCCAATCTCAGACACTTCCAGGTGTGTAGACTTCAACTCCCAGAATTCCACAGGCGGCAGGACCACCGCCGAGAATTCTGGGAGTTGAAGTCCACACACCTGGAAGGGCCCAAAATTGGGAAACCCTACTCTGGATGCAAGCTCAACCCTCAAAGCCTCGGTTTCCAAATTTGCTTCGGATCTGGTTTCTCAGCAGGACTCACCCGACTGGTAGAAACACGATTCACGGAAGAAAATATGGCCCTGCGGTCGTAGCCACCGAAGCATCTTCTGGGCCAAAGCACTCAGCTCGGCATCCGAGAGGTACATAAATAGCCAGTTGGAGAAGATGAGGTGGAAGCTACAATACGAAGGAAAATTAAGCTGTCAAAAGAACTGAGATTCCCATTGGCATTTCAACTTTACATTTTACATTCCATAGTTTGAAATCAGAAGCGTCAGCATCCTGGCTATGAATAAAGCTTGGTGTTTTGAGGAACTTTTGGTATTGGGGGGCATGTCTGCGTTTCCTAGCGAGGAATGTTTGCCAGGATAAAATTGGGGTCTTGCATTTTTTGAGGCTTTTTTTTAAAAACCCAAGTCTGCTTGGTTAGTTTATGGCTACAGGTAGTCCTCACTTAACAACCATTCGTTTAGTGACGGTTCGGACTTACGACAGTGTTGAAAAAACCGACTTACGACCGGTCCTCACACTTACATCTGTCACAGCATCCCCCCGGTCACGTGATCACAATTTGGGCCCTTGGCAACCGATTTGCATTTATGACCGTCACAGCATCCCGTGGTCACGTGATTGTCATTTTCGACTTTCCCAATCAATTCAGATTTCCCTTTAGTACGAACATATTGATTTTGATTCTTGGGGTCTCATAAGATTCTCACTTTGGGGACCTTCTAAGTTTTGGGTTGGTTTACTTTAACGCTCATTGTATTGTCGAAGGCTTTCACGGCCGGAGTTCGATGGCTGTTGTGGGTCTTCCGGGCTGTGTGGCCGTGTTCTGGAAGTTGTGGTTCCTAACGTTTCGCCAGCATCTGTGGCCAGCATCCTGCCCTCTGAAGATGCTGGCCACAGATGCTGGCGAAACGTTAGGAACCACAACTTCCAGAACACGGCCACACAGCCCGGAAGACCCACAACAGCCATTAAACGCTAATCTTTACAGAATTTCAATTCAGCTCAGCAAACTTGAAAATCTGCTTTAAGATGTTTGCCCTTAAATGTAGTCTGTCAATTCTCACGCAGAGCTCTCTATGTTGTGTTTGCATTTTGCCTAACATATTGCTGTAAACCGTTTTCCTGATTTTTGTGGCTGTCTGGCATTTGTTTGAAAATGAGACATTAAATCGGCTTGCATTAGGATGGATGTCTCTCTCATTTCTGTTTTTACGTTTCAGATTGTAAATTACTGCTCTTGTATTGGGCAAAGTGATATAGCTAGCTAGCATTGGAGTTGACCAAATAAATGTGCCGCCTGTTCGCGCCTCTGGCTTGGCAATTCCAAGTTGGTAACATCAGCCTGTAAAAACGTGATGTTGGTCCGATGCCCATTTTCTTGCTGATTCCGGTTCAGGAAGCCATTCATAAAATCAACCGCCGTAACGTGATGGGCTAATTCTGCCAGCGGTCCAGTGAATCGGCTGAAAAGAACAGAAGGAAGGAATTACATACAATTTTGGAACTGTGCAGGGTTATGAATTTAACCTGGTTAGATGTCATTTTAGGGGTAGAATTAAAAAATTTAAAAAATCTGTTAGGAGATTTACAGATATTAGACCAAAACACTTAACCTATTTATAGTCCTTCGTTTTATAGAGTTTAGCTCTATATTATTTTCTACTATAATTTACATTTAATAAAGAGTTTATAAACTTTAGATTTGTAGGTTATACACATGTAGTTCTTAATTTATAGCGGATAACCTCATGGGTATTCTATAGTCAGCACAATTCATGTACCTACTTGTAGCAATCAGTTTATACAGTAGGTCGTATTCTCATAGGCATTTTACATAAAGACATTGTGGTTGCAGTTTTGTGATCAATTTTGTATTGTTCTATACTTTGAGCTGGTCAAAGGCAAAAAACAAATATTGATTGCCCTCTCTCTCTTGCACACGGCAGGCCAACATGTCTAAGGAGGAGATGGGCAGAAGGCCAAGCAGAAACAATAAGGGATTCGTCGATGAAGGTTCTCAGTCATCCAGGTGGAATTGTCTGTAGCTTGAATCAGGTCAACTGGATTTCTATTTTCTCGGTGGAAACGTTTCGCTCCTTATCCAAGGAGCTTCTTCAGTCTGAGCAAAGTTTGTAAGGGAATCCTTAAATGTGTTTCTAGGGTGGCTGTGTGACCTTGCACCTGGGGCTAGGTCATGGTTATTTTGAGATGTTTATTTCTAAGTCCCTTTATCATCCAAAGGAGGATCGTTAAGATTACCTTGCTGTTGTTGAGATTGCGAAACGGTCTTAATCTTCCTAGGCACAGAAGACAAAGCAGGAAGGAAAATAGGGGAAAGATTGTGCCTGAGGCCCCCACCTCTATTCAAAGAAGGATTTTCCAAGTTGGCATAAATGGATTCCTTGACCCCTCTTTCAAACCACTTATCTTCCCTGTCTAAAATGTGAACATTAATGTCCTCAAATGAGTGTCCTTTTTCCTTTAGATGAAGGTAAACTGCTGACTCTGGTCCTGTGGTGATATGAGCGAAACGTTTCCACTGAGAAAATAGAAATCCAGTTGACATGATTCAAGCTACAAATAAGCAATACAAAACGGCTGGATTTGAGCCAGCAGTTCTCCAGTGGCCTCTGAGCATGTACAAATTGCCTTCTCTAGCATGAGATCTGGAACTTGGAGTGGAAAGTTTAATGGATAGGAGGCAGGAGTATTAGATATGTTTGCTGCCTTGAGTTATAATATAAAAAAGGGGGGAAGAGGAAGAGGAAGAGGAAGAGGAAGAGGAAGAGGAAGAGGAAAAAGAAGAGGAGGAGGAGGAGGAGGAGGATCGCACAAACTGATTATAATTCACTGGAACATCTGTAAAAATTATCATGTGGCAGTAATGAAAAATTGGTGGGGACATATACTCGAAAAAGTTGTCGAAAATGAGCAGCTTAAAATATTGTCACAAGGGACCCTCCGTGTGAGGGAGATGGGCGGGATATAAATGTGATCAATAAATAAAAATAAATGGTGGGATTTCCAAATACAAACTGATAAAGTCTTGGCACATAGCACACCAGATTTAACTGTGGTTGAAAAGAAGAAAGTGTGCATGATCGTTGCAGCAATACCAGGGGACAGCAGAATAGAAGACAAAGAACCGGAGAAGATCACCACGTATCAGGATCTGAAAACGGAAGTTGAAAGATTATGGCACGAACCGGCCCTGGTGGTCCCCGTGGTTCTTGGCACACTGGGGGCCGTTCCAAAAAGCCTTGGACGGCGCTTAGAAAATCTGCGCATGGACACAATTTCCATCTGTCAGTTCCAAAAGGCCACACGGCTTGGACCCGCACAGGTCTGACGCCGGTGCATTACGACATCCCAGGTTCTTAGGAAGGACTTGATGTGAATGAAGGCTAACACCAGCTAAAGAACAGGCAGCTGTGATTTCACATTGTGGTGTGTATAATAATAATAATAATAATAATAATAATAATAATAATAATAATAATAAGTCCCATGTTGACTCTTCCTGATCTCCCCATCACTCACCCTATTCCGGCTCCCAATTCCAACACATCTTGTCCTTCCAAGAAAGGCAGGAGGCTGAGAATTTCAGGCGTGTCTTCCAGCGTGAGTTCCCGTGCTCCTGAGTCCAGCATCATTTCCTGCAGCGAGGAATCCCGCGAGTGTTCCTCCCAAAATTGGTGCATCAGATGGCGGGGGGAGGCTCCCGGTGCTTCCGGTGCTGTCATAAAGAATAAAAAACTCACAGTTACAGGTAGTCCTCGCTTAATGACCACAATTGGGACTGGAATTTTGGTTGCTAAGCAAAGCAGTCATTAAGTGAATCCGACCCAATTTTACAACCTTTTTTTGCGGCGGTTGTTAAGCAAATCACCGCAGGTGTTATGCGAACCACATGGTCGTTAAGTGAATCATGCAGTTCCCCATTGGTTTTGCTTGCCAGAAGATGGCCGAGAAGGTCGAAAATGATGACCACGGGATGCTACGATGGTCATAAATGTGAACCGGTTGCCAAGCACCCAAACCGTTATCACGTGACCATGGGGATGCTGCAACAGTCATAAGTGTGAGGACCAGTTGTAAGTGGCTTTTTTCAGCACCGTTGTAAGTCTGAACCATCACTAAACGAATGGTTGTTAAGCGAGGATTAGCTTTGTGCCCTCTCCAGATTACTGTTTGCAAAGGAAGAGATCCTTTTTTAAAATTACACAAGGGTGCCCAATTTCTGCAGATTTCAGTTCTGAGATTAAATTAGACGGTGATTGGCCTGACTTAGAAGGCTTGAAGCTCTAGCACATAACCATGGCATTCAGATTTGGTTCAAAATAATCGGATTCCAACATTTGGCTGTATATTGTCCCAGAGTTGTTCCAAGGCAGTATCTTTGTTAAGAGATTGTGCTGAAGTTGAAAACAAAAGAGGACCATCTTAAACACAAACCATGAACAGATGGGAGATTCCGTCGCACGTTTGCCAAAAAAACGGGTTCTGCTCGCCACAGTCGACATTCTCAAGGGGTTACAATCATCACATGCCAATAAAACATCCTCCATACAGGAATCAAATGAAGCCATCACAGAATAATATTAAAACTACCATTTGATGGCATAATGCCATAAACCAAAAGCTTTATGAGTCGCTGGAAAATACCAACAATAAGTACATAGAGGGCAGGGTTTGTAATGCAAAGGCCCGCTTAAATAATCCCATTTGTAATAATTTCCTAAAACCTAGGAAGCTGGCGGTTGATTGGGTTTCAGGGGATTTTAGAGTTCACCTAAAATTGCGTCGTTTTTAGCAGCTCTGTCACAGCTGCCGGTTCATATTCAGCTTTTGGTCAACTGCAATATCCTTTGCTCGCTCCTCCTCTCCCAGTGAAGTTTCTGTTCCTTAAGCAGTGTTTCTCAACCTTGGCCACTTTAAGAGGGGTGGACTTCAACTCCCAGAACTTCTGGGAGTTGAAGTCCACCCCTCTTAAAGTGGCCAAGGTTAAAAAACACTCTTCTTAAGGGAGAAAACAGATGGGGAATCTTGCAAAAGGAGGGAGGAGGGAGAGAGGGAGATGGGGTGGGATAGAGGCAAGTCCAGGATTAGGACACAACAGGACAGGTGGAACTTTTCGGAGAGGCAGAGGGACCTTTGGACACCAGAGAATGCTGGAATTGAAGGGACGAAGATCACGGGGGCAGAGAGGGGTTGCAACACGCAAGAGATAAATAAAAGGGTGAAGGTCACGAGAGGTCTTTGAAAGGAAGAAAAAGAACTCGGACAGCATGTGGGAGCAGACAGGAAAGGCACACAGATTAGGGGCGGTGCCCCACCCTTGATCCATTGCAAAGGTTGGTTTCCCTTCTATCTCAGTTCTGTAAGAATGCTGGGCTGGATTTATACAGCCGGTTGAGCCAGGCCAGGCTCAGTAAAAATCTAGCACTAAGGATTGGCATCATAATAACAACAGTAATATTAACATTTTTAAAAATCCATTCAATTGTGTCCGATTCTTGGAGACTGCCGGGACAAGTCAGTTTTCTTCACAAGGTTTTTCTTCGCAAGGTTTTTCGGAAGGGGTTTGCCACTGCCTCCTTCCTAGGGCTGAGAGGGAGTGGCTGGCCCAAGGTCACCCAGCCAGCTTTCTTGCCTAAGGCAGGACTAGAACTCTCAGCCTCCTGGTTTGCCATTGCCTCCTTCCTAGGGCTGAGAGGGAGTGGCTGGCCCAAGGTCACCCAGCTGCCTTCATGCCCAACTCACGGTCTCACGGTTTCTAGCCTGGTGCCTTAACCACGACACCAAACTGGCTCTCAATAACAATAACAATAACAACAACAATAATAAATAATAACAATAAATAATAACACCAAAAAACCTTGGACAAAATTTCCATCTGCCAATTGCAAAAGGCTACCCTTCTTGGATCCGCACATATACTACGCCGATACATTACGACCTCCGAGGTTCTTGGGAAGAACTCGATGCGAATGAAGGCCAGCACCAACTAAAGAACTGGCAGCTGTGATTTCACGATGTGGTGTATATAATAATAACAACAACGATGATGATGATGATGATGATGGTCTGGATTCACACCACCTGTTCAGCCAGCCTAAGGAAAATCTATCAATGCACCTGCTTAACGCACTTTAATGAATGTACCATAGTAACTGAAGGACATAAATCAAGACAGCTGAACAAGCTTCTTGGGTTTAGGAGATACCAACCCTCTATTTAGAAAAAGGGGTACCAAAATGGCATCTCCAGAGAGCCATGCATCCCCCCCCCCCCAAACTATTGCATCTGGCTGTCCAAGCGCTTCACAAAACTGCCATTGCATGACCGTATGATCTTTGAAAGGAGAAAACATTTCCTGCCAAGGAAATTAATGGTCCTTTAGCTGCACATCTTGTTCAAGCCCATTCAATCATTTCTGCCCTGTCCCGCCACCGCAGCTCTCGGCTCCCCGGATCTCTGCCGCTCCTGATCGAGAACCTGGAGGACTAGCAACCTGGGCGGTCCTGCGGTGCTACAGCCCTCAGCAAAGGTCCCAGTTCCAAAATCCAGGGGGAAAATAGAAGTTGGATAGATAGATAGATAGATAGATAGATAGATAGATAGATAGATAGATAGATGATAGATGATAGATAGATAGATAGATAGATAGATAGATAGATAGATAGATAGGATAGGAAAGGAAAGGAAAGGAAAGGAAAGGAAAGGGAAGGGAAGGGAAGGGAAGGGAAGGGAAGGGAAGGGAAGGGAAGGGAAGGAAAGGGAAGGAAAGGAAAGGGAAGGGAAGGGAAGGGAAGGGAAGGGAAGGGAAGGGAAGGGAAGGGAAGGGAAGGAAAGGAAAGGAAAGGAAAGGGAAGGGAAGGGAAGGGAAGGGAAGGAAAGGAAAGGAAAGGAAAGGAAAGGAAAGGAAAGGAAAGGGAAGGGAAGGGAAGGGAAGGGAAGGGAAGGGAAGGAAAGGAAAGGAAAGGGAAGGGAAGGGAAGGGAAGGGAAGGGAAGGAAAGGAAAGGGAAGGGAAGGGAAGGGAAGGGAAGGGAAGGGAAGGGAAGGAAAGGAAAGGAAAGGGAAGGGAAGGGAAGGGAAGGGAAGGGAAGGAAAGGAAAGGGAAGGGAAGGGAAGGGAAGGGAAGGGAAGGGAAGGGAAGGGAAGGGAAGGGAAGGGAAGGGAAGGGAAGGGAAGGGAAGGGAAGGGAAGGAAAGGAAAGGAAAGGAAAGTCCTTCCTGCCCTGAATTTGGAGAGGACTTGGTAGCCAGGGCCAATAAAATTGGATTTACGGACGGAGGGCTGTCCCGACCGATCTGCAGTGGCTGGGGCCAGAGGGGATGAATCCCCAGCCCAGTCTGAAGCCAAGTTCCCTCTGTGAAATTCATCCTGTCCCCTTGTTTTTCCTACCCTTTGGCAGGGGAAAAATATGCCCCTCTCCAAACACTGCTCCGTAATTCCCGCCTGTCATATTTGGAGCGGGCTCATTTATAATCCAAATTTTGCTCCCCCCCACCCCACCCCGCTTCGTGCCCCTGCCCAACTTCCCCAAATCCCCACTCACTGTCTGCCATGGCTCGGCTGGGCTCCTTCTGAAGGCTTCTCCAACTTGGCAATCCCGTTTAATCATTAATTGACACTTGCTCTGATATCGCTGGCCAGAACCCGCCTCCCGCCTTACCTGGAAAATGGGCCTGCTGTTACCCCTGGATAAATTAATTCAGATCACCTACGATGCCCAGCTGAGTGACCACACCCAGCTAACTTTGGCCGGTCTCGAAAAGCGGCGAGGAGGATGGGACCTGGATGGGAGACCACCAGGAAAACCTACCTTCCCCCCCCACCCCACTTTGGGTAGTGAAGAAGAAGATCTGGGAAGAAGAAGGCAGTCCTGATCTACCTCTGGATCAAGAAAACGACATAAATGTGCCTCGGAAGGCTGTTTCGAAAGAAAACCTCACCTTTTCTGAAAGTTTTTAAGCTACGTTGAAGGGTTGAGCTGGGCCAGACCCTTCAAAATCTGGGTGTTTCAAAGTAAACTAAATGAGATTCAACTCACCCAAGCCCTTATCTGAGATATTCCATTCTTTTTCAGGCTGACGCGCCTTCCTTGCAGGGTTGTTGTGAGGACAAATGGGCCATACATAAACTGGGTGACTTGGAGAATAGAGAAAGTTTAAAGATGATTTTTTTTTGAAAGGGAAACAGATCCATTTCCCCAGGAGATTTTCTTTTTGCTTGCCAAACTCGAAAGGTCACACAGCGGAGGTAAAATTCCTGCAATTTTCTGCCTTGTGGGAGATGCAGCCTAAAAGAGGTATTTGGGAGGATAGAGAAAGGAATATTCCGTATAACAACATTTTGTTACAGGCTCCACTTGCATTATTCTCTTTTCTCGCAAACAAATTGGGAATTGAAGCTAATTTATGGGAGAATGTTTAAAAATCCTTTCTTGCAAAATAATTCTCTTATCGCTCCTTTCGCTTTGTTGTTCTTCCCAATGCAACTTTCCCCTTCAAAATTTCCCATTCTTGGGTTCTCTGCCTTGATCATATTCTATTTTCAAAAATAAATCTATTATTATTATTGATATTTACACACAGTCTAGCAGAGTGTTTCTCAACCTTGGCAACTTTAAGGCATGTGGACTTCAACTCCCAGGATAATGTTGCCAAGGTTGAGAAACACTCTGCTAGACTGTGATGTCCTAAAGAATCTTAACCATTTTACAGGCAGTCCTCGCTTAACAACCATTCATTTAGCAATGGTTCAGACTTACGACGCTGCTGAAAAACCTGACTTACGACCGGTCCTCACATTTATGACCGTTGCAGCGTCCCAACGCTCACATGATTGCGATTCGGGCTCTTGGCAACTGGTTCGCATTTATGACTGTTGCAGCACCCCACGGTCACATGAACGCCATTTTTGACCTTCCTAACCAGCTTCCGGCAAGCAAAATCAATGGGAAACTGCGTGATTCGCTTAACGACCACATGGTTCACTTAACTGCAGTGATTCGCTTAACGGCCACCACAAAAAAGGTCGTAAAATTGGGTCAGATTCACTTAATGACTGCTTCACTTAGCAACCAAAATTCCGGTCCCAATTGTGGTTGTTAAGTGAGGACTACCTGTATTTTGCTCCACTGTTTTTTTTCTTTCTTTAATGTTTCATTTTAAATGGTGGTTGTTTATTTTATATACTGTTTTATGGCTACCGAAGCAGTTGATAGAAGCTAGCTGAATTTGGTTTATTGGCATAAGAGCAGGATCAGACCTGGTTATTTTTGGAGGGGGGGCTTGCGAGAAAAATCACAGTTGGGGACGAGAATCAAAGGAAGTTAAAATCCATGTTCTGGGTTTGCCCGATACAAGGAAATATCAATTCACCAACATACTAAGCTGTTAAAAAAACAAACACCACTATTAATGCTGGAGTTTTGCCTGCGGTATAAATACAGTTGCCAAGTGAATAAACATTGCCTAGCCAGGTAGACTTTTAAAACATTTTAAAAGGCAGGATTACTTTTAATCTCTTCCTCATCGGCTTCTAAAGAATTAATTCAATCTGCACATGTTCAGATAAGCCCTAGCTTTGCACTTTGCACTTTGCTGTTGCTTTGAATATAACTGGGAGGCACGGTGGAATTTTGCAAGGTGGTTGGGGGCACTCTCACAAAATGGCTGCCAGAAAGGGCTTGCCTAGTTATAAACTGTCTGCTCAAGGCAGTGTTTCTCAACCTGCGCAACTTTAAGAGGTGTGGACTTCAACTCCCAGAATTCCCCAGCCAGCATGCTTTAAGAGAGGGGTGGACTTCAACTCCCAGAATTCCCCAGCCAGCATCTTACAGTTGCCAAGGTTGGGAAACACTGGCTTAAGAGACGGAAATGGTTACCAAGTGCCTGTTTCCCAGAATTCCCCCTCTGTTCTCTGGGTATGGGTTGGGCCCTTTCCAAACCAACCTTTGCAATGATAAATTGTGTTTTATTGGTTAAGGCAGAGCTTTCCAAACTGTGTGTCGGGACACCTTAGTGTGTCCGCTCAAGTGTCTGGGTGTGTCCCGGCTGCTGCTGCCTCCGAGCCCTGCCAGGATTCCGCGCAGGTCCTAGTGCCTGCCTTGTGCCCTGCTGCCTCCGAGCCCTGCCAGGATTCCGCGCAGGTCCTAGTGCCTGCCTTGTGCCCTGCTGCCTCCAAACCTGCTGAGATTCCGCGCAGGTCCCAGTGCCTGCCTTGTGCCCTGCTGCCTCCAAACCTGCTGAGATTCCGCGCAGGTCCCAGTGCCTGCCTTGTGCCCTGCTGCCTCCAAACCTGCTGTGATTCCGCGCAGGTCCTAGTGCCTGCCTTGTGCCCTGCTGTAAGAGTGTGTCATGAAATGATGCATGTCTAAATAGTGTGTCACCAACATGAAAAGTTTGGAAAGCTCTGGATTAAGGTCTTGGTGGCTCCACGTCCCGTTGACAAATACAGTGGAGACAGACTGTTTTACTTTGCGAGAGACCCACTTTCCTTTTTGTACATGTTAATATGTAATACGTAAAAAGGATAGCCTGTTTGGTGTCGTGGCTAAGGCACCAGGCTAGAAACCGTGAGACCATGAGTTCTAGTCCCGCCTTAGGCATGAAAGCCGGCTGGGTGACCTTGGGCCAGTCACTCTCTCTCAGCCCTAGGAAGGAGCCAATGGCAAACCAGGAGACTGAGAGTTCTAGTCCCGCCTTAGGCACGAAAGCCGGCTGGGGGACCTTGGGCCAGTCACTCCCTTTCTGCCCTAGGAAGGAGCCAATGGCAAACCAGGAGACTGAGTTCTAGTCCCGCCTTAGGCATGAAAGCTGGCTGGGTGACCTTGGGCCAGTCACTCTCTCTCAGCCCTAGGAAGGAGCCAATGGCAAACCAGGAGCCTGAGAGTTCTAGTCCCGCCTTAGGCACGAAAGCCGGCTGGGGGACCTTGGGCCAGTCACTCCCTCTCAGCCCTAGGAACGAGGCAATGGCAAACCCCTTCTGAAAATCCTTGCTAAGAAAACTGCAGGAACTTGTCCAGGCAGTCTCCAAAAATTGGACACGACTGAATGGATTAAAAAATATATATGTAAAAAGTGAGAAAGCCAAGAACGTTGTCCGCCAATCCATAGGTGCCCCTGGGGCACCACGTTGGAGATCCAGGAATAAGCCCTTGAGTCAGTCAGCCTTTTTGGATAGGCTTTTTCCAAAAGGAAGATGATGCCCTCCAAAACAAGGAACCCTTTTAGCAAAAAAGAGCTCAAAGGAAAAGTCCAGTCCATCCTTTTCTGTGTAGTAACGTTCTTCTTATCCTCCCGGAATTAATGTAGCATTTCCCAACTCTCTTTAAAAAATATTTTTAGCAACCGCATCTCCTCCAGGTCTGGAAGAGGACCAGCCACCCTTTTTTTTAAAAAAAAAAAAGCAGTGATAAATTGAACCATCTCAACCTGATACGCCAACACAGCGTTGAAGAAACCCTTTTGGAAGGCAATGGAATTGTGTTCTCGCTTGCGTCTTTTTTCACCCCAAAGTAGAATTCCTGAGAAAAAGTGTTTTTGTAAGTTTTTTGGTGCACTGGGTCCAGCTCCATGGGGAAATATGTGTGTGTGTGGGGGGGTGAAGTCGATTTTCAAATAATTAAGCAAAAGGGGATTGCTGTATTTACTTGCAAGGGAAGATAACCTCTTAAGATGATATTTCCTCCCCTCCAAAAAAGGATTAAGACTAAGGAATCTAAATGGGAGTCTGTCTTCAACAATGGAAAGATATTTGCTTTTAGCCAGCCCACCTTGCAGGGTTGTTGTGGTGGTAGTGGGGAAAACTGGAGGAGAGAATGCTACAAGGGAATGCCTTTTGTTCCTCCAGAGCAGTGATTTTCAAGCTTGTCAACTTTAAGATGGGTGGACGTCAACTCCCAGAGCTGGCTGGGGAATTCTGGGAGTTGAAGTCCACCCATCTTAAAGTTGACAAGGTTGAAAAACGCTGCTCCAGAGTATAAATCTATTTAATGAATAAATAAGATTAAACAAGGGGAAAAAAACCTCAGTTGCTTTTTTACCATATTTTATGGTATATAAGCTAAGACAATAACAATAAAAATAAAGAATTGGAGTGGAGGGCCAAATTTAGTTGTCCTTTTCAGATATTTTTAAATATTTAAATATTAAAAATATTTCAGATATTTAGTATTTATTTGGGGGATCCCGGGGCTTGGTTTAACTTAGCCTTCTCCAGTTACGCTGGGGATGATGGGTATTGTGGTCTGGCCCATCTGGAGGGTGCTTTGGGCTGGGAGAAATAAATAAATAAAATAAAATAAAACAAACACATAAATGCATGGTGTTTGCATTTATTAAGGATCTTTATTTGAAACTTTTTAAAATGCCTGCTCTTCACAGAAGGAGGTTTCAAGGCTGCATCCAAGATATATAAAAGGTAACAGAGGCCAAATAATACTAGTACAATTTTAGTAATAAAACATTGTTCAATCACAGCATAATATTTTAGCTCTTCAAATATCGAGAGGCCAAAGAGGAATAACAATATTATTTTTTTTAAGTGAAGAAAGGAAAACTACACAAAATTACTAGCAGATAACTAGATTATCTTTAAATGCCCGTTTGACCTAAGCTTACATAAACATATAAATTTATATCTCTTAAATCCCTCTATCCAACATTATACGCTATAAACGAGTTAAGAAAATATTTAAGAACTATCTCAGCTTTCCTCCAGAAAACTCAAAGCAGCATGTATGTTTGCCTTTTCACCCTCACAGCCCTGCAAAGTAGGCCAGCTCCAAGCCGAGAAGACGCCTGCGCTGACTAAATGCCCTCTAGGATCCCTTCCAACTCTATGATTCTAGGATGCTTCAATATAGAAATGGCTTTGATTCATTGGTTAATAACATTGATAAATCACTTCACACGTAGCTCTAAGAGAATTTGATGCCCAAATATTCCTTTTTTCTCCAAAGTTTGTTCTCAGAATCCTCTCGCCAGCTAGTCTGCCGCCATTGCACAAGGTTTGTAATATACAACGGGCAGTTGTGCAACGGGAAACCCTTTTCCCCTATCGCCCCCACCCCAGCTCCAGCCTCTAAAAAAATATGGGTTCCCTTTTTCTCAGCAACACTGAAATACTCCAGGCGTCAAAGTTTAACCCCTTTTATTTCTTTTATTATTTTTCTTTTCTTTCCCTTTTCTTTTTTATTTCTTTTCTTTTCTTTTCTTTATTTATTTATTTATTTTATTATTTTATCTTTCTTTCTTTCTCTTTTTCTTTCCCTTCCTTCCTTCCTCCCTCTTTTCTTTCTTTCTTTCCCTCCCTCCCTCTTTCTCTTTCTTTCTTTCTTTCTTTCTTTCTTTCTTTCTTTCCCTCCCTCCCTCCCTTTCTTTTTTTTTCTTTTTTTCTTTCTTTCTTTCTTTCCTTCCTTTCTTTCTTCTTTCTTTCTCTTTCTCTTTCTCTTTCTCTTTCTCTTTCTCTTTCTTTTTCTTTTTCCTTCCTTCCTTCCTTCCTTCCTTCCTTCCTTCCTTCCTTCCTTCCTTCCTTCCTTCCTTCCTTCCTTCCTTCCTTTCTTATGTAACCTTCGTTCCTGGCTTTGCCAGACATTTCTCTTCCACCAGCAGCTGCGAGTTACGTTCCTGCCACTCCAAAAAGGCTCAGATGGTCTGGAAATGCAGTTCTCGACTCCGTGGCCCCGTTTCCCTGCCATCTTGAGCAACGGGGGGCCAGGGAGAGCGTCCCCGGCTTGGCCCCTCGGCCTGTTTTTCCTCCATCACGCACAGCAGCTGACCCAACGAGGCAGGAGGAGCAAAAATCTCCCCGCTGCACGCATCCTTGCTCCGCGTTGTGCAGCATTCTCCATACACCGCTTCGTCCGTGGAGAGGGCTTGGAAGTTGCAGTCGGAAAACTGGCTTTTCCCATCGGAGGCAGGAGGCTGGGGTGGGTGGGCAGGTTTTTTCTTTTTCTTCCCAACAGGAATGGGGGGCGGTGGGGCAGCCGGGGGGGACAGGGGGCTGACAGCCTCGGTGGAGACTTGCACCTTGACGTTACTCTTGAAATATCGGCGCCGGACGCTCACGTCGTCGAGGGATGGGCCGTCAAGGGGGGTGGTGGGAAGGCCACGGGTTTGGGCAGGCTGTCCCCCACCCACCTGGGACGTGTTCAGACCCTGGGGGGCTCTTGGAGGGGGGCACGGAGAGGCTGTGCTGGAAGAGGATCCCGATGAAGCCAGCCTGGTGGATCCCTTGGCATTGAGGGAGGAATTCCAAAATTCTGCAGGTGAAGAAGGAATAATGTTGAAAAGAGTTGAAAAGAGAGCAACTTATACAAGGATCGCTCCTCCTTTCTCAACCTTGCCAGGTGGACCAGACAGGAAACACAACCAGATGAGCTAATTCTACTTTATTGAAAAGCTACATTGACAGAATCTTGCACGCCTGAAAGTACAATTCTCCCGCCGTCTCCTTTACAGCCCGAGAAACCAGGGAGGGTCCCTTCTGAGCCTCTTTCTCCACCCATTATGCAGCTGCGGGCTATGCCGTCTCTTATCTGACCGTTCCCTTGGCAGCGTCTCTTCGCCCCGTCTCCCAAGGTCTTCCCCACATACCATGACATCCTTCCAGCCAGCGCTGGCATGCCAAAGATCTCGCCTCCCAACCAGATCCCGATCCTTTTCAATCAGAGATCCCATCTCTGCGCCAAGTACGGCCTATCGTTCCTTCCTCTCCCGGCCCTATCATCGTAGCAGACCGTCAGAGCTAATTTGCGTCTTCCAGCGGCCCGCTCAACCAGGGTTTTCAGCTGAACTTAAAATCAGTGAAGTAACTAAGTCGAAATAACTCAGAACTGTGACCAATCCAGAAGAAAGGGGAGTTGGGCCTACTTCTGGCCCCATCCATATGGCAGTTGGGACAGAACAATTGAATCTCCACCTGTTTTTTGTGTGTGTTACGCACGTGATCTCCAGCAAAGGAGATCGTTACCTTGTCGTGGTGCTGGAGCTTGAGCACCTCAATGAAACCATGAGCTAAACCGTGAAGGGACACCCAAGACGGGAAGGTCGTGGCAGAGAGGTCAGACTAAATACGATCCCTGGGGAAGGTAATGGCAACCCACCCCAGTATTCTTGCCATGAAAACTAAATGGATCAGTACAACCAAAGATATGTCGGTATACCATCGGAAGATGGGACTCCCAGGTCGGAAGATGGTCAAAATGCTACTGGGGAGGAACAGAGGATAAGTTCAACTAGCCCCAGATGTGATGACGCAGCTAGCTCAAAGCCGAAAGGACGGCTAGCGGCCGACGGTGCTGGTGGTGAACGACGAATCCGATGTTCTAAAGATCAACACACCATAGGAACCTGGAATGTAAGATCTATGAGCCAGGGCAAATTGGATGTGGTTATTGGTGAGATGTCAAGATTAAATATAGACATTTTAGGTGTCAGTGAACTGAAATGGACTGGGATGGGCCACTTCACATCAGATGACCACCAGATCTACTACTGTGGACAAGAGGACCACAGAAGAAATGGAGTAGCCTTCATAATTAATAATAAAGTGGCTAAAGCAGTGCTTGGATACAATCCAAAAAACGATAGAATGATCTCAATTCAAATTCAGGGTAAGCCATTTAACATCACAGTGATCCAAATATACGCCCCAACCACAGATGCTGAAGAAGCAGAAGTAGATCAGTTCTATGAGGATCTGCAGCACCTACTAGATAATACACCAAAAAGAGATGTTATTTTCATTACAGGAGACTGGAATGCTAAGGTGGGTAGTCAGATGACACCTGGAATTACAGGCAAGCATGGTCTGGGAGAACAAAATGAAGCAGGACATAGGCTGATAGAATTTTGCCAAGACAACTCACTGTGCATAACAAACACTCTCTTCCAACAACCTAAAAGACGACTTTATACATGGACTTCACCAGATGGTCGACACCGAAATCAGATTGACTACATCCTTTGCAGCCAAAGGTGGCGGACCTCTATACAGTCGGTAAAAACAAGACCTGGAGCTGACTGTAGTTCAGATCACGAACTTCTTATTGCAAAATTTAGAATCAGACTAAAGAGAATAGGGAAGACCCACAGATCAGTTAGATATGAGCTCACTAATATTCCTAAGGAATATGCAGTGGAGGTGAAGAATAGATTTAAGGGACTAGATTTAGTAGATAGGGTCCCAGAAGAACTATGGACAGAAGTTCGCAACATTGTTCAGGAGGCGGCAACAAAAAACGTCCCAAAGAAAAAGAAAACCAAGAAGGCAAGATGGCTGTCT
Organism: Charina bottae; assembly: GCA_023362775.1. Classification (NCBI taxonomy): domain Eukaryota; kingdom Metazoa; phylum Chordata; class Lepidosauria; order Squamata; family Charinaidae; genus Charina; species Charina bottae. The sequence continues at coordinate 5,363,848 of JALMGJ010000026.1, read as the reverse complement.
GCTGAAACACTGGAAGTAGCCCAAGAAAGAAGGAAAGCAAAAGGCAACAGTGATAGGGGGAGATATGCCCAATTAAATGCAAAATTCCAGAGGTTAGCCAGAAGAGATAAGGAATTATTTTTAAACAAGCAGTGTGCGGAAGTGGAAGAAGACAATAGAATAGGAAGGACAAGAGACCTCTTCCAGAAAATTAGAAACATCGGAGGTAAATTCCAGGCAAAAATGGGTATGATCAAAAACAAAGATGGTAAGGACCTAACAGAAGCAGAAGAGATCAAGAAAAGGTGGCAAGAATATACGGAAGATCTGTATAGGAAGGATAATAATATTGGAGATAGCTTTGATGGTGTGGTCAGTGAGTTAGAGCCAGACATCCTGAAGAGTGAGGTTGAATGGGCCTTAAGAAGCATTGCTAATAACAAGGCAGCAGGAGACGATGGTATCCCAGCTGAACTGTTTAAAATCTTGCAAGATGATGCTGTCAAGGTGATGCATGCCATATGCCATCAAATTTGGAAAACACAAGAATGGCCATCAGATTGGAAAAAATCAACTTATATCCCCATACCAAAAAAGGGAAGCACTAAAGAATGTTCAAACTATAGAACAGTGGCACTTATTTCACATGCCAGTAAGGTAATGCTCAAGATCTTGCAAGGTAGACTCCAGCAATTCATGGAGCGAGAATTGCCAGATGTACAAGCTGGGTTTAGAAAAGGCAGAGGAACTAGAGACCAAATTGCCAATATCCGCTGGATAATGGAGAAAGCCAGGGAATTTCAGAAAAACATCTATTTCTGTTTTATTGACTATTCTAAAGCCTTTGACTGTGTGGATCATAACAAATTGTGGCAAGTTCTTGGTGGTATGGGGATACCAAGTCATCTTGTCTGCCTCCTAAGGAATCTGTATAACGACCAAGTAGCAACGGTAAGAACAGAGCACGGAACAACGGACTGGTTTAAGATTGGGAAAGGAGTACGGCAGGGTTGTATACTCTCACCCTACCTATTCAACCTGTACGCAGAACACATCATGCGACATGCTGGGCTTGAGGAATCCAAGGCTGGAGTTAAAATCGCTGGAAGAAACATTAACAATCTCAGATATGCAGTTGATACCACTTTGATGGCTGAAAGCGAGGAGGAGTTGAGGAGCCTTATGACGAAGGTGAAAGAAGAAAGTGCAAAAGCTGGGTTGCAGTTAAACCTCAAAAAAACCAAGATTATGGCAACGAGCTTGATTGATGACTGGCAAATAGAGGGAGAAAAAGTGGAGGCAGTGACAGACTTTGTATTTCTAGGCGCAAAGATTACTGCAGATGCTGACTGCAGCCAGGAAATCAGAAGACGTCTACTTCTTGGGAGGAGAGCAATGGCAAATCTTGATAAAATAGTTAAGAGCAGAGACATCACACTGACAACAAAGGTCCGCATAGTTAAAGCAATGGTATTTCCTGTAGTAACCTATGGCTGCGAGAGCTGGACCATAAGGAAGGCTGAGCGAAGGAAGAGAGATGCTTTTGAACTGTGGTGTTGGAGGAAAATTCTGAGAGTGCCTTGGACTGCAAGAAGATCAAACCAGTCCATACTCCAGGAAATCAAGCCAGACTGCTCACTTGAGGGAATGATATTAAAGGCAAAACTGAAGGACTTTGGCCACATAATGAGAAGACAGGATACCTTGGAGAAGAAGCTGATGCTAGGAAAAGTGGAAGGCAAAAGGAAGAGGGGCCGACCAAGGGCAAGATGGATGGATGGTATTCTGGAGGCGACGGACTCAACCATTGGGGAGCTGGGGATGGTGACGGCCGACAGAAAGCTCTGGCGTGGGCTGGTCCATGAAGTCACGAAGAGTCGGAAACGACTGAACGAATAAACAACAACGCACGTGATGCCCCCCCCAAATGGGCCGTGCTTCAATCACCCTGTCGCAGCCACCATCTTGACTTTTTCGCACACCTGGCAGCCCCCTCTGCTCGAAACACATCAGTGTCTCCCAATTATTTCCCTTTCTCCTTGCTTTCCAAAATGTCAAGGGTATCAAGAGCCAGAAAAGCAAAAGGAAAGCATATATTCCTATTTTAGGAAGAAAAGGAAGGGCGGGAGGAGGGAGAAAGGGGAAAGGGGAAAGAAATCGGGGGGGGGGGGGGTGTTAATTGAAAAAATAGTAATTTGGCTTGTGGCAAAGTTTACAGGTAGTCCTTGCTTAACAACCACAATTGGGACCAGAATTTTGGTTGCTAAGCGAAGCGGTCATTAAGCAAATCTGACCCAATTTTACGACCTTTTTTACGGGGATCATTAAGTGAATCAGTGCGGGCGCTAAGCGAACCACGTGGTCATTAAGCAAATCACATGGTTCCTCATTGATTTTGCTTGCCAGAAGCTGGCCGGGAAGGTCGAAAATCGCGATCATGTGACCACAGGATGCTGCGACGGTCATAAGTGCAAACCGGTTGCCAAGCACCCAAATCGTGATCACGTGACCATGTGGATGCTGTGATGGCCGTAAGTGTGAGGACTGATCGCCAGTTGGTTTTTTCAGCACTGTCATAAGTCCGAATCGTCACTAAACGAATGGTTGTTAAGCGAGGACTGCCTGTATAGGACTTGGTGTCCACCGAAGATCAAATTTGGATTGGCGAAGCATCGAAGGTCAGATGCAGTGGGAACGCCTCGGCCTGAGTTACTCACCCAGCCCCAAGTGAGCAATGGCTTCCAGCTCCTGGCAGGACGAGGCCTCCCAGATGGACTGGGGAAGACGTAAGACTAGAGGAAGGATGTCCCTTAAGAGAGGAACAGAAAGAGAACTTCGTCAAGAGTCCAAACGGGAAGGTTTGCTTCTGTTTGGAAACACGAAAGGCTGCTTGCTTCTGAAAGCCAGAAAGCTGTGTTGTAAAAGAATGGTTTTCCCAGCATTTAATATTGGACAGATTTTTTTTAGATGGCACCTGGCCCACGCTCGGATCTTGAGCCTTGCTCAGTTTGGGAAATAAAGCCAACCGCAGACTTTCTCGCCTTCCCACGAGGCGCTTAACTCGGTTAGTGAACAGACCCACTTTCTGGGTATATTCGATACCTTCCACCGGAGGCCGACCCCTCCGAGGCTCTGCTAGAATCACTTACGGAACTGAGCAGTAGAAGGCGATGAGATGGAGAAGGGTGGGGAAACTCCGATCCGATCCTTCTAGCGTAAGGGCTAGGAAAGATAAGAGAAATATTAGGAGGAGAAATACCTATTCATCTTCTCTAATTTCCAGCCTTCAATCTGTTGCCAAAATGTAGAATACTCTGAAAAGATGCAAACATTTGTCTGATCGGTCTTTCAAATCAGCCTGTAGTCTTGACTCGTTACAGGTAGTCCTCGCTTAACAACCATTCGTTTAGTGATGGTTCTGACTTACAACGGTGCTGAAAAAACTGACTTATGACTGGTCCTCGCAGTTACGGCCGTCACAGCATCTCCACGGTCACATGATTGCGATTTGGGCGCTTGGCAATCAGTTCGCATTTACAACCGCTGCAGCGTCCTGTGGTCTCCCGATCATCATTTTCAACCTTCCCGGCCAGCTTCCGGCAAGCAAAATCAATGGAGAACTGCGTGGTTTGCTTAACGACCACATGGTTCACTTAATGACCGCCGCAAAAAAGTCATAAAATCAGGTCAGATTCGCTTAATGGCCGCTTCGCTTAGCAACCAAAATTCCGGTCCCAATTGTGATTGTTACGTGAGGACTACCTGTATGATGTTTGACTTTGAAAGTCCAACATTTTGCTAGAGCAAATGAATGAGGGGGATTGGAATTTGTTTTGGGTATTACAGACATCATCGTCATCATCTTCATCAAAATTTGTATGCCACTGAACTTTGCTGGCTTAACAATAGGTTAAAATAGAATAAAACATCCACAGCAGGAAATCGTGGGCCAGAGCTAACTCTTGGGTGCAAAATCAGGAGGAGGAGGAGAGGTTGCTCCTGAGCATGTCTAGAGTGCTTTTCTCCCATTAGAAATGGCCCATCTGTATAACTGAATCTCCCCCCCCCCCAAGCATACAATGCCCAGCACAGAAAGAATACACAGAATTCACTTTTCTCTTTAAAACCATGTGAGTTTTGCAACCCCACTTCACGAAGATCTCCTACTTTCTCCAAAAATGCTGCCCGGGTCTTACCTGCCCGTTCCTGGTGTAAACGGTAGGTTGTCACGAAAGCAGGCGCTGAATCATCCAAAAGACGGAGACAAAGAACTTGACATTGATGCGTGCTGGATCTTCGCACGAGAAATGTCTGTGGGAAGCAAGAAACTGGGTTATGCTAGGACCAAAGCATAAGAAGGGGAATTCTGGGAATTGAAGGCCAGAGACCTTTCAGCTCCCAGAATTCTCAGCAATGGCCATGCTGGCTGGGGAATTCTGGGAGTTGAAGGCCACACAGCTGGGAAAGTTTTACTGTACTTAAAAATGCAGAGCCCCAGCCAGGATGGCAAATTACTATCCTAAAAGAAGCAAGTGTTAATTCTGATTATAGTTCTTAGGATAGTTCTTGCAACTTCACTGCTTTGTCCTGTGCCCAGCCGGTCCAGTTTCCCCTCTAAATTGCATTTCCACCCTGCAGGTGATCAAATTTCAGTCTATCCTGCGGGCTACGAAATGTGCAAGGGATTTGGCTTTTACAAGCCCCTACCCCAAAGTCGCAATCACGCCCAACCAGCCTATAAAACAAATGTCTGGACCGGTTCCAACCTGATCCATCAATTCAGTGCAAGTCGACGATTCAACCCGACCTCACCCTTCAAAATCAATTTGATTCTATTCTCCAAATCCTTTCAGGGGGAAAAAAAACCACTCATCACTCCAATATAGACCACCAGTCAAACCTCTGAATCCAATTTTTGCAGAGCCCTCCTAAAAAGGCACTCTGCTTAGGCTCAGCGGCACTCTTGGCGGCCGCCCCTCCCAGGTCCTAACCCTGGTGCAAATTGAGCCCCGTCCAACCATACCCCGGCCGGTTCTCTTTGCAAGACGTGGAGGGCAGCGGCCGAATTAATTCCCAGCTGGAGCCAAACGGGCTGGGTGAGCCGCAGTCGTCCCACGAGGCTGATGTTACGGGGCAAGGCCGCAGCTCCTTGCCGTGGGTTGGCATAGGGCTCGGGGTAATCGTAGGCAGGGCTGGAGGTCATCGTAATCGTAGGCCGGGTCAGGAGACGAAGAACGAGGCTTCTAAGTCCTTGGGGGACCAGGAAAAAACACAAAGCCTCCAACAGACCCTGGGAAATCAGAAGCACAATTTTTCACCATGGAGGGAAAAAAAATAAAATGAAACGTTTCCTGTCCTACGATTAGGAAAGGCCAGGGTGAAGGTGGCAAGCCGTTTGGGGAGAAGAAAAGCCCTCTTTTTCAACTTCCAGGCTTTTCCAAGAAAACCACAGCAGAAGGGGAAAGATGCTGTGAGTCAGGGGTCCCCAACCCCCGGGCCACGGACCGGACCTGTCAGATCAGCAGCGGCATTAGATTCTCATAGCAGCGCGAACCCTACTGTAAACTGCGCATGCGAGGGATCTAGGTTGCGCGCTCCTTATGAGAAGTAATATAATGTGCTTGAATCATCCCGAAACCATCCACCCCCCGACCCCCCGGTCCGTGGAAAAATTGTCTTCCACAAAACCAGTCCCTGGCGCCAAAAAGGTTGGGGACCGCTGTTTAAGTCCTCTATCCAAAATCAGAGCCAAATTTAGGGGGGGGAAACATCAATCAAATCAAACCAGGTTATTGGCCAGGATAAATAACCCCAAAGGAGGAACCTCTGAAAGGTACAAAGAATAACCCAACGAAAGAAAAAAAAGTTGATTGTAAATTTGAGCATGAATCCCACCCAATATGATGTCTGCAAAGGTGGCCCGGATACGATCTAAAAGGGAATTATATGTGGCTAATCCTAGAGTTTCCCTTGTGTTGTGTGAACACCATCTGGAACAGTGTTTCTCAACCTTGGCCATTTTAAGATGCGTGGACTTCAACTCCCAGAATTCCCTAGCCAGCATGGCTGGCTGGGGAATTCTGGGAGTTGAAGTCCACACATCTTAAAATGGCCAAGGTTGAGAAACATTGGTCTGGAGATACACTGGATCCCCCACTGGTTACACATATCTACTAAGTTCACACATCACACTAAAACACCTGTGCCTAAATCAATCAACTAATTCCTGCTTTCCCACAGCAGCGCCCTTCCTGCAATGCGCTGAGCCACAAAATAAATTACACATTCAAATAAGTAAGAGATTGTTGTTGTTGTTCAGTCGTTTAGTCATGTCCGACTCTTCGTAACCCCATGGACCATAGCACGCCATGCCTTCCTGTCCTCCACTGTCTCCCGGAGTTTACTCAAATGCATGTTCGTTACATCGGTGATGCTGTCTAACCATCTCATCCTCTGCCGTCCCCTTCTCCTTTTGCCTTCAGTCTTTCCCAGCATCAGGGTCTTTTCCAGTGAGAAAATACCCTGCTCCATTTGAGCCTAGTTTTCAGCGTCCTCCCCAGGCCTATAGTGCTTTCTGGGCTGAAGGTCCTGGGTTCAAATCCTGCTGCCTCCCGTTTCAAGGCTTCCTTTCTCAGAGCCTTTGCTGGACGAGGAAGCACCCGGATAGCTTTTGCGACCTGCCGATGCTGCAAAGCTTTCCTGGGGGAAAAGCTTGCTCTCTTCTGGTAGAGGCGCAATTGGGATTATTCCCCCCCACCCCGAATTAAGCTTTGGTTGAGCAGTACCAACCTTCAGCGGTTGCAAAACACAGCGGGGGCGAGAGGGCATGAGTCAGCGCCATGGCAGCGGGCCACCTGGAGGTTCAATCTGGAAAAGGAGAGAGAGAGGGGGGGGAAAAAAGAGGAAGAAGGGGAAACATTTAAAAAGAAATGCAATTTGCCATGTGGGCCCCGAAGGGAGAAATTAATTTAGGGAATTCTTGGGGAGATTGAATGCTGTCATCCACATCCCCCTCAAGCATCAAATGGCATCGGAAAGATTAATTTCTGGATCTGTTTTCCCCTCTTCCGTAAATCCCACTTTAGATTGGAGACTCGTCCACACTTTGCTGAGGCTCCTGGCATCTTCATTTAAGTGAGAAATATTTGTGTCCCAAGTGAACAGCAAATATGAAATAGTTAGCGTGCAGAGCCAAACACATATACACACATGTCTAGGCAGGCGTTTTCAGAAAGAAAAAAAAAACAGGGACAAATACCGCATAACAGGGTTTCTCAACCAGGGTTGCGTGGCGCCCTCGGGTTCCGCGAGAGCTCCCTAGGGGTTCCCTGGGAGATCACGATTTATTTAAAACATTATTTCAAATTCGGACAACTTCACATCAAAGAGGTAAGTTTCATTCTTTATTTTCAGTTTAAGAACACTGTTAATGTATATCCACAGGCCTAAACATGAAACGAATATAATTTTATAACTTCCAGCCTATATTTGAGCCTGAATGTGCAGGGGTTCCCCGAGGCCTGAAAAATATTTCAAGGGTTCCTCCAGGGTCAAAAAGGTGAGAAAAGCTGTTGTATAGCCAAGTGCCATCTCTGTACATGAGTCTGTAAGAGTGACAAGCTGCGGAGCTGTGTTGCAAAGAATTGTGAAGCGGTAAGCTGGGTTCCGACACCTTACTGGGCCAGGCTTAAATGGACTTGGGCATCTGAGGTTCAAACCCAAGCAAATCCTCTCGTGAAGCCATAATATTATACAATATTTTTGTTTCTTGGATGGGAGACCACTAGGAGATCCCATACGTGGCGACTATAGAAAAAACATCCTGCAAGATGCACTGGCAAATTGTTGCCAAGGGAACCACATGGACAGTTCCAAGCTGAGCTCAAAGGAGATTTTACCTCCAACCTGGGTTTAGTGGGTTGTGTGCACCCACTTTTAGACTGGACTAGGCCTGGGCAGAACTGGATTCATATTCCTCCCAAAGTTCATGTGAGTTGCCATCCTGGCCTGGACTACCTTGCAGGGCTGCAGGGAGGGTAAAATGCCAGGTGGTGCAAGGAAAAGTCAGGGACAAAAAGTTAATCCTACTTGGCCCCCGGGCATTCCTAATTCCAGCCAGGTGTGCCAGGGGGAGGATGTGAATCAGTGTTTCCCAACCTTGACAACTTTAAGACGTGTGGACTTCAACTCCCAGAATTCCCCAGCCAGCAAAGCTGGCTGGGGAATTCTGGGAGTTGAAGTCCACAGTCTTAAAGTTGCCAAGGTTGAGAAACACTGGATTGTGGATGCTGAAAAGAATTTTAGGGAGGAGAAGTACCCCAACACTTGAGTGGATTGGCTTAGCTGGCTCTGGAGACGCGGGGGGGGGGTTGATATTGCAAGCCTTAAGGGGGGAGAATTCACGTGCAAAGCCACGTGGGAAAACGTGCTTCTCTTGGAAGAGCAGAATTGCTGCTCTGCTCCACGTGGCCCAGTAGGAAGCCAGAAAGGAAATATGGGGAGGGGGGGGCGGGAATCTGCAGCCGAAATAAAAATGCCCCCCCTGCTAAAAATGACATTCTCCCTCCCCAGCGGCGGCGACCTCGGATCCCCCCAAGCAGGAAACACCCAACCTGTCGTTGCGCTGGGGGAAGCCAGGCGTCCGAGCTGGGGTCAGCGCCGCCTTTGAAGCAGCCTCCTGCCCCGCGCCTGCTGTGCCTGATGGCAGCTGTAGTCCTAAAGGGTCGCAAGGAAGCCAGGCTGGGAGCGGGGAACTGGACGCGGGTCGCCCGCGAGAACCCAAACCCCGCGCGAACGCAACACGAGTGGCGAGTCGAGCGTTCCGAAGCAAGCTCTCCTCGATGACGGTCCCCGTCTTGGCATGGGGGCCGGGGAGAAGGACTGGACCCCAACTCCCATCGCTCCCAGCCTTTAAAGGACGAACACCCCCCTCCCCCCTTTCCCGAAAGACTTTTGAAATCTTAGATATTCCACGTTTACCCGGCCGCGCGGGTTGATTAAGAAGAAAATGCCACTTAATTAAGGGGCAAAATCTCGCTGATCAGGGCAGGCTCTGCCCCTTTCACCCCCCCCCATTTTTTCCAAAAGGCCTCCCACGTTAAAAATGCCCCCCTCCCTGCCACTCCTAGCACCCTAATAATTCCTTGCACAGCCTTTCTCATTCGGGTCAAGCGGATTCAGAAACCTGATTTCTGCAAATCGCCCCTTCCCAGGTCCCCCCACTTCAGCTCTAACCTTTGGGCAATCCTGCCCCCTTCCACCCCCACCCCCCCAGTCCAGGTGTCGGCAGGGCAGCCGAACCCGCCAGCTGGGAAACTGAGGAGCAAAAAGAAAGAAACAGGTTTTAAAAATAGGAAGCTCACCATCTGTAAATCCCGTCAATACGATTTCCCCACCTCGAAATACATATATAACCCAGGACGGGAACCAAACCAAACCTTTCACGGGCGGCTACTTTCTCCTGAGCGCCAGTGGCGCGGTTTCGCTTCTCTGTTCCGCGTGCTTTTCTTTTTCCTCTTCGCTGTCGCACACCCATGGAGGATAGGTCGTCTGCACGCGCCTGGGCTGCCTTCCAAAGGCAGGGCGAGGCCTGGGCACGCGGCTCAGCTCGCAGCGGGGAGAGGAGGAGGGGAGGGCGGCAGCTTGGGAACTGCCAGCCCAATTTTTCTCCTGATAACCCAGGGAGGGAGTTTTAGCAGATGGGCGCTTTGTAAAATGCCAAGCAGCGGCACCGCTTGCGGGGGCAGAGCGGCTGCAAGGGAAAACCTCTCAGGGAGGGGTGGGGAGGCGGGGGGGGGTGGCAACCTTCCAAGCGGCCCTGTTTGCAAGAAAGGCAGTTGCTCCAGGGAGTTGGCGCCAAGAATCGGAATGTGCAAAGAAGTCCCCTAGGCCGGTGTTTCTCAAGTTCAGCAACTTTAAGAGGTATGGAGTTCAACTCCCAGCATTCCCCAGCCAGCGTGCTGGGATCTGTGCTTGGGAGCGTGCTGGCTGAGGAATGCTGGGAGTTGAAGTCCACGCATCTTGCAGCATGCTGGCTGGGGAATGCTGGGAGTTGAAGTCCACGCTTCTTGCAGCATGCTGGCTGGGGAATGCTGGGAGTTGAAGTCCACGCTTCTTGCAGCATGCTGGCTGGGGAATGCTGGGAGTTGAAGTCCACGCTTCTTGCAGCATGCTGGCTGGGGAATGTTGGGAGTTGAAGTCCACGCTTCTTGCAGCATGCTGGCTGGGGAATGCTGGGAGTTGAAGTCCACGCTTGCAGCATGCTGGCTGGGGAATGCTGGGAGTTGAAGTCCACACCTCTTAAAGTTGCTGAGGTTGAGAAACACTCCCTTAGGTTGTAATAATCAAACAGTAGATGGTCTCCGGATTCACACAACCTGGTATAGGTTGGCTTGGAAGGGTGTGTGTTTTGTGAAATGCAGACCAGCATCTCTGACAGGAAAAGCACTTTTACTGAAGGTTTGCAGTGCCGCCCCACAGCACAGGTAATATCTATCTGGCTATTTATTTCATTGAAGGTAGATGCAGTGACGCTAGTATTTGGTACATCTCTTGCGATCTGGGGAACAAGCAAGCAGAAGGCAGATTTTATTTTGCTTGGAGGCTTAATCAGGGCAGCAGACCCAGCCAGGTAGTTTCTCCGAGCGTACACTTTTCTTTCATTAAACGCAAGCAAGGGAAGACCCGTGTTTTCGTCCGCCTCTTCACAGCGCCAACCACCTTATCAGCAATTCCCTCAGACGCTGCCATCCTTGAGCTAAATAAGGGTGGGCTTAATTGGATGGGGAACCACTAGGAAATCCCACCGTTGGAAAAGTTGGAAAAACATCCCTCAATCCAATGGAAAGCTCCTTTGGTATTATTATTATATTATTTTATTATATTCATTATATTCTAAACTGTTATTTACTGTGTATTTTAATCTATTTATAATTGTATGTTAATGATTTTAATTCTGTTGTAAACCGCCCAGAGTCCCCCTTGGGGGAGTTGGGCGGTGATAAATTTGATAAATAAAATATAAATAAATAAATAAATTATTGCCGAGAAAATTACAAGGACGTGTCCAAGTCGAGCTAAACTTGAAGGTCACTGAATCACCCTGACATCCACATTCATTAGAGGAACTGAGACCATAGAAATGAAGAGTCACTCTCCGTTTAAAGGGTGAAGTGATAACTGAGAGCCTCTGAGCATTCACAAAGTGCAACCCCCCCCCCCAAGCCCAGCCACCACCCTTCATGCGCAGCCGAAAATTTGGACGAAGGCTCTGAAAGCAAGAAAATTGGCTATTGCGTGCAAAAATCCATCTTGGATTTCTAGCTGGCAAACAAGTTTTAACACAAGATAGACCTACGACGGGAGATTTGGGTGATTTAGGTATCAGCCATACACATAAATAATTGAAGGTGAAGATCTTCCTCTTCCATTAAATTCATTCTCCATGGTTCTTTTCAAGATATGTACCTGAAATTTAACTTGGGTGCCTTAGGTCTTTATGTAGAGAGAGAGAGAGAGACATAATGCTATTGAAGGAAACCTAACACAGGTAAATCCAAAAAAGCAGAGATGCTTGTTCAGCTGAAACTGCCCTTGGAAACCTGGTTGATGGGTGAGCTAAAGGCTGTGAGTTCATTTCTGCCTGTTCAACAGATGCTCAGCATTGTGTATTTATTTATTAATGCACTGTGTATTTATTTCATGCACGGTGTATGTACTTATTAATGCAAATTTAACCCAAGCGTTCACACACACCCCTTGCCTGTCAAATTCATCCTTCCCATTCATGCAACCTTCCCCCCCCCCCGCCCCACTGCCTTCCCCAACACCAAAGTTAAAGGGCCAGGAAAACAGCCTCTCTCTCTGGGGCAGTGCTTCTCAACCGTGGCAACTTTCAGATGTGTGGACTTCAACTCCCAGAATTCCCCAGCCAGCCAGCCTTGCTAGTATGCATGTGCACACTGTTGGTCTGGCTCCACGGAAGGAATGGGGGGTCCAAGAACAAAGATGGTTTTGATCTGGGTCACACAGAGCACAAACTAACACAGCAGGGTGGGGTCGGAGCGAACCCAGTCCCTCCCAGTTTGTTTAAGAAGCTAGGCATAAGCCAAGCCTTAATGCAGAGCTTTCCAAACTTTTCATGTTGGTGACACACTTTTTAGACATGCATCATTTCGCAACACACTCTTACAGCAGGGCACAAGGCAGGCACTAGGACCTGCACAGAATCACAGCAGGTTTGGAGGCAGCCAGGCACAAGGCAGGCACTAGGACCTGCGTGGAATCACAGCAGGTTTGGAGGCAGCCAGGCACAAGGCAGGCACTGGGACCTGTGCGGAATCACAGCAGGTTTGGAGACAGCAGGGCACAAGGCAGGCACTAGGACCTGCACAGAATCACAGCAGGTTTGGAGGCAGCCAGGCACAAGGCAGGCACTAGGACCTGCGTGGAATCACAGCAGGTTTGGAGGCAGCCAGGCACAAGGCAGGCACTGGGACCTGCGCGGAATCACAGCAGGTTTGGAGACAGCAGGGCACAAGGCAGGCACTAGGACCTGCGTGGAATCCTGGCAGGTTTGGAGGCAGCAGGGCACAAGGCAGGCACTAGGACCTGCGCGGAATCCTGGCAGGTTTGGAGGCAGCAGGGCACAAGGCAGGCACTAGGACCTGCGCGGAATCACAGCAGGTTTGGAGGCAGCCAGGCACAAGGCAGGCACTAGGACCTGCGCGGAATCACAGCAGGTTGGGAGGCAGCCAGGCACAAGGCAGGCACAGGGACCTGCGCGGAATCACAGCAGGTTTGGAGACAGCAGGGCACAAGGCAGGCACTAGGACCTGTGTGGAATCCTGGCAGGTTTGGAGGCAGCAGGGCACAAGGCAGGCACTAGGACCTGCGCGGAATCCTGGCAGGTTTGGAGGCAGCAAGGCACAAGGCAGGCACTAGGACCTGCGCGGAATCACAGCAGGTTGGGAGGCAGCCAGGCACAAGGCAGGCACTAGGACCTGTGCGGAATCCTGGCAGGGCAGGTTTGGAGGCAGCCGGGCACAAGGCAGGCACTAGGACCTGCGCGGAATCCTGGCAGGTTTGGAGGCAGCAGGGCACAAGGCAGGCACTAGGACCTGCGTGGAATCCTGGCAGGTTTGGAGGCAGCAGGGCACAAGGCAGGCACTAGGACCTGCGCGGAATCCTGGCAGGTTTGGAGGCAGCAAGGCACAAGGCAGGCACTAGGACCTGCGCGGAATCACAGCAGGTTTGAAGGCAGCAGGGCACAAGGCAGACACTGGGACCTGTGCGGAATCACAGCAGGTTGGGAGGCAGCCAGGCACAAGGCAGGCACTAGGACCTGCGCGGAATCACAGCAGGTTGGGAGGCAGCCAGGCACAAGGCAGGCACAGGGACCTGCGCGGAATCACAGCAGGTTTGGAGACAGCAGGGCACAAGGCAGGCACTAGGACCTGCGTGGAATCCTGGCAGGTTTGGAGGCAGCAGGGCACAAGGCAGGCACTAGGACCTGCGCGGAATCCTGGCAGGTTTGGAGGCAGCAAGGCACAAGGCAGGCACTAGGACCTGCGCGGAATCACAGCAAGTTGGGAGGCAGCCAGGCACAAGGCAGGCACTAGGACCTGTGCGGAATCCTGGCAGGGCAGGTTTGGAGGCAGCCGGGCACAAGGCAGGCACTAGGACCTGCGCGGAATCCTGGCAGGTTTGGAGGCAGCAGGGCACAAGGCAGGCACTAGGACCTGCGTGGAATTCTGGCAGGTTTGGAGGCAGCAGGGCACAAGGCAGGCACTAGGACCTGCGCGGAATCCTGGCAGGTTTGGAGGCAGCAAGGCACAAGGCAGGCACTAGGACCTGCGCGGAATCACAGCAGGTTTGAAGGCAGCAGGGCACAAGGCAGGCACTGGGACCTGTGCGGAATCACAGCAGGTTGGGAGGCAGCCAGGCACAAGGCAGGCACTAGGACCTGTGCGGAATCCTGGCAGGGCAGGTTTGGAGGCAGCCGGGCACAAGGCAGGCACTAGGACCTGCGCGGAATCCCGGCAGGTTTGGAGGCAGCCGGGCACAAGGCAGGCACTAGGACCTGCGCGGAATCCCGGCAGGTTTGGAGGCAGCCGGGCACAAGGCAGGCACTAGGACCTGCGCGGAATCCCGGCAGGTTTGGAGGCAGCCGGGCACAAGGCAGGCACTAGGACCTGCGCAGAATCCTGGCAAGGCTTGGAGGCAGCAGCAGCCTAACGGGTCAGGACACACAGTTTGGAAAGCTCTGCCTTAATGTGACTTTAAGCAACTCTGGTTTACTTATACTGCTCATCACTCTAAGCTGTAAAGTAAACAAGTTATAATATGGTTTAAGCAAAAAAAAAAAAAAGTGAGATTGGCACAGCTCCAACCAAATCCCCAGGAAAAAAATTGTGCTTTTTACAGAGGGGGAACTTTTTAAAGAGGTGTTTTATTCTCTCTAACCCTAACCCACCAAAAACAAATTCCATGCTGATGCTTCTATAACAGCTTTCCTTCCACTGGTGGCTATCGGGAATCGACGACAGATCCCATCGACTCCAATGGGGAGAAAGACAGAATGGGGAAGGAAAATTAGAGTCCATAATTCATGGCACGGCTGTTCTACCCTGTCCTCCAAGAGTACAGGTAGTCCTCAACTTACGACCACAATTGGGACCGGAACTTCAGTCGCTAAGCGATGAGGTCATAAAGTGAGGCATTATGTGACCGTGACCGATTTTACAACCTTTTTGCCATGGTCATTAAGTGAAACAGGTGGTCGTTAAATGAATCTGGCTTCCCCCATTGATTTTGCTTCTCGGAAGCCAGCTGGGAAGGTCGCAAATGGTGATCACGTGACTCCAGAATGCTGCAACCATCATAATACATGCTGGTTGCCAAGCGCCTGAATTTTGATCATGTGACCGTGGGGATGCTGAGACTGTTGTAAGTGCGAGGACCGGTCGTAAGTCACTTTTTTCAGCGCCGTCATAACTTTGAACGGTCGCTAAACGAATGGTCTTAAGTCGAGGACTACCTGTATCATCAAATCCTTTGAGAGCGACGAAGTTACTGTAATTAAAAAGCCAGGAATGGCCGGCCACAGGGAACCTTGGGCCAGTCCCTCTCTCTCAGCCCAACCCACCTCACAGGGTTGTTGTTCTGGGGAAAATAGGAGGAGGAAGGAGTATTAGGTACGCTCCCTGCCTTGAGTTATTTATAAAAATAATAAAGGCGGGATAGAAAATAAATAAATGGTTTAACTTTGGTGCTTTATTTGAGATTCCTTCCAACAAGCAGAGTGGCCCACACCTCCCTTTCCTCTCCTCCCTGGTGCGCAGTGGAGAAGCACACTTAAAACTGCACAAAAAAACTTCAGAAGAATGGGCCACGGTCAACCCAGTGCCACCATGCTGGAGTCACCTGGAAAGAAATGGCCGCTTGCCCTAGACGAACGCTTTCCATTTCCACGGCCCCAGCCTGAGCCGGCTTGGGGAAGTTGCCTGCTCTGGCAGGGTCCCCCCCGTGTCCGGGAAAGAGTCCGTGACGGTTTCGGAAGAGGTGGGCAGCCAAAGTCCCTGGCGCCCCCCCCCCGCCCCCCCGGCATGGGATATGCTAAGCTTTATGCACTGAATATTTGCCTTTTTGGAGTTGGGAAACGTAGATCTTGGTTTTGCTGCCATCTTCTCTGCGCAGCCAAACTTCCCCCGTGCTGATGGCGGTGATCGCAGCCCTGGGATCAAGATGGGGGGACACACAGTTGGGGGACGCAAGCGAGAAACAGGAGGTGCTTAATTTAGGATTGACTAATGCCCACCAAGGTCCACCTGACTCAGGCTTAAACCCAGCCTTCTCCACCCGATGCTCGCCAGAGGTGCATTGAAAGTTCCTGAAGATGAACAGTCTCCCCACACCTGGAAGACACCAAGTTACAGGCAGTCCTCACTTAACCGCCCAGAGTCTGCCACGGTAGAGATGGGCGGGGATAAATCCAAATAATAAATAAATAAACAAACAATTATCCATTTAGTGACGGTTCGGACTTATGACGGTGCTGAAAAAGCTGACTGGTGACTGGAACTCACACTTACGACCGTCGCAGCGTCACCGCGGTCACGATTTGGGTGCCTGGCAATCGGTTCACATTTATGACCGTTGCAGCATCCTGTGGTCACGGGATCACCCTTTTTTACCTTCCTAGCCAGCTTCTGGCAAGCAAAATCAGCGGCCAGAACCATGCGATCGGCCTAACGACCACGTGGTTCGCTTAATGCCCGCGGCGATTCCCTTGACGACTGCCACAAAAAAAGGTGGTAAAATCGGGTCGGGTTCGCTTAATGACCGCTTTGCTCAGCAACCGAAATTCCGGTCCCAATTGTGGTCGTTAAGCGAGCACCACCTGTAGAAGAAGGCTGGGTTTAAATGGGAGCCTGTTGGGCTGAAGGCCGCATGTCCGAGGGTGGTCTTTGGGGTGGAAGGCACAGCCGCTGGGCTCCTTTCTGACCCAACTAGGTCAGAACAGACGCGAAAGACCTGTGGGCCCAAGGAAAAGAACCCCCTTCTTTCGGAGAGCTGGACTCCACCAGGCCGAGCCGGCTAACCCCCCAAAACACCGTCATCACCCCCTCCTTTGCAACTCACTGGACAGGTGCCTCATCTCCCACTTGCAAGAAGATACTTTGCCCTTTGATGTAGATCTCGCCCTCGTAGTGAAGGTGGCCATCTTCACAGTGCGCGGAGAAGAGGGGAGGGGAAGACAGCTTCTCAGCCTTCAGCGGGCCTGGAGGGAGGAGAGGAGGGGGGAGAGGGGGGACTCAGGGCCGTTCGGGGTAGGAGAGGGGATGTGGGAATGACCTTGGGAGGCAGAAGGGAGGGCCACAGCCAGGGGGACGGCTGGATCACAGGCCGCTGAGCCCGCAGAAGGAATGGAAGGGTGGGAAGCATCTCGGCAGGGGCCCTCCCTAGCTTCTTGGGCTGTAAAGGCGAGAGAGATGTCCTTTCAGGCTTGCAAGATCCTGCTAACGGCACCTGACCATAAAGCAGAATTGGCAAATCTGGCCGTGCTTCCTGTCTGGACTACCTCACTAGGCGTGACCTCAATCTGGCAAGTCTCACACGCTCTGCCATAGAGGGGCGGAGAATCCCTCCGTCTCCCAAGGTCATGCCCACATACCGTTGCGGGGGCAGAGGCAAAGAAGAGGAGCTGCGGAAGGAACGGGCACCTCCTCACCCATCGGTTCCCCCAAAGCTCTCTTCCCACGCAATGCCAATCCACAGCCCACCGGCCCAGGGTCGCCCTAGGAGCCAAACGTCGGGGGTCTGCGCGGAATTTTAGGGGAGTTTAGAGGGAGATCCACGTTCTGCAAAGAGGGGCGAGAAACCAAGGTACTTGCCTTCGGCCTTCCTCTTCGGAGGGGAGGCAGCAGCTTTTGCCTGGGAAGGAAGAATAAGGCAGCAGTGAGAGAAAGAGTCCTCGTCCCCCAGCCGTGGGCCTGCTCTGTAACCCCCAGCCATCTTCCCTCTACAACAGAGGCTCTTCCCACCAGAGGACAAAGAAATGTATTAAGAGCAGAGCATGATAACGGGTCAAACAAAGAATCGGCTTGTCTTCTAGCACAGTGTTTCCCAACCTTGACAACTTGAAGACGGGCGGACTTCAACTCCCAGAATTCCCCAGCCAGCAAGCTAGCTGGGGAATTCTGGGAGTTGAAGTCCACCCGTCTTCAAGTTGCCAGGGTTGAGAAATACTGTTCTACCAAGTCAAGTTTTTGATCCGGCTGGTTCAATATCGCTAGCACCATCTGAAAGCAGAGGCCCTGGGCTCCCATCCCTTTGGAATTTAATAATACAACGCCCATCGGTCTGATCTCACACTTCACATTTGTCCTCCTCCACCGACCCCTTTCGCAGCCCCCTGACCTTTTTGATGGCGGTCCAATCTTCCATGATGTCGATGTCGTGCAGCATGTAAACGATGTACGGGCGTGGGGAGGACCAGTTAAAGAGGAACTGCAAAACCAGGCACTTCTAACCCCCACCACCCCCGTTGGGGCTGTTCCGACGGCTCGTTTTGCAGAAGGAGAAGACCCCGCCACCCCGTTGGGCGACTCTCCAGGAGTAGGGAAGCGACATCGCTTCCGGGCGGAAAGGGGCACGAAAGGATATCGGACACCAGCGGCGGTTTCTTTCTCTTGCTGGGCCAGAGGGAATCCCACTCCTTGGAGCTATGTTTCGGCCGAAGTTTGCCGTCCCACCATTCTGAGAGAACGAGAAAGAGAGACCCTCCAGGTGAAGGAGAATTTGCTAGTCTGGCCAGAAGAGTTAGCGGTATCAGGGACTCAGCCGTAAGTCTTCTGCGTGGAAAGCTGAACACTTTCAGGGAACTGAACCTGCAAATTAATCATCTTCCTTCTAGGCTGCCTGACGCCAGAGCCTCATGCAACTGGCTCTGGATTATCCCTGGCTGGCCAGGGACTCGTGCAGAAGTGCGGCCTCCGACTTCTCCACCGTGATCAAGTTGGGGGGTCTTCTGGACACAAGGCAAGTTGCCTTTCCTTTAAGGCCTTCTCCTGAAACTACAGGTAGTCCTCAACTTACGATCATTTGTTTAGCGACCCTTCGAAGCTATGACGGCGCTGGAAAAAGCGACTTATGACCGGTCCTTGCACTTATGACCGTTGCAGCATCCCTGCAGCCACGTGATCAAAATTCGGGCACTTGGCAACCGGCATGTATTTACGATGGTTGCAGCGTCCCAGAGTCACGTGATCGCCATTTGCGACCTTCCCAGCCGGCTTCCGACAAGCAAAATCAATGGGGAACTGCATGATTCACGTAACGACAGTGATTTGCTTAACGACCGCCACAAAAATGTCATAAAATTGGGTGCAGTCAAGTGATGCCTCACTTAACAACCGCACCGATTAACAATGAATTTTCCAGTTCCTATTGTGGTCATGGAACAAGCTACCCCCTGGGGTAAGACAGGCCCCCCCTCTCCTGGCCTTTTGGAAGGGAGTTCGGACACGACTAAACGACTGAACAACAACAACAACAACAAAAGACGTGGTTATGCCACCTGGCCTGGGATGGGAGGGGGGACAGCTATTCATGGGTGTGGTTGGCCCCGTGAGGGTCCCAGGATAAGATCTTATTTCCCATCTTGAATTTTATATTTTATATTTTATATTTTATATTCTGTATTTGAATTTATATTTATTTATTTATTTATTTATCATATTTATACCCCGCCTATCCCCTCCCTATTGGAGGACTCTAGGCGGCTATATATTTATATATATTTATATGTATTTATATTTATATTTATATTGAATTGTTTTTAGCGATCTGCCATTTTTATTATTGTAAGCCGCCCAGAGTTGTCGTATGCGAGACGGGCGGTAGAGAAATTTAATAAATAAACAAATAAATAAAATAAATAAGGTTAAGGACTACCTGTAATCATTTGACTCACCACTAACTATTCCAACCTCCCTGGCATCCTTTAAATCTAAGGGACTGAAGCTCCCATCATACCCAGGGCATGCCAGCCTGGTAATATGGGAATTGTAGTCCAAGACAGCTAGAGAACCCTGGTCTTCTCTGGTTGGTAGCAGCTTCTGAGTCTTTAAGACAGAGAAGATTCTTTTTCCACATCTGGATTCTTTGCAGATGGGGCCGTCCATGTGCAAACTGGATGCCCCGGGACCAAGTTCTGGTTCTTTTTGCTCAAAGGGACAACGTTGGCAAGCAGGCCAGGGGAAGGGTGACCTGCCGTGCAGGGGCACCCACCGGAAGTGAGGCCCACGCTGTGCCTGTCGTCTTCCAAACGCTGGATGCGCTCCAGCAGGCGTTCCTCAAGGCTGTCAAACAGCAGCAGTTTCTCACTCTAAGGGAGAAGCAGACAGACAATCCAGAAAATGTACATATTGCAACTTTTTCCTTCTTTTTGGCCTCACCCAACCAGCCTTTTGACTGATCCAAACACTCAAAGCTAATTTTATGGGCAGCTGCCATGAGGACTAGCCACCTAGGTTTCTTTTTAACTTTTGCTCGCCAACTCATGCACCTTCCAATCAACGGCAGGGATAAAGAATGGCCACATTCACCATTCAACGAGAGATGGGTTACAATTGTTGGAGAAATGGGATTGGAGCTGGGTTCGAGTCCCGACTTGACCGTGTTGCTCACGGGCTGACTTGGAGACTTTCACTATGTCTTAGGCCAACCTACCTCACAAGGTTGTTGTTCTGAGGACGGAAGTGAAGGGTAACTCTAAGTATGCTGCCTTGGCCTCCTCAAACGAAAGCCAGGATGTGAACGCTAAGGCGGCAAGATTATAACCGCCCAGGGTCCCTCCTTGAGAGGGAGATGGGTGGGATATAAATATGATAAATAAATAAGGCGGCAAGATTATCAGCTGGCCACGGACGGAGTTATTTAAAAACTGCACTTGCTGCCAAGGAATTTAAGACGGTGCGTGCAGGACTGTTTCCATTTTGTCCTCACAACAACCCTGTGAGGTTGCCTGCAGTAAGGAAGAACGAGTTACTAGGAAATTTACTGAGTGGCAGAGGAGAGAGAGAGAAAAATTCTCAAGAGGATTTCAGCGAAGAATTGGGGGGGGGGAGGAACGGATGTGGAATGGGCTGCTTTAATCAATGACCCCTCCCCACTTTCTTGGCGATTTGGGGGCAACGAAGGGATTAGAAGGAGGGGGGTGTTCTGACCTCCAGATGTTGCTCCGCGCCTTGCAGCTCACATCGATGTCGGTGCTTGATGACTTCCAGGCAGAAGCCTCGATATATCCCTGGAAAAATGTACAAATATTCGGAGGCAGTGGAAGGCGAAGTAGGGCGCCCTGTCCCTTCCTCTGCAAATCCCAAGCTTCTGCATCATCATCATCATCATCATCTAAATGTATTGTTGTTGTTGTTGTTGTTATTAAAATGTATTATTATTATTATTATTATTATTATTATTATTATTATTATTAAAATGTATTGTTGTTGTCAGCCGCCCGACTCCAGTGGTCTCTGGGCAATGTACAAAACCAAAACAATCCATAAAAACAGATACAACCTAAAACCACACAGCCCAGACTGCAACGATCAAAAAAAGACACTAATCAAACAAAACAGAACAGCCCCCCCCACCCCACCCCAGGCCTGGGACCAAAGCCACGTTTTAAGAGCTTTCCGGAAACCTTAGGAGAGAGGACGCCGTCCTTCTCTCTCGTTGAACGAAATCATTCATTGGTTACATGATACTATCCTCGCTAACCTTTTCTCGGCTGAGAAACAAGTAGGGCTTGGATGGGAGACCACCAGGAGATCCCACAGCGGAAGAGTAGGAAACTAGGCCAAAAAATCTATATGAGTATGGTCATCTAGCCACCTCAAAGGGGTTTTTTTACATTACTTGCCCAGCCAGATGGCAACCCCCAGCCGATCTTGGATAATCTTTTTTTTTTAAAAAAGAAGTGGTAGGAAGGGAGACCACTAAGAAATCTCAGGCTCGAGACCCAGACTGGAAAACTGAAAAAAAGAACGTCCTGGCAGAAGCCAGTGGCAAACACAGAGGTGCCAAGAAAGCTACGTGGTTGTGTTCAGGGGTCAAGTCCATTAAAAACTCTCCCCAGCCTGGCAGCTCACAGACAACTCCCTGCCTCAGCCGCCCTCCTCGCCCCCCCCCCCCCCCACGGCTCGCGTCCCGCAAAGCTTTACCAGCCACTTCGATCCGGATCTGCATGTGGTTCTGCAAAACGGCCAGGGGGTCGAGGTATTCCACGGCTTTTCCTGACATCACGTCTTCCAACTTGGCCTTCATCTGATTCAGGCGCTCCTTAAAAAGCCTGGAAGAGACCCCCAGAGCAATTCACCAGGAGGAGGCCCCAGAGTCACGGATGGAGCTAGAAACGACCTCTCCCTGTTCCAGCCTGGGGCACAAACCCAGCCAGTGTGCAACGAGAGGCACCCGGTTCCAAATTGCGGATTTCCCATGTCATTCTCAATGAGTTCATTTCGATGCCAACTCGTGGCCAAGGGGTTTGATCAGAAAACAGCAACTAGCTACAGGCAGTCCTCACTTAACAACCATTTGTTTAGTGACAGTTCAGACTTATGACGGTGCTGGGGAAATGACTTATGACCGGTCCTCACGCTTATGATTGTTGCAGCGTCCCCACGGTCACATGATCACGGCTTGGGCGCTTGGTTTGCATTTATGACCGTCACAGCATCCCGTGGTCACGGGATCGCCATTTTCTACCTTCCCGGCCAGCTTCTGGCAAGCAAAATCAATGGGGAGCCATGTGATTCGCTTAACGACCATGTGGTTTGCTTAACACCTGTGGTGATCCACTTAACAAGCACCACAAAAAAGGTGGTAAAATCGGGTCAGATTCGCTTCATGACCGCTTTGCTTAGCAACCAAAATTCTGGGTTGTTAAGCGAGGACTACCTGTATGTGCTTGGAATGCAACAAAATTGTGCAGCACAGGGGGGTCCTGACCAGAGCTCCAGATAGCTGGGTCCTCCCTGCCACTTCCCCTTTTAGCAAGCCACTGAACCCTTTTGTGTCACTAAGCTTAATGTTTACTAGGATGGGAGTTTAGAGGGGTAGAGAATAGGGCTGTATTTGCTCCCCCAAGTCTTTTTACTGAATTCTTGTACAATTTTAGCACCCTCCCCAGCTTCTAGGAGCCCTGTCTAGCAGCTCCATCAATGGATTCAGGAAGCGGGAAGGGAAGGACGAAGCTGAATTTTAGATCCCTGAACACTGGGGGGGAAAACCAAGCCGTGAGAACACCACGTTCATCTGAACGTTTGGGTGAGACGTAACAGATGGGTCACCTCTCAGCTGATCCAAGAACAGGCATGGAAGGAAACCTTTGCCAAGCTGCGTTTTTATCCCCCCGTGCAGCCTTTCTCATTCAGTGTTTCATCACCACTGACGATCTTCAAGGATTTTCTATTCCCAATTTTTTTCCATGCCTCTGTCTCCCCAGGCTTTAAATCTCTGGATCTGGGGCTTCTAGGCTTCTAGAGAGGTATACACTTTCTTTGGGGTTCTCTGGGCTCAGGAAGATCTGCACCAGTGGGGTTCCTGAACGCTGCAGACATTTAGCTGCGTGTCCCGTTGGATCGTTGCACGGGCGAAGCTTTGCTGGAACGCAGAGTGAAACGTCTGCGGCATTCGGGATCCACGCTTTGGCGCAAATCTTCCTGATCCTGGAGGTCCCCCAAAAAAGTAGGTAGAGAGAGACCGGGCTACCACTTTCCCAAGAAATCTTCTAAAGAAGTTTCTCAGTGGGCCTATGAAGCCCTTGGTTCAAGGAAACCCAGAGGGACACCTCCATCTTGTGGCAGGAAATTCCGCAAGCTAACTGCAAATTATACAAAGAAGCCACTCTTTTCATCCCAAATATATCAGTTTTATTAGAAAAACAGAGAAATCCACTAAGATATGTGGGGGAAGGAGGACAAGAATTAGTTACATACACCCTTTTACAAGACGGGTAGTTCTTGCTTAATGGCCACAATTGGGGCCAGAATTTCGGTTGCTAAGCAAAGCGGTCATTAAGCGAATCTGACTAAATTGTATGACCTTTTTGTGGCCGTCGTTAAGCGAATCACTGCGGGTGTTAAGTGAACCACGTGGTCATTAAGCAAATCACGTGGTTCCCCATTGATTTTGTTTGCCAGAAGCTGGCTGGGAAAGTCGAAAATGGTGTTCATGTGACTGCGAGATGCTGCAACGGTCACAAATGCGAACCGGTTGCCAAGCGCCCAAATCGTGATAATGGGGATGCTGTGATGGTCGTAGGTGTGAAGAGTGGTCATAAGTCAGTTTTTTAGCACCGTTGTAAGTCTGAACCGTCACTAAATGAATGGTCATTAAGCAAGGACTACCTGTATTCCCTATGTATCTCAGTTTTAGAGATGAGGATGATACATTAAGGAAGATGATTCCACTACTGTAACAGAATTCTCTCTCCCAAGAGACAAAAAGAGTGCCAACAGAGTTATTTTCCTGGCCAAAAATTGAACATTTTTAAAACGGGGCATTTGAATGCTGGATCCTTTCTTACTCTCTGCGTTTAGCGGTTCTTCAACCATGTTACAATAACAACATTTACCACTTTAGGATGTGTCCTATTTTGCGGATTCTCAGCACGATTGCTTGCTTTGATCACTATATGTTTATTTTGGATGTTCTACAGAACATCTAAAATATTATCCTGGAATCTATAAAGGCAAGCCATCCCACAAAGTTTTTTTTAATGTGACATTTTCATCCAATATTTGGAGGAAGGACCCAAAATTGCTGAGAAGAAACAGCTGATTAGCAAATACACAAACACATGTTTTAAACAAAAAGAGACACAAGAAAACAGAAGGAAAAAGAAGGCAACTCACTTCTCTTTGATTTCAGAGAACTGCTTCTCCAAATCCAGCATCTCATCCACGCATTCCGCCCGTCGCCGTTCATAATCTTCATCGTTCATCTCTGGGAGAAAAATGAACAATTCTCATTCCATTGATAAACCTACCAACAAAATCCCTGGATAGAACAGGGTTTATTTCAGGGCAGGTGGCTAAACCTAATACAAAACAGACAGTCCAGAATCCGAACTGCACAAAACCATATCCCATGGCTAGCTACCGTGGACATATTTGGGAAGACCAAATATGCTCACACAACGCATATCACCACATCTTGATTAGCATGTGCATGCTAATATTGTGCTATATTAACTCTGGTTAAGGGGTTTGTTTATTGTAACTTCGTCTGCTGGGCAAACCCAGCCTGCTTTCTTAGTTTACGGTTCATTGTGTCACGTGAACCCAGAAAACCCTCTTTTCCCCCGAACAACAACCCTGTGGAGTAGGCTGGGCTGAGAGAGAAGGAAAGTCACCCAGGGAACTTCCATGGCTGACAGGGGACTGGGTCTCCACAGGGCCAGTCCAGCATTTCAACCACTAGGTTTGTAGCCAAGAAGACCCAAAGTCTTTTTCTCGGCGAGTCCCACTGAAAGGAGAGAGGAAAAGACCGCCCACCCTGGCTGGGAATCTTCGCAATCTGAATAAATTTGAGGGCACCAGGTTGAAGAAGGCTGAGTAGACACGGCTGGCCAGGTAGAGTCGCCAACGTGGAGCTCGTGGGCCCCAATGAGCCCGTCGTTCCCTTCATACAGTGGGCTCCCTCTCCCACCTGCCATTTTATAGTTTTCAAAGATTTTTTAAGTTAGCAAAGGACATGGGAAGCTAGAATAGGGTAGGGCTAATGTGATCTCCATGACCAGAAATGCCCCTGGGCTTCAAAGGAGAGGTAAAAGTCATAGCTGGTTGCAACCCAGGCACGTTTTTGTTGGAAGCCTAGGTGCCCAATTTCCAAGCCTGGGGGAAAAAAATTAAATTCAAAGCTAAGCTGGACAGGGTGGGAGTGCCGGCAGGGATCGATGGGGTTGGGGAAGGAGCTCTGTCACCTCTGGGTAAATGGGCCTTTTGGGATGGGCCGGGTTTATCCCAGCTGCCATTCGGTGAATGGACAAGGCCATGAGAGTGTCCACCCCATGCTCTCACATGTTCCCAGTGGCCCCAAAATGGTGAAAAGATCTGACCTCTCGACTAATCGGGTCTAAGGCCAGCTCATGAAGGCCACACGGCGGTGCAAAGAATCAGGGACTGCGGAACTGAACCGTGGAATGAAGAATGAACTAAGCCACACGACAGGCAGAATTAACTGCACCACGCCGTGCAGAATTAACCAGCTACGGTGTGCAGAATGAACTATACGACATCCCAAATTAACGTGCAGAGTTAACACAACGAAGGACTGCAGAATTAACTAAACCATGACACGCATGAATTAATACAACGATGGTAGGCAGAATCAACGGTACAACTGGCAAAATTAACTATGCTATCAAATGCAGAATTTACTAAACCACGACGTGCAGAATTAACTGAACCCTGGAGGGAAAAATTAACTAAAACTTATGACGGGCAGAATTAATTGAACCACAACATGCAGAATGAATGAACGTGCAGAATTAACTCTACCGTGACATGCAATGAAATACGGCATGTCAAATGAACTAAATGAACTCTCTGCCTGTAGAGTTAACCCAATTTCTCAACCTTGGCAACTTGAAGATGTGTGGACTTCAACTCCCAGAATTCCCCAGCCAGCATGGCTGGCTGGGGAATTCTGGGAGTTGAAGTCCACACGTCTTCAAGTTGCCAAGGTTGAGAAACACTGACCCAACCTCTTGGGTTCGCTTAAGACTCTGAGCTGCATTTTAGGAGTGCAAATCGAGTTCCCCCTTTTGAAGTTTACCTGAACTCTCCTCTTCGGATTCTGACTGGCTGGCGCTGCGTTCATCCTCGCTCTCTTCCTCGCCGTTCATTTCCGTGGCAGAATCGCCTTCCCCCTCCATCTCCTTGGGCAGAGGCTGAACAGGCATGGCAGCATTGACTGGTCAAGACGCCCAAGCTGAAAAAAAGGTGGGCAGAAAAGGATCCAATTGTAAGAACAAACAGAATCCGGATATCACCTTTGGAATAATTACTCTGCACTAATCCTGCAAATAGGGGCGTAGTGGCTCAGTGGGTAAGACGCCAGGCTTGTCGATCGGAAGATCGCAAGTTCGGAGGTTCAAATCCCCAGCCCCGTGTGACGGAGTGAGCTCCCGCACCAGCCCCAGCTCTTGCCAGCCTAGCAATTCGAAAGCATGCAAATGCAAGTAGATGAATAGGTAGCACTTCGGAGGGTAGGTACCAGCGTTCCGCACGCGTCATGCGGCCACATGACCGTGGAAGCGTCTTCGGACAACTCTGGCTCTTCGACTAACAAACGGAGAGGAGCACCGGCCCCTAGAGTCGGACAGGACTGCACAAATGTGCGGGGGGAACCTTTACCTTTAATCCTGCAAAGGGAGCATGCAAACCGCAGGGACTGGCTTTGGATGCATTATGGATCTCTAAGCAATCGTCCCTTCTAGACAAGCCTGTGATGGAAGGCCTGGAAGTTCACCATCAAGAATTCCCACTCAACTCTTCCCATGAGGCACAGCTACCAGGCAACACCACCACATACAGATCTCTCAACGGCAGACTCTGAGTTTTATTTTTTGAGGACCCATAAAATATTGTATTTTATATAATAATGTATTTTATATAATATATATAATAATTTTATATATATATATATATATATATATATATTTATATAATAATGTATTTTATATGTTTTTAATTACTAACTTGATTGTAAACCGCCCAGAGTCCCCTTGTGGGGGGAGATGGGCGGTGATGTAAGTTGGAAATAAATAAAAAAAATAAAATAAAATCCTGATTGAGCAGGCCAACAATGCACCTGGCGTGCAAGCTGCACCAATGGACAATCTTGAAGACGCACGTTTTTTTCTCTCTGCCGCGCAAGAGCAGTCGGCTGCACGTCTCATCCACGGGTTTTGATTCAGTTTGATGAACGAGGATTTGCTCTCAGCCCTTCCTTCCGAGGAGAAGAGAAGGTCACACGATTCTTTCACAAGCAGAGTGTGGTGTTTTTGCACTCTTCTAGTTATGCCCTGGCCAAGAGAATGTGTTTTCTTTTATTGTATAATCATCTGACTTTCTCGCCTTCCTTTAAACACCAGGTTATCCGGGGTGGGTGGGGGGTGGAAGGAGAAATTCATTTTCAAATTCAAATGAAATTCATTCATGTGTTTTCAGGTTTTATTTTATTTAGATTTCGATCCTGCCTTTCCGTCAAGAGCTCAAGGTGGCATAAATAGCATTCTCTCCTACCAACAACAACCCTATAAGGAATTTTTTGTTCCCCCTTTTGCCGGCATCCTGTTATCGGGGGTCGCCCTCGGAGCGAAGAAGATCCCGGGAATCCCGTAAAAAATGGCGGCGGAGGACGACGGAGCCCGATCGGCGAACATCCAGGACGTCAGCAGCTGACTCGGAAGCGAGGCATGCTGGGACATGTAGTCCAATGCCTACGGATGAAGAGTCGGTTCCCCTACCTCCTTCCTAAGCGCGCGGTTAAATGATGTGTATATGAATTGTTAAATATATATGGAAAATGCTGTAAGCCGCCTAGAGTCCTCCAATAGGGAGGGGATAGGCGGGGTATAAATATGATAGATAAATAAATAAATAAGGTAGACCGAGATCAGTGAAGAGTGGACTGAACCTTGGGTCTCCCCAGGGCTGGGCCGACACTTTAACCCCTGCATCCTTCTGGTTCTCAAAGATTTTTGAGAGGCATCTGGATTTGAACTCGTTACCTCTTGATCTGCAGTGCTGTATCACTAAACTGGTCCCACTTTGGATTCATACCACAATGGACTAGGTTTTTGGAAGGAAGTTAACGGTTTAAATAAAGTTTAAGGTTTAAATAAATAAATACGATACTACATTAGAATTTGGAAGCTGCTGACGTAGAAGGAATTTTGGATATCAAGCCTGGGTAGTAGTAACGAAGGTGATTCCGTATTCTTGGAATGATGTGCGGGTACCAGTCTGTTCCAATTAGATTTATCCACAGCCTTTGAGGTGGCTTTGTATCATTGGACAGGCAAGACTGAGCAATATTCATTTCATGTGAATAATAATAATAATGTAAAAAGGTAAAGGCAAAGGTTTCCCCTGCACAGTCGTGTCCGACTCTAGAGGCCGGTGCTCATCTCCGTTTGTTAGCCGAAGAGCCAGCATTGTCCGAAGACACTTCCACGGTCATGTGGCCGCATGACGCACGCGGAACGCTGTTACCTACCCACCGAAGTGGTACCTATTTATCTACTTGCATTTGCATGCTTTCGAACTGCTAGGTTGGCAAGAGCTGGGGCGAGTGCGGGAGCTCCCTCCGTCACAAGGGGCTAGGAATTCGAACCTCCGAACTTGCGATCTTCCGATCGACAAGCCTGGCGTCTTACCCGCTGAGCCACCACACCCCTCAAATAATAATGTAGTTTACATTTAATAATTTGTTTAAAAACTGAATAGTATATATTACTATATTGAAATCATTAAAAATAGTTTTTTTCTCCTTTCCTTTTTTAAAGTTTTTACTATTTAGCTTATTTGGTTTTGGCTATATAGTTCTGAAATTAATTTCAATGAAATGAACTCTAGTAGCTTCGTATTATTTCCATCTTGTTTATGGCCAGTTGCCTCGGTTTAAAATGTTAATAAAATTAAGGGGAGGAAAGGAGCTAGAACCCCCACTGATTTGAGGGTAAAGAAAATCAGAAAGATAGGTTACAGAAAACGACACCAGCGATCACCCCAAAAATGTCCCCGAGAGAAACTCAAAAGAAAATTGAAAGCGTCTTGAAAATAAGGGTGAAAAACAGACACCTCTTTTTTTCCATGGGGAAGAAAATTTTTGAGGAATTGCAAGGCAGGCAGATGTACGTGCATTTGAATTTTCTCAAGGGGTGGGAAGGAGAGCAGATCTGTAGGAGGACACACCAACGGATGAAAAATTCTACTTCTTGGCCCATTTCGAGCATTTTCTCCTGCCTCCAGGATGAATTCCAGCATTCTCAACTATCAATTCTCAGTTTCTTGAACGTGCTGTGGAAGCAGTACTTCAAAACTCACTGTGAGGGCACCAGCTCATTAAAACAACCCAGGGGTGACAACATCTCAATTGACAATCACTAATGGCAGCAAAAAGATAACACAGGGGCCATTCAGAGTCTTGCAGCCCAGACCAGATAACCCTAAAGCAGCCATCTTTTTGCAGGTTTCTGGGTGAGCTGAAAAAAGACGGATCTGCTTTAATGAGCCAACTCTTTAAAGCAGCTGCATCTTTAGCACACCTCTTATAGTAGCCTGACCTTTTTTTTTCAGGCTCTCGCGGACACTTGGAAAAAGACACGGCTGTTTTGATGAGCGGCAGATAAGTGCTGGACTCCAAAGGATTTCTTCCAATTCTTTTTCCAAGCTGGTACCTGATCCTTTCTTGATAGAAAATACCAGGATTAAAACGGAGACTTTCTGCATTTAAAATGTGAAATCCACACCCGCACCCATCAACTTGCCAAAAGCTTCCTCGTGCTTTTTAAGGCTTTGGAAAGACCTTATCCTAGAAAACTAAGGCTCCCTCTCACAAAAGGGAGACTAAACCTTCACTGATACATTTCACTGGACTGGAGCAAACCACAGTGAAATCCAGGATAATTTCAGAATAAACATACTTTGGACGCAATCTGATTATAGTGACTAATCTAATATTAGTCACTGCGTAATGGCTGGCAATCTCTTTTGGGCCCCCAGAAAGGATGGTCATTTGAGGCTAAGAAAAGGGCCTTTTTGAAGCTTATACTTAGGCCAAGTGTCCCCAGTATAGTGCCCCATATGTGGGTGGACTGCAACTCCCATCATACCCAGCCATGCTGATGGGAATTGTAGTCCCATGTATTCAGAGAGACTCAGACCGCCCCAGGCTTCTGGACTTGCTCGCAAGTCTTGAGACCTCACTGACAATCATCAGGGCCCTGAAGAAAACCTTCATCTGTACCAGAACATTTTGTAAATAATGTTGGCAAAGTAACATTTTAAATAGTTGGCTTACTGCTGCAGGTTTTAAGCTACCCCCCCCCCGGATGCTTTTGAACTGTCATGCTTGACTACTTTTTAAAATGAAATTGACCACTGTTGTGGATTACTAACAAATCAGGTAGAAAACCGAGGCATCATAAAGGTTTATGAATAAACATAAATATTGCACCGACCATCCATCCCCCCATAATGCAATGGACTAAACCATGTTCCCCTATTAATATCATGGGGAAAGCGATTAGCAAATCCTTCGGGGGGGGGGGAAGGAGGGCGGAAAAGAAAAGTCAGAAATACGTTTAGAAATTGCCTCCCCCAACGATGCTCCTTCAGCAGTGAACGTAACAAGCAGAAACCGGTCCTAAGTATATGAGCACGTACGTTCCTACAAGAGCACCTACACACAAATGTATACCCCCAATCCCGGTTAAGTGGTCTAATCCACAGTCGCCCCGCCGCTCGCCCAAGTGGGGAAAATGCATCAGGTTGGAATGGGCGGGACCAACAACACCCAGAAAAAGGGGGGTGCTGGGAAAAGTGTCTGGACCCCTTCATTACCTGGGGGAGGGGCTGCGCCAAGCGTAGACGCCGTTCAGGCTCCCTTCCGCAATCGGAAATGGTCCACAGTCGACCCCACCCACTGCTCTTAACCAATCCGAATGGCTTATAAAGCCGGCCGTTGGAAGCGGCTACGTGTCTATGATCCCGCTGCTTTCGATTCTCCTCTCTGTGGTTTTTCTGCGCGGCATTGTGGGAAGCCGGAAGCGGAAAGAGAGGCATTTCCTTAGCAACCAGGAAAATAGACCCTGGGAATGGAAGGAGAAAAATAAATAGCGAAATGGGGGAGGGAAAAACTGAAAAACAAAAAAAAAATTGTTTTTTCCCCCCAGACCTTAAAATAAGAGCCCTTTTGGAGAAGCTCCCATACATCAATGCAGTATTGCAATGACTGCAGATATTACCCACATTTCCTATCCCCACACAACCGCTGCATTTGCACCTGCTAAACTTGTGGTCTCTGGCTGCTTTGGGCTTCAACGCCTATCAGGCCTGCACCAGCAGGGCCACGCATGAGGTGGTTGGAGAGTGATGGGAACAGAATAACAACAACAACAACATAATAATAATAATAATAATAGCAGCAGCAGCACCTGCAGGATATCTGCTTCGAGGATTCAGGGTTCCACCTGGTTGTGTGAATGCAGCACCTCAAGAGATGCCCACAGCAACTTTGGAAGGAAAATAAGATGTTAAATACAGTTTTACTAAAGGGGCAGCATTTATTTTTGGATATATTTGGATATAGAGCCAGTTTGGTCTAGTGGTTAAGGCAATGGGCTAGAAACCAGGAGACTGTGAGTTCTAGTTCCGCCTTGGGCATGAAAGCTGGCTGGGTGACCTTGGGCCAGTCACTCTCAGCCCAACTCGCCTCACAGGGTTGTTGTGGGGAAAATAGGAGGAAGGAGTATTAGGTATGTTCGCCGCCTTGAGTTATTTATAAAAATAATAAAGGTGGGATAAAAATTAAAGAAATAAAATTGAAGAAATAAATATTCTACATCTAGCACCAACATGGCCTGAATTGCCTCCACCCCATCTTCAGCAGTTTCCTGTAGGGTGGCGGCCATCTCCTACTTCCGAAAGTCCCATCCCCTTCAAGTCAAATTGGATTCTCGGGGACCTCCTTGACGCATCCATTGTGGCAACAATACAGAAGGGATCAGCCACTAGACCACGGCCATTCAGCCCGAAAGCTCATCACTGCTTCATGGATCTGCCACTGTTTCCTTCTGCTTTCCAAGGTCCTGATCTAGCCTACTCCCTTGAGATTTCCTACAAGGTTCAGCGCTGTGTTGCTGCTAAGTCCAGAAGTCCACATTCCACCACCTGCTGAGAAGTC
Source organism: Charina bottae (assembly GCA_023362775.1). Lineage (NCBI taxonomy): Eukaryota > Metazoa > Chordata > Lepidosauria > Squamata > Charinaidae > Charina > Charina bottae. Next base: position 5,331,388 of record JALMGJ010000026.1, on the reverse strand, counting down.
TTCCTTTACGTCCTTCATTTTTAAAGATATCCTCTATTATACAGCCTATCCAACTCAAGGAGCACCACCAGCAGCCAGCAACATCTAGAGAACAAACACTGACATCTCATCTCCTGCCCTATGTACTGAATTTCCACGCAAATTAGAGCCATCCATTTTAAAACTATCTATGTGCATCACCTGCCACATGAATCTTTCCAGCAGGTTCAGTGTGCACTCTGGTTACCTGTCGTAATTGCCAAACACCATTGGTGTGGGAGCTTTTGGTAGAAAATGAACAGGACTAAAGCAACCCAAATTTGAAATTGTTCACTTTAATTTATACAGTAAGTGGTTCTTTTTAAGGTACAGAAATAAATTAAACACCTCTCCTCCAGGACCAGGATAATCCCTCTCATTATGCAAAACAAGACGCTGAAGTGACTGGTTTGGGAAGGAAGGTCAGGTACAAAATGGAAAAATCTCACTGCAGAATTGTCTTACTTCTACATTTTACCATTTCTTGTCTCAGAGTTCAAAACTAAAAGCCCTTTTCCATGTTCTCAACCCACCTCTCTTAATTTATCATCTTATAAACTCTGATCTTATTCTGTAAGCCTGTAGTACAAAATAACAGTCAGAAACTGACTAATGTAGTGCAGAAATGAAACCAGTAACACAGAATGTCTTTAGTAAAAAGGAAAAATGACCCACAGCTTGTTCATACAATTCTAATGCAAATATAGTTTGTTCCAGTCCTGTTTCTATGCCCACTCCGAGTCCAAAGAAGATGAATTTAAGCTCTGCAAAGTTAAAGTGGAAGTCAACATCTCCGTGGCGAGTCTGGGTATTTGCTCTTCAGCTCCTGCTTGAATTGTCGAAAAAGGATCTTGTTCCACTGGTTCTCAGCATCCTTTTGCGCATGGAACTCGCCCGCCAGCTTGAATCCCTTGTGCACCAGAAAGGCATTGCTCAGCACTGCAAAACGGTAGCCAGCAATGTGGAGTTCGCAAGCCTGTCAGGAAAAGAGAATAAAACAACAGAAGAAATGAAGGTGTGTGCCCCCAGCATCTCACACACCCAACCTTGAACAACAACCTTAGCACAAAGTAGACAACCCTGTGAGATGTTAGGTCATCCTTTGAGACAAAGGTAGTGCAGTCTGATGTGACCAGAATGAACATTAAATTTTGGCTGACCATATTTTTTTAACCCCAATGCTGGACAGTTCCGTGATCATCTAAGAAGAGTATATATCATAAATAGAAAAATAATGGCAAACGTACTTCGATAAGAAGTCAATATTTACTTACCTAAATAGAGAAACAGAATGACCACAGGCGGGCAAAAAAGCAGTGGGAGCGGGAGTGACTTCCGACTCCTTGCCAGCTTCCCCATGGACTTTGCTTGGGGGAAGCTGTCAGGGAACGTTGGGAATCACGATCATGTGACCTTGGGGATGCTGCAACGGCCACAACTTTGCAAATAAAACTGGTCTGAACATTGTGGAAATTTCAATTCCATAGGAGTAATAGGTCCCGGATTTTTTTACGCATTCTTTAAGCTAGCAGATTTTAGGTACCTTGATTCAAGAATTGTTGCGGGTATAATGCATCGTTTGGGCTGACTTGAGGGTACAAACAGACAAACACAATGGAGTTTTAGTATCTATAGACAGATATCCTGAAAAAGAAATCTCGGGAACTAATAAATATAATATAAGAGCACTCCCCGTTCTCCAGGTCTTTCCCCTGGCTTGGTTACCTGGCTGATCCGGTTGAAGCCGTACTGCTTGAAACGTTCATCATACGGAGGCACTGAGCTAGCCCCGACGTAGAAGGGTTCCCAAGGGTCCCGCCATTCCACCTCGTAGGCCACGCGCAGGGAGCCCCCCACGGGAAGGTTCAGCCAGTGGGAAAAGTTTGTGGGAGCCTGGCAACGGGGACACAACTCCTCGTAGAACGGCCGGATCTCCCCCACTTGGTACAGCTGCACCAGCTCCGCCTTGGTGGCAGGAATACGCCGCGTGTGGCGGATCTCGAACGCGGGGACCACAAAGACCCGCGGCGTCCCCTCGTCGGTGGCTTTGGGCAAGGCCAGGAAGCCTTCTCGCAGACCTCCACTGGGTACCGTATCCACGTCGACCAAAAGCACCCAGCGCCCGCCGGCGGCCTCCCTCGCCACGTTGCGGAGCAGGTTGTTCGGGTAAGATGCATTGGCGACGTCCATGGCGTAGTTGCGCCGGCCGGCCCCCAGCTGGGCTAGCTTGGCAAAGACGTCTCCGCAGGCTCGGAGATGGGAAAACTCCCCGTCGTCCCGCTCCGGCTCGGGGAAAGCAGCCATCTGGTCGGCGTGGCACACGAGGTGGAGGCGGAGCAGCTGCCGGACAGGGGCGCAGAGGACGGCCAGCGCGTACACCATCGCCGTGGCCAGGCGCACCTCGTCGAAGCCGGGCGCAAAGAGGGCCACCGAGACGGGGCCCCGCCAGCGCTCCACCAGCTGCCGAGCGTGGTGCAGGTTGCTGAGGCTGGCGTGGCTGACCAGCACCACGTCCTCCCGGTCCTGGCCGTCCCAAGAGGCCCGCAGCATGTCCCGGTAGATGCGGTACTGCCCGCTGGCGTCCAGGGTGCCGCCGCCAGCCAGCATCGGCTTGAGCCTCTGCTGGTGCCCATTGCCGGGCGCGGGGCGGCGGGCCTGGAAAAGCTGCGCGTAGCGGGACCGCTGCTCCTGGCCGTGGAGGCCCGACAGCAGGGCCAGATAGAGGAGTTGCAAGCCGGCCACCAGCCCCAGCGCCAGGATCAGCGCCTGGAAGCAGGAGCAGGTCATGGGCAAAGGGGGGGAGGGGAGAGGGGAGAAGCAGCCCGGTGCTCAAGCGTTGCCCATTTGGTCTCCCCGTGGCTCCCCTTCCCTTCGCTCTCTGCAAAGCGCCGCGCGAGCTGCTCTTCTTGCGATGCGGCTTTCAGCCAAAGCAAACGGGCAAGGCGGGGGCGGCCCTTGCTCGCGAGGAGGCTCCCTCCAGCGCCCCCTGCTCGGGAGGAGGAGGCAGTGCAAAAACAAAGGCGGCCGCTGCAGCCCCCCGCCCGCCCACCCCCCTTTGCTTTTGCATCGCCCGCCCGCTCGCTCTTTTGCGCTCCGCGACCCCCGCCCGCTTTGACCAGCTCGGCGTGAGCGGGGGGGGGGCTTTTTTAGCCCTCTTATGGGCGTTTTTGCATATTAGGGGCAGGGAGGCGGGGCGGGGGCGCGAAAGAGATTTGCAATGGGAAATTGGGGAGGCGACGATTGGCTCAGCCACGAAATCCCCATGCAAGAGGTGTTGCTAACAATTGCCCGGAGGAAACGAAGTATAGACCAGGTGGAAAACAAGCCGTGTTTCGTGAGACGAGGTGGCCGAGTGGTTAAGGCGATGGACTGCTAATCCATTGTGTTCTGCACGCGTGGGTTCGAATCCCACCCTCGTCGGTCACGTTTTGAGCGGTCGGGGCCTCTCTCCCCCCACAAGCGACTTTATACTCCCCGTTGCATTTTCAGACAAAACCGCCGACGCTTTTGCAAGGCTCTTCCTCCGGAGACGCCGTGCCTCCGTTTTGGGGGATCCGAGAAGGGGCTCCGGAGCTCTGCAAACGGGGTGAATTTCTAGCTGTCCGGGTAGATCTTTTGCATGAACAACAGGCTTCTTCAGATAAGAGTTTTAATTGTCTATAGCAGTGTTTCTCGACCTTGGCCACTTTAAGATGGGTGGACTCCAACTCTCTTAGTGGCCAAGGCTGAGAAACACTGCTGTAGTCCATTGCAACTAGTACGTGCCAGCCGGAAAAAGCTGAGCTGGGGGGGGGGGGTCCCCATTGCTGCAAAACACCCTGGGCCCCTGCAGAAAATATCTGCTGGAAAAGCGAGCGAGAAGCATTTAGTTCAGTGACAGGGATGTGAGTTTTTTTTCTGGTCCTGCAAACCCTCCCAATCAATTTGGGTAATTTACAGCTCACTAGATTGTGCAAACCCCAAATATGGGTTAATTCAGTAGCCAGATTAAACATGTTGAACCACCACAGAATTACCACCTTAGGATCACTAGAACATACACCTGACAATACTGTTCCGTGCAGGCAGCATCTTTTAGCATCTATTTACTTACAGAGAACAGTTAAGAGAAATCATCAAAATATATTCAGTGGAAGAAGTATATCATGGTGTCTGTAGCTTGAATCATGTCAACTGGATTTCTATTTTCTTAGTGGAAACGTTTCGCTCCTTATCCAAGGAGCGAAACATTTCCACTGAGAAAATAGAAATCCAGTTGACATGATTCAAGCTACAGACAATTCCACCTGGATGACTGAGAACCTTCATAGATATATCATGGTGTTTTTCTCCTTTTTTTTTTTTTTAAAGTTCAGTGTTTTAATCAATACCTTGTTTATTGACCAATTTGCTTCTCTGAAGAATCTCAGGCCACACAATTGGAAAGGGGAAATTAATTAAAGCATTTTAAAACCTCTTTCACAGAAAAATCTCTCCAAGTGACGTACAAAGTTGAGGAAGACTGTGATTGCATTCGGAAATCCATGGTTAACCATGGTTTACACAACCCAATTTTCCAAGTTTGCAACCTCCTTGAATTAACTGCACGCAACACTCTTCCAGTAAGTTCCACGCTGTATGGTAGCTGGTTTCTGTGGACTTTAAAGAAAAATATCCATCACCAGGCCAATCTTGACAACTCATTCTCAATTGGGAACATCTATTTAATCGTTCCAAATTATGAGCAGTCAGCAGTTGGAGATGCTTCTCCTAGAACAAAGTTTTGGTAACATTTTTTCTGGAGGTGTTAATGCAATAAAAATGAAATTTTTTTTTTAAACAAAGCCTTTATTAGAGAGCACATCCCCTCCCCAAGGTAGCAGCAAAATAATAACAATGATTTAAAAAATCTATATTGTACATGCAACAAAGATGTCCCTTTTAAAAACACAGACACGCATCTTAAGTTTTTGTCCTGATTGAAACTGGCTCATTTGCCAGATCGGGTTCAAAATGGGGGAAAAGACAAAGGTCACTTTCCTACTTAGAATTTTTGCCATCTTTCAGAGCCATCCAACCACTGTTAGGCCGCAACAGTAATGAGGGCAGGCTTAATATCACTACAATGGCAAAGATGCTACAGTTCTAAACTGAACCCAGAGCCTGAGCTAACCAGCATCCCGGCGAAGGAATCTAGCCCTGTCTCCTTTAAGGGATGCTTTGCAGCCATGTTGGGACCGCAGTTCCCAGACTTCTTAGCCACTCTGCCTAAGGACAAGGGGATTCTGGGGTTGCAATCTCCATACATCTAGAAGACAGTGGCCTAGACAAGGCAGATCTAAACTTAACCAAGAACTGCCACTGGGCCAGGATTTAGACCAGTGTTTCTCAACCTTGGGAACTTTTAAGATGTGTGAACTTCAACTTCCAGAATTCCCCAGCCAGCATGCTGGCTAGGGAATTCTGGGAGTTGAAGTCCACACTTCTTAAAGTCCCCAAGGTTGAGAAACACTGATTTAGGCAATATATTTCCACAACGGAAATTATTGTTTAAACCTTTCCTTGACCTAATATAGTACAGGTATGTCTGCGTATGGATGTTTTTTTCCCCTTTTTCCAGAAAAACAGCTTCTGGCTCACTAGCTCACGAACAGTGACCAAGCAGAATGAATGAGAAGTAAAGACTGAGGAGACTGAGTAACTAGTTACTCCGTAGTTCCTTTTATAATTCAGAGTAACCACAGGTTTATATTTACACGCAGCCTTGCTAACCAGACTATCTTTTTTCCCCTGTTCCGGTTCAACGGCAGAACAGGCAGAGCTTTCCCCCAGATGAAGTCAGATTAGGGGCCAGCCATCGCTGAGCAGCCCTTGGCTGAACTCCGGAATGTTATTACAGGAGATGAAAACCAGCCCTGTAATTTACGCCTGGTTACCCTTCCAACTGATTTTGTGCCTCTTTCTTCATTTTCTGCCCACCCAGGCAATTTCCTAACTCTGTTTTTCGAACTCTGTTTCAGTAGTCAGCAAGGTCGGGCTCTGTCTGTGTGCGCGCGTGCACACGCATCTGTGCCCGAGCCCTCTTAGATCTTCCGGATCTCCACCAGTTTGAGACCAATTAAGGAGCTATTACAATTCATTCTCCTGTCCCTTCATTATGCACTGGAAAAGTTGAGAGCTGTTTTCCCAGCTTGGTCCCTTTTTGCCATGCAAGTTACTAGCCCTGTAGGTTTGGCTCAAGGGAGACAAAATGACCAAGGTGAGGGAGGAAACTGAGACTGTGGATTGCCTTGACACTAAAAGCCATGTCAAGGGGTTCTTTCCCCCTTTCTGTATCCCCTCCAGCCGTGTATGCAACCGAGTCGAGCCGTTGTGCGTCCCAAAATAATAGCTGCCGAATTCCAAAACGGAGCAGAGAAAAATCACAGCTTTCCGTCACGTGCGAAGGTCCAGCTCCCGTCTGCTGGCTGCACCATCAGCTGGGCACAGGAGGAAAAGGCCGTTCCTTGACAACCTCACCCTTAAAAGTTTGCAGAGCGGTTTGCAGAACTGTCAGTTCCCCGCTTGAAAAAATCCAGAATATTTCCGCCCAAATACATTCGGGTGTCTACAGAAAAAGATGGGGCAAAGCGGAAGGAGTGCATACACAAAATACGAAAAAGGAGGAAGGGTTATTGTCAGATAGTTCTCCCTCATCGCGAAGAAGGTTTCTTAGCTGCCACACGGAGGGGGCTGGAATGAAAATCCTGCAAGAGGGCCCGGCCACCGTCTGCCCCTTCGGCCTTCCAGAGATGCAGGTGCAAAAGCTCGCAGGAAGGAGGCCGTCAGAGGAGGACCCTGAGGACGAAGGACAGGGCTGCCCCACAAGAGAGTCCCAGCGCCAGGAAGAATGTCATGATGGCCCCGGATAACTCGCTCTCTTGCGGCTGAACCTGCCTGGAGGAGAGAATTAACGCCCACAGTTGAAGAGCACAGAGATGGTTCTTCGCTTCATTCGTTCGTTCATTCAGGATACCGCCCAACTCCAGCCGAGTCCGGGTGGCTCACAACAATAACGTGAAAACCGCAGGATCCAAAAAACGAATCAAAACAAGTACGCACAATGGCGGCAAAACGCAGATGGTCCGTCAACGTTACGACGGCACGGAATGAATGGTCGTGATGACCGGACCTCGGAGTTCCGGCCGTCCCAGTACCCCCGCGGTCACGTGATCGTGATCTGGGCGCTTGGCAACCCATTCGCACTTAGGACCGGTTGCCAAGCACCCCACAATCACGTGAGCGCCATTTGCGACCTTCCCTGCCGGCTTCCCCAGAAAGTCAGTGGGGAAGCCGGCAGGGAAGGTCGCAAATTGTTGGGGTGAGCCTCCCCCACCCGCACCCCCTCCCCAGCCCCTCTGCGCTCATGCCGGCCACTCGCACCCCCTCCCTCACCCTTACCGTGCCTGCCTTGCACCCCTGTGAACTCGCCACGCCTCCTTTGCACCCTCGCACACCCCCTCCCGCCCTCCCCCACTTGCCTGCCTGCCTGCCGCCTGCTTGCGAGCCGCCTGGGATTGCAACTTCCTGCCGGCTTCCCCACTGACTTGGTTGTGGGAAGTTGCCGGCAGGAAGTTGCCTCGCCTAACGACCGTGAGATTCGATTAATGACGGATGGCAAGTGGAACTGCAGGGATTGCCATTGCTAAGCGATGCAGTCCCGCTTTACGGCCCCATCGCTTAGCGACGGAAATTCTCGTCCCAATTGCCGTCGTAAGTCGAGGACTACCTGTAATCACAAAATGGCAATCCAACAACAACGGAAACAAAAACATCACAACCAGGGGAGTCTCATCCACCCCACAGCCAGGCCTTTAAGGCTTTCTGGAACAGCACTGGGGCGGGAGCCATACGGATCTCGGGGGGTCCTCATTCCACTGGGCGGGCGCCGCTACCCAGAAGGGACGGGGAATTACGGACCATATGCAGCAGCCTTTGCATCCCGTTGGTGGTTCTCGGAGCCCAGAACCCATCGTCCTGCTTTTGGAGGAGAACGTGGCAAATTCCTACTCACTTGGGGGCCAGGCACATGGTGACAGAGACGAAGTAGCCGTTGGAGAGGGAAAAGACCACCATCAGGAGGACAAACCAGGCGTCGTGGTGGAAAACCACCGGGAAGTAGGTCTGTCCCGGGATGTTGCACAGGAGGAACATGGGAATGAGGAGGACGCGGAGTCCCACTGCTGCGGGAAGAAGCCTCAGGTGTTTCTGCGGCTGGTGAGAGGAAACCACACAGTTCCAACGGAGCTTGCAAATAAGACACATTCGTTATCTATCCCCTGTAACCCTAAACAGGAAGGGCGGCCTGAAGAAAATCCTTGGGGGACTGGTAGTCCTCGACTTACGACCACAATCAGGATTGGAATTTCCATTGCAAGTCGTTACAGTCACAAGTCGGGTCACCATGTGACCAGACCCGATTTTACGACCATTTTCATGGCGGTCGTTAAGCGAATCACAGGTCGTTAAGCAAATCCAGCTTACCCAATGGGCGTTTTTTGCCAGAAAGCGGCAAAAAAGTCTCAAAACGTTATCGCGTGGCCGCGGGACACTGCAACTGGTCGTAAATGCGAGCCGGTTGCCAAGCGCCCGAAATGCAATCATGTGACTCCATGGGTGGTGGTGCGACGTTTTGCAACGCTCGGAAGTGCTTTACAGGCTGTAAAGCACCCATTCTGAAGCTGTCGTAACTTCGGACTGTCGTTAAACAAACGGTCGTAAGTCGAGGACCACCTGTAACATTTATTTGGGGGGAGGGGTGTATACATTTCACTGAAAATAAATAAAGAACCTCTCTGTGGTTCTGTCCATCCCGAAAGATCTAGGATGGGCGGCTTCTTCCTGGTGCCTTCTTTCAAAGATGGCTATCTTCCAAGGCCATGGAGACCAGCCTTCTTCACTGCAGCCCCTTTCTTTGGAACAGCATCCCCCCCACCCCCAGATATGGCTTTTCCAAAGAGTCTTGGGAGCAGAAGGGTTAGGACAGTGTTTCTCAACCTTGGCAACTTTGAGTTGTGTGGACTTCAACTCCCAGAATGTCTATGAAGGTTCTCAGTCATCCAGGTGGAATTGTCTGTAGCTTGAATCATGTCAACTGGATTTCTATTTTCTTAGTAGAAACGTTTCGCTCCTTATCCAAGGAGCTTCTTCAGACTGAAGAAGCTCCTTGGATAAGGAGCGAAACGTTTCTACTAAGAAAATAGAAATCCAGTTGACATGATTCAAGCTACGTTCAACTCCCAGAATTCCCCAGCCAGCATGGCTGGCTGGGGAATTCTGGGAGTTGAAGTCCACACATCTTCAAGTTGCCAAGGTTCAGAAACACTGGGTTTGGAGAAGCAAACCTCTGTTGTTATGAGTACTTTTCCCTTTATTTAGTGTTTTAACGCATTCTTCAAGTGCGTTTGTACCTCATGTATATTACGTTTGGGGGTTCGTTTTTAACTTACTTCATGTAAGAGGCACAGCATAGAAACCCCGGCAAATGATTAAATACACAGCTTAGCGAACTGGCCTTCTCTGTGGTGACCCCCATTCTGTAGAAGGCTTTCCCCCGAAAGGGACAGGTACGAGTGTTTTGAAAACAGGCCAAAGCAGCAACATTCAGTGGGCCTTTGGTGAGGCGAACAGCGCTTTGATATTGTAGGGGGTTTTTTTAATCACTGATTTCAATCATTTATATATGTTGCAAGGCAATTTTTTGGGGACCTTGTTGGGCCCTGCCCAGTCTGTTAAGACTGGAGCAAGCTATGAATACTATTAAATAAAATAAAATAAAATAAAATAAAATAAAATAAAATAAAATAAAATAAAATAAAATAAAATAATAAAATAAAATAAAATAAAATAAAATAAAATAAAATAAAATAAAATAATAAAATAAAATAAAATAAAATAAAATAAAATAATAAAATAAAATAAAATAAAATAAAATAAAATAAAATAATAAAATAAAATAAAATAATAAAATAAAATAAAATAAAATAAAATAAAATAAAATAAAATAATAAAATAAAATAAAATAAAATAAATAAATCCCCCCCCCCAAACTCGGATGGAAAGAGCTTGGGCCTACAACAAACGGCTCAAGCTTTTGAGGTTATAAGCTACCTTCTCTCTTTTTGGCTATGACAGGCAAATATGCCTGCCTTTGCCTCACCCCCCGATTCATTCAAGGTGCCGTCTGTGCTTCCCCCGCATGCGAAAGAGCATAGCTGAGAACCAATCAATCAATCCATCCCACTCCTGCCACCATCGGCAGGCGTCAATCGCTCACCCAGAGGAAATAGGAAGTCGAACTCCGCCCCAACCAGTCCATGATGTTGAAGAGAAGGAAACAGCAAACGGGAGTGAAGAAATTCTCTAATGTGGGGAGAAGACGGGGACACCCACAGAACAGTTTGGACCATGTGTTGAGTCATGTTAACCCAGCGCTGCTCAATCTTGCGGCAGAGCCTCCGGGTGCCAGACAGAGACAGCTCTTTCCCACCACCTGATCTTTAAGCTGGAGATGCTGCGTGCAAAACAGATCCTTTCCCTAAAGTTTTCCCCTTTCCCTTACCGCAACTCTCGTCAACACGGACCAGCGCTGCCCCTTCCTCCCCTGTTTTTAAACGCCCCATCACTCACGCCAAGACAGGTTCTCAGAGGAGCTGACGATTCTTGTGGTGATGGCCGGAAACACCGACAGGGTAATGGAGAAATCCATAACGATAGAGAGGGCCGGCAGCCAAATCTGAAACAGGAAAGCAGAAGCCACAATGTGACGTTAACCACATGCCATACCTGCGCCACCCTGGGGTCTCCCTTCAACTGTCATCAGATGGAGGGCATTTCCAGAGCGAGCTGAGTCTCAGTATACAGGTAGTCCTCGCTCAATGACTGTTTGTTTAACGATGGTCCGAAGTTACGACGGCCTCGGAAAAAGTACCTTACGACCTGTACTCACATTTACGACTGTCGCAAAATGTCGTACCACCCCTGCGATCACGTGATCGCAATGCGGGCACTTGGGAGCCGGCTCACATTTATGACCAGTTGCAGTGTCCTGCGGTCTTTTTGTTTATTAGTTAATTCGCTTCCGACTCTTCGTGACTTCATGGACACCAGAGCTTCCTGTCAGCCGTCGCCACCCCCAGCTCCGCCACGGTCGAGTCCGTCCCCTCCAGAATATCATCCATCCATCTTGCCCTTGGTCGGCCCCTCTTCCTTTGGCCTTCCACTTTCCCCAGCATCAGCTTCTTCTCCAGGGTATCCAGTCTTCTCATTATGTGGACAAAGTACTTCAGTTTTGCCTTTAATATCATTCCCTCAAGTGAGCAGTCTGGCTTGATTTCCTGGAGTATGGACTGGTTTGATCTTCTTGCAGTCCAAGGCACTCTCAGAATTTTCCTCCAACACCACAGTTCAAAAGCATCTCTCTTCCTTCGCTCAGCCTTCCTTATGGTCCAGCTCTCGCAGCCATAGGTTACTACAGGGAATACCATTGCTTTAACTATGCGGACCTTTGTTGTCAGTGTGATGTCTCTGCTCTTAATTTTTTTATCGAGATTTGTCATTGCTCTCCTCCCAAGAAGTAGACGTCTTCTGATTTCCTGGCTGCAGTCAGCGTCTGCAGTAATCTTTGCGCCTAGAAATACAGTCTGCCACTACCTCATTAATTTGTTCCTAAAAACCTTGTCTTTATAGCCATAGTTAAAAATCTGGCTGTTGATTATTGAATGTCAGTTTTCAGATCAGATAGCGATCATCAACCTATAATTTTAAGTTTGTTAACCAGTGACAAAGATGTTAGTCTGACCCAATATTATTCTCCGGATGTTCTTCAGGAAGGCAATTTATATTGCAGGATTTCTTGGGCAGAACATTTAAATAATTATTTAGTTACAGTTTTGAACTCTACTCAAGCTTTAGATTTTAGATCATGCATAATAGAAAATGAGAGTTCTACATTTGACTGAGCTTTTACAAACTTGGCAGATACGGGATACGGCCGGGCAACATTTCACACCGAGATGCCGTTTGAATATGGTTTGGTCAACTCAGGTTGGCTCGGAATCAAGATTCATTCATGAAACATATTACAGTACTTAAATTGAATTGGATGTGTGGTTGAAATGGCCCATTTTCTGGGCCTGGACAATATAATGACTTAGAATTTAACTAATGGGGTGCAATTTCCAAAAATGCGAACGCAGCAAAGGGCAAACAAGCAAGCTTTGCGTAGTTTGAGAATGCAGTGGCTAGTTCCTTAACTAACTGGATTTACTGCATTAAATAAGCTCAGAAATTATTGCTGGGTTTTTACAGTGCCCCAACCACTATATCCAGGTTAATGAAACTTGTGGTTCCCAAACAATCAGGCATGAAAGCCAGCTGGGTGACCTTGGGCCAGTCCCTGTCTCTCAGCTCTAGGAAGGAGCCAATGGCAAACCAGGAGACTGAAAGTTCTAGTCCCGCCTTAGGCACGAAAGCCGGCTGGGTGACCTTGAGCCAGTCACTCTCTCTCAGCCCTAGGAAGGAGCCAATGGCAAACCAGGAGACTGAGAGTTTTAGTCCCGCCTTGGGCACGAAAGCCGGCTGGGTGACCTTGGGCCAGTCCCTGTCTCTCAACCCTAGGAAGGAGCCAATGGGAAACCAGGAGACTGAGAGTTCTAGTCCCGCCTTAGGCATGAAAGCAGGCTGGGTGACCTTGGGCCAGTCCCTGTCTCTCAGCCCTAGGAAGGAGCCAATGGCAAACCAGGAGACTGAGAGTTCTAGTCCCGCCTTAGGCATGAAAGCCGGCTGGGTGACCTTGAGCCAGTCACTCTCTCTCAGCCCAACTCACCCCACAGGGTTGCTGTTGTGGGCAAAATAGGAGGAGGAAGGAGTATTAGGTATGTTCGCCACCTTGAGTTACTTATAAAAATAATAAAGGCGGGATAAAAATTAAAAAAAAATGTTGGCATAAGTAAAAGAGTTATTGTGTATATGAAACTGAAACTGGGTGACCTTGGGCCAGTCCCTCTCTCTCAGCCCTAGGAAGGAGCCAATGGCAAACCAGGAGACAGAGTTCTAGTCCCGCCTTAGGCATGAAAGCCGGCTGGGTGACCTTGGGCCAGTCCCTGTCTCTCAACCCTAGGAAGGAGCCAATGGGAAACCAGGAGACTGAGAGTTCTAGTCCCGCCTTAGGCATGAAAGCCGGCTGGGTGACCTTGGGCCAGTCCCTGTCTCTCAGCCCTAGGAAGGAGCCAATGGCAAACCAGGAGACTGAGAGTTCTAGTCCCGCCTTAGGCATGAAAGCCGGCTGGGTGACCTTGAGCCAGTCACTCTCTCTCAGCCCAACTCACCCCACAGGGTTGCTGTTGTGAGCAAAATAGGAGGAGGAAGGAGTATTAGGTATGTTCGCCACCTTGAGTTACTTATAAAAATAATAAAGGTGGGATAAAAATTAATTAAATAAATAGAAAATAAATAAATAGTTAGTTAGTAAATAAATAAATACATAAATAAATAGCTAGCTAGCTTTAATATTCTGGCTTTAATGGGATATTTTTAATGGGATGGTCCGGCTCAAACAACTGGCCTCAATTGGAGTCGCTGATGAACCCAGTAAAATGAGTGAACATAAATTTAAAAATCTCGCGAATCCAGAAGAAACTCAATCCTGCTTTTCGTCTGGTGGGCCTGTTGTGAGAACGTAGCCAGTTTCTTGCAGCGGTGCTATGAGGCCGGGGTTGTAAGGCAAGGCTTCGATCTTTTGTGGAAACATGGGGTCAAAATTCGTAACTGACAAATAATCAGGAGGTGGATTCCGTTCCAGAGCACAAAATAGCATCTCACAAAGGCACAGCCTGGGGAATTCTGGGAGTTGAAGTCCACACCTCTGAAAGCTGCCAAGGCTGAGAAACACTGGGCTAACCCAGTGTTGTTTGCTCTGACTGGCAGCAGGAGCTCTCTCATTCTCCCATCGTCTGCTCTTACAGCCCACTCGTGCAGAGTAGGGGGCTAGGGTGAACAGGGTGCCCCCCTCCACATCGGCCTGGCCTTCCTGGCCAAACCAGCAGAGAGTCCACAATTAGAGTGGGTGGGAACATCTAGCTGTCCTTGGTTGAGCCCAAAACAGCCCACCGGGGTCCGAGCTGCTTACGGGAGACAACCAGAAAAATCCAAATTGGGAGACAAGATTAGAAAGCTGGAAAAACTTCCCCAAAGACGGGAAAGACAAGTTACTTCATATTCTTGCCCAAGAAGGTCCTTGTCTAAAGAAGTATTTGCTTTTTCTTTTCTTTTTTTACATTGTAGAAAAAGGGGTTTTCCTGTTGCCTAACCAATCTTTTCCCCTCCTATTTACCAGGAATTGAAACTGGAACTTCCTCCTCCGAAAAGCAATGGCTCCTACCTTCCTGAGCACACTCAAGAGTGAGGGGTTGGGCGGCGCCATGCCCACCCCGCTCTTTCCGTTCATTATTTTGGGCGGGCAAGTCAAGCCATCCTGCTCCAGGACCACGGCGTTCCCATTGCTCAAGCTGAGCAGTTCTCCTTTGGAACTGTCTGCCACAAGAGTCGAACCATCCTCTGAAGAGACACAAAGCAGGGGGTCCAATCAAGATCAAACACCGCAACCTGTTGATCTACAACCGTCCTCCACCTGGCATTCTTGGGGGGGTGGGGACAGACTTCAGATCCCACAACTTCTCAGCTTAAAAACACTCCACAAATACAAATGCAGGCAGTCCTTGCTTAAAAACCATTCGTTTAGTGACGGTTCAGACTTATGACGGTGCTGAAAAACTGACTTACGACCGGTCCTCACACTTACGACCGTTGCAGCGTTCCCCCCCGGTCACGTGATCACAATTTGGGTGCTTGGCAACCAATCCACATTTATGACCGTCCCAGCATCCTGCGATCACCATTTTCAACCTTCCTGGCCAGCTTCTGGCAAGCAAAATCAACGGGGAACCATGTGATTCACTTAACGACCACGTGGCCTGCTTAACACCCGTAGTGATTCGTTTAACGACCGCCGCAAAAAAGGTTGTAAAATCGGGTTGGATTCACTTAAAGACCATTTCGCTTAGCAACCGAAATTCCAGTCCCAATTGTGATCGTTAAGTGAGGACTACCTGTAAGTGAAACAGTAAGTAGGGGCGTGGTGGCTCAGCGGGTAAGACGCCAGGCTTGTCGATCGAAAGATTGCAAGTTCAGAGGTTCGAATCCCTAGCCCTACATGCGGAGTGAGCTCCCGCACTAGCTCCAGCTCTTGCCAACCTAGCAATTCGAAAGCATGCAAATGCAAGTAGATGAATAGGTACCACTTCGGTGGGTAGGTAACAGCGTTCTGCGCGTGTCATGCCAGCCACATGACTGCGGAAGTGTCTTTGGACAACGCTGGCTCTTCGGCTAACAAACAGAGATGAGCACCGGCCCCTAGAGTCGGACACGACTGCACAAATGTGCGGGGGGAACCTTTACCTTTTTTTACCTGTAAGTGAAATTAAAAGAGTGCCATCTGTGCTCATTCCCCAATCTACGCCTCTCTCTCTCCACCCAAATCCACCCAGATTCTTCCATCACATCAACACCTGGAATTTTACCTGTCCAGACAGATGATTGCTGAAATGCTATTGGGTGGGCTGCATGCCAAAAAGTATGGCCCAATCCAAATTTGATTTCTTTTCAACCATGTTAATGAACTTCTTCTCTGTTTACTTAATACTTTTCCTCTTATGCAGTGTTCAGAATTAGACTTCAGCGGCAAAAGTTACTATTACAAGATTCAGGGTCTCCCACCCTGGGGTTGAGGCTGTAAGACAGCAGTTCGTGGAGAAGCACGTAGGCAACTTTGGATCGTTTCAAAATGTTAAGCAGGGCTCTGGTTGCAGAACAAAGAAGGGGGAAGTCAGAAAATAAATATTTATCTATATTGCTTTCTTTTTCTCTCTCTCTCTTTTCTTTTTCTAGTTTAAACATTTATAAATAAGAATACAGTGAGCTTTTATATTAAGCTCAAAAATGTATATATATTTTTAAAGATCATTAAAACAACTCCATGTACTCTGCTTGGTCTCTCTTCTTAAAGTTATATCGAGCCTGACTTGTATAACCTCAGTCATTCTCTGTCCATCTATACGCTATTTTGGAAATATAGCTCCAAATCTTTTAAAGTCACGTCTCCGATAAGTTATGTAAGACAAATACAGAAGTTGTGAAAGCAGGCAAAAGAGAGGTGAAATTCAAGCCTTTTGTTTTAACCCCTCTGTTAGATTCTGGATAAGGGAAAGAAAAATTAAAAGAGTGCTATCTGTGCTGGTTCCCAAATCCTTCATCACATCAACACCTGGAATTTTACCTGTCCAGACAGGTGATTGCTGAAATGCTATTGGGGGGCTGCATGCCAAAACTAAAAAAAGAAAAAAGAGAGAGCGAGAAAAAGAAAGCAATACAGATAAATATTTATTTTCTGACTTCCCCCTTCTTTGTTCTGCAACCTCTTTGCAAGGGGTCAAATTCCCTTTGATCAGCTTTCATCAACCTGTTTGCCTGTTTGGACTTCAATTCCCAGAATTCCCAGCAATGGCCACTGCTGAAGATTCTGGGACTGGGTCCAATGACAAGCAAAAGATCCGGGAGAAATGGCCCTTGATCACAAGCTTTCTCAACCTAGTTCCCTCCAGATGTGTTGATGTGCAACACCCCTCGTGCGCAGCCAGGATAGACAATGTCCGGCATTTTGGAAGATCGCCAGGCTGGGAAGGCTGATCTTGAAGCCCAACCAGGAATGCAAAACTGAAACATTAAAAAAAATGGACATCTTTTCCACCACCAGCCGAGCCAAGTTTCAGCAACGTTTCAATTCTCCCCATTTTTTCCTTCAGATGTCCCCACCTGGAGAAAGGAGGCCAGTCTTGGTTTCCAGTTCACATCCGAAATCCTCTTGGGGTCTCTCGTCCAGATAATAACGGGCAAAGGTCTGCAGAGAAAGAAGAAGGGCTGATGATCTCCGACAACTCACCTACCTAGCTGGGAGCACCTGATCCGCCTTGGTGGATCTCAAAAAGCCAAGCTGGGCCACACTTGGTTCTACTGGATGGGGCACCACCAGAAAATCCCAGGAGGCTAGACTTGGAAATTGAAAAAAAACTTCTTAGAAGAAGTCAACGGCAAAGCAGCTTCGGATGACGAGAAAGCTACATGGATGTGTCTGAGAAACGAGAAGAAGTCCATTCAAAGCAGACTTCACCTATCTATCCCCCATTCTTTTCTTATCTCTGCAAGAATCCCTCTGAAAAATTTCCCTCTCCTGTTTGCAGAACCAGGGGAAGAGGGAAAGGGAATCTCATCTCACCTGGCGGGGCAGCAAGAGATAACAGGCAATAGAAACGAAGGTCCCAACACAGGGAGTGACGAAATAGATCAGGGCAGACGTCTGGGCATTCAAACCACCTAAACCGGAGAGGAAAGAGGCGGATGGGCAGATGACCCAGGGCACAACTTCCTGGGCCCAACGTTCCCCGGATTCACCCATTCAAGCATGAAATTGGGGCAGCGATGCTGGGAGATGCGGCGTAAATATCAAAGAAGAGCTGGGAAGACTTTGCAAGAAAAATCACAAAGGGGGTGGGGTTATTTATTCAGCAAAAGGCCAGGGGTGCCGATTTTTGCTGTGTGCAAGACATGTGGTTTGGGCAAGTAGACTTATGAGAGATGTCTCATAATAGCACAAGAATGTAAGAAGACCACCCTGCTTTAATTAAGCAGGATAAAACAAATGCATAGCTGGGTCAGATTCCTGTTTTCTTGGAAGACTCTTGTGGTCCTTGAAAAAGGCTTCCTGCTGGATACTGGAATTCCACTTTCCCAAAGTTCTGCCATGCTGGCCTAGGAAGGCAGAGCTTTCCAAACTGTGTGTCGTGACACGTTAGTGCAGGGCTTTCCAAAGTGCCGCCGCTGGAGACACACCAGTGGTGGCGGCAGCGGCGCACGCGCGCACGGCGGCAGCGCAGGGGGCCATGCGGCAGTGCGTGCGTGCACAGCGGCGGCGGCGGCAGCCTCCGCTAAAACGCAGAAGCACTGATCCCGCACCGCTGCCGCCGTGCACGCACGCGCCGCCGCTTCCGTGTGGTGTGGTGACACACCACGCTGTGTGTGGCGACACACTTTTGTGTCGCGACACACAGTTTGGAAAGCTCTGCGTTAGTGTGTCGGCTGCAGTGTCTGGGTGTGTCCTGGCTGCTGCTGCCTCCAAGCCCTGCCAGGATTCCACGCAGGTCCTAGTGCCTGCCTTGTGCCTGGCTGCCTCCAAACCTGCTGTGATTCCGCGCAGGTCCTAGTGCCTGCCTTGTGCCTGGCTGCCTCCAAACCTGCTGTGATTCCGCGCAGGTCCTAGTGCCTGCCTTGTGCCTGGCTGCCTCCAAACCTGCTGTGATTCTGCGCAGGTCCTAGTGCCTGCCTTGTGCCCTGCTGTAAGAGTGTGTCATGAAATGATGCATGTCTAAATAGTGTGTCACCAACATGAAAAGTTTGGAAAGCTCTGGATTAAGGCTTGATTGATAGCCATGCCTTCCATCTCACCCACCATCAAAGTTACGAGGCCCCTGGCTTGGAAAAGCTGCAGTAAGAATCAGCACATTTATTGCCGTATAAATCTCTGTGGATGGCATGCCAATCCAGCGATTTGCAATCCCTCGGCCACAGGACACAAGAGCTGGCTGGTCCAACCTTTGTTTAAATCCCTCCACCAAGGAGACTCTACAGGTAGTCCTCGCTTAACGGCCACAATTGGGACCGGAATTTCATTGCTAAGCGAAGTGGTCATTAAGTGAATCCGACCCGATTTTACCTTTTTTGCAGCGGTTGTTAAGTGAATCACCATGGGCGATAAGCAAACCATGTGGTCGTTAAGTGAATCATGCAGTTCCCCATTGATTTTGCTTGCCAGAAGCCGGCCAGGAAGGTCAAAAAAGGCGTTCACCTGACCATAGGACGCTGCAACAGTCATAAATGTGAACCGGTTGCCAAGCGCCCAAATCGCAATCACATGGACGCTGTGACGGTCATAAGTGTAAGGACCGGTCGCAAGTTTTTCCCCAGCACCATCGTAAGTCTGAACCGTCATTAAACGAATGGTTGTTAAGCGAGGACTACCTGTATTCTTTCTTGTGGCAGTCAGTTCCCCAGACAAACAGCTCTATTTGGAGGTTTCTCGGGACGTTCACATCAGCTTCCCCGCAATCTGGAGGCCCCTCTCGCCTTCCCTTTGAAAGATCTTCCCCAGCTCTTTCAACCCAGGATGTGCTGTTCAGACCCCATACTCACTGGCCATGGACAGCAACATGGCGACGGCGGCAAATGTTCCCGCCATCCCTTGGCCACTGAGAAATAGGGTGCTGTATCTTTGCGGAAAAGCCCCCAGCTGGCCGAACAGACTTCCTTGCAGGATGGCGCAGAACGCTGATGGAAACAAAGGAAGACGATGTCAAGAATGAGACTATTTTGTGTATTTACTTTCTTTTTACATATATATATATATGTAAAAATATATATATACATACACACATATACATACACATACACATACATACATACATACGTACATACATATACATACACATACACATATACATACATACATACACATATACATATACATACTCATACACATATACATACACACACACATACATATACAGTGGGGCAAAAAAGTATTTAGTCAGCCACCAATTGTGCAAGTTCTCCCACTTAAAAAGATGAGAGAGGCCTGTAATTGACATCATAGGTAGACCTCAACTATGAGAGACAAAATGAGAAAACAAATCTAGACAATCACATTGTCTGATTCGGAAAGAATTTATTTGCAAATTATGGTGGAAAATAAGTATTTGGTCACCTACAAACAAGCAAGATTTCTAGCTCTCACAGACCTGTAACTTCTTCTTTAAGAGGCTCCTCTGTCCTCCACTCATTACCTGTAGTAATGGCACCTGTTTGAACTTGTTATCAGTATAAAAGACACCTGTCCACAGCCTCAAACAGTCACACTCCAAACTCCACTATGGTGAAGACCAAAGAGCTGTCGAAGGACACCAGAAACAAAATTGTAGACCTGCACCAGGCTGGGAAGACTGAATCTGCAATAGGCAAGCAGCTTGGTGTGAAGAAATCAACTGTGGGAGCAATAATTAGAAAATGGAAGACATACAAGACCACTGATAATCTCCCTCGATTTGGGGCTCCATGCAAGATCTCACCCCGTGGGGTCAAAATGATCACAAGAACGGTGAGCAAAAATCCCAGAACCACACGGGGGGACCTAGTGAATGACCTGCAGAGAGCTGGGACCAACGTAACAAAGGCTACCATCAGTAACACACTACGCCGCCAGGGACTCAGATCCTGCAGTGCCAGACGTGTCCCCCTGCTTAAGCCAGTACATGTCCGGGCCCGTCTGAAGTTTGCTAGAGAGCATTTGGATGATCCAGGAGAGGATTGGGAGAATGTCATATGGTCAGATGAAACCAAAGTAGAACTGTTTGGTAGAAACACAACTCGTCGTGTTTGGAGGAGAGAGAATGCTGAGTTGCATCCAAAGAACACCATACCTACTGTGAAGCATGGGGGTGGCAACATCATGCTTTGGGGCTGTTTCTCTGCAAAGGGACCAGGACGACTGTTCCGTGTACAGGAAAGAATGAATGGGGCCATGTATCGTGAGATTTTGAGTGCAAACCTCCTTCCATCAGCAAGGGCATTGAAGATGAAACGTGGCTGGGTCTTTCAGCATGACAGTGATCCCAAACACACCGCCCGGGCAACGAAGGAGTGGCTTCGTAAGAAGCATTTCAAGGTCCTGGAGTGGCCTAGCCAGTCTCCAGATCTCAACCCCATAGAAAACCTTTGGAGGGAGTTGAAAGTCCATGTTGCCCAGCGACAGCCCCAAAACATCACTGCTCTAGAGGAGATCTGCATGGAGGAATGGGCCAACATACCAGCAACAGTGTGTGCCAACCTTGTGAAGACTTACAGAAAACGTTTGACCTCTGTCATTGCCAACAAAGGATATATAACAAAGTATTGAGATGAACTTTTGATATTGACCAAATACTTATTTTCCACCATAATTTGCAAATAAATTCTTTCCAAATCAGACAATGTGATTGTCTGGATTTGTTTTCTCATTTTGTCTCTCATAGTTGAGGTCTACCTATGATGTCAATTACAGGCCCCTCTCATCTTTTTAAGTGGGAGAACTTGCACAATTGGTGGCTGACTAAATACTTTTTTGCCCCACTGTACATATACATACACATACATACATACATACATATACACATATACATACACATACACATACACATATACATATACATACATACATACACACACACATACATACACATACACACATACACATACACATACATACATACATACACATATACATATACATAAATTTTTTAAAAGAAAGATAAAAAACTAACAAGAAATAATATTCAAAATGAAGAGAGGGAAAAAAAAGAAGGAAGTAAGAACAAAGCTAAAAGTGCAGAAAAGAAAGAAAAAAATTATAAAGAAACAATTTTCGATTTTCTTTTACAACAGTGACAAGTATAAAAGTAAATGTATTTATTTTTATTTATAATTCGATTTATATCACCGCTCCATCTCTCCCAAAGGGGACTCTGGGCGGTTTTAAATAAATTAACCTCTTATTCTATGGTTACAGCATGGCTTACATTTTTTTCTATAATCTATTTTTTTCCTAATCCTCAAAACCATGCATGATAATTATTTTGTGTATTTACTTTCCAAACATGAGATTCAAGCTTTCACACACACACCAATTTCCCTGAATCCTGATCTGTCCACAAGTGCTGGATCTCATTATCCCACAATTAAAATAAAATAAACACAATTTATCTGGATGTAAAGGAAATACATAAGCACACGATTCCCCAAGACTGAATGGCGCTGCCTATGTCCTTCTGACACCCTCCCTGGCATGCTGGCTAAGGATTCTGGGAGTTGCAGTCCAATCGATTTGGAAGGACTGGGATGGGCAAGGCGATTAGAATCGAGTCCCTGAGCTCACAACAACCCTGTGAGGTAGGCTGCCCAGAGTTTTGGGGGGATTTGAATTGGGGTCTGTAACAAATCTATAGAGCACAGATCAAAATCTCAGAGGGGAACTAACCAGGTTCCAGATAATGCAAACTCACAGTTAATGAACCAGACGCTTGCCATGGTGATGGAGAAAAAACTCTGGGGCGACATTTCCACCTTGACCAGGATGGCCGTCAGCACAAAGAGAAACAGGATCGCGGTCAGGCTGCCCAAAATGCGCACTTTGTCCAAAACACTTTGTAGAGGGAGAAAAGGACATGTGAACGGACAGAAAGGTAGGCCTGGCTACAGACATCCAAGGGAGCTGGGAAAACTGAGCAAGGGGAGACGCCTCCCTTGGGGCTGGAAGGAAGGAAGGAAGGGACAAGAATATACTTGCCAAAGCTTCAGATAAATCAGAGCTTTCCAAACTTTTCATGTTGGTGACACACTTTTTAGACATGCATCATTTCGCGACACACTCTTACAGCAGGGCACAAGGCAGGCACTAGGACCTGCGCGGAATCCTGGCAGGGCTCGGAGGCAGCAGCAGCTGCGACACACCCAGACACTGCAGCCGACACACTAACGTGTGGCGACACAGAGTTTGGAAAGCTCTGAGATAAATAAATCAACAGCCCCGTTTTGCTTTGAGAAGGGGATGGAAGAATAATGAGTTTTGCTAGTTCTGTCAGCCTTACCAAGTAGACCAGACAGGAAACACGGCCAGATGAGCTAATTCTACTTTATTAAGGCTACATTAACAGAATCTGAAAGTATAACTCCTGCTGTCTCCTTTACAGCCCGAGAAACCAGGGAGGGTCCCTTCTGAGCCTCTTTCTCCACCCATTATGCAGCTGCAGGCTATGCTGCCTCTTATCTGACCATTCCATCGGCAGCGTCTCTTCGCCCCGTCTCCCAAGGTCTTTCCCACATGCCACTACAAGTTCTGTGTCAACCCTTCGAGGTAGACCAGACAGGAAACCCAAACCATGGGTACGAACACTATTGTAAGTTTGCAGTAACAGAATCTGGCAAGTCGGAATGCGCTTTCCCGCCTCCCTTACTTTTACTCCCCATAAAACGAGGGAGGGTCCCTTCTGAGACGCTTTCTCCACCCCCATCCCTGCTTGGGACTCAGATCTCTCTTCTCAGACCATTGTCTAGCCTTTCCTCCTGTTCTCACAGCCCATTACAACCGGCGATTTCAGTGTGCCTGGCTGGGCTACATTATCAGGGGAGACGGGATGCCCGATTTGGGAAGACAATCACCCCTAGACTTTGTAGGGAAGAGTTGGGTGGCCGTCACGGCCAGCCACTTCCACGTTAACCCCTCCACGCCTGCAACGAGGCTCTGGGCAGGGCTAACATGGCTGGGCAAAAACGGGTGGGACATGGTAAGAGGCAGCCGTAGAGAGAAAGTGTCCCACCATCGGTAGAGGAGAGAGTTGAGAAACGTGAAGAGCAACAAAGGCAACTGGGACAGCAGCGTCAGCCAATTGCTGAAGCTAAAAGCATCTTTGCAGACGGACACCGGTCGGACGTCCCAGGCCGTCCGATTCTCAGCCGCCTCCTGTCTGGCAGAGCAGTTCGCCACCGTGAGCCTGGCCTCGAAATACTGGCGAGAGAGAAAGACTTTGGTTAGAAGGGAGCATTCCACGGATGTCTCGGAGAAGCCGACAGGATGTCCTGCGTGGCACAGCGTCACTCGTGCAATGACGCTGCTCCACAGGCCTCCAGAGCCCTGAAGACGTAGCTGGGATGAACTAGGCCTAACCAGCTGTTTGATTTATCTTCCTGGCCCCCCGCCCCGAAGCAAAACAAAGGTAGGTTAGAAAAAAGATGGAGGAATCGGATGGAAAAGGCCCTAAGAGTCAGGAAGTGAAGTCGCTGAACCATAGAGTTGGAAGGGAACTTAAAGGTCATCTATCCCAACCCCGTGCTCAATGCAATCAGACCTGTCCTTTATATAAAGCAGGGGTCCCCAACCTGTGGGCCGTGGCCTGTTAGGAAGTGGGCCACGGGGCTCCCGCCTGCAAACCCCACCCCCCAGTGCATGCGATTAGCTCCCGCCTGCAAACCCCACCCCCAATGTGTGCGATTGGCTCCCGCCTACAAACCCCGCCCCCCGGTGCGTGCAATTGGCTCCCGCCTGCAAACCCCCCCCCCCGGTCCGTGGAAGAATTGTCTTCCACAACCGGTCCCTGGTGCCAGAAAGGTTGGGGACCCCTGATTATAAAGAGTGGGATTTTTCCAGCCCTCCCCTCCCGGCCTGTTCCAACCCCGATTAAAGCAATTATAATCATAACTCAACAAGTATCAGGAGGAGAAATAAGGATTTAGAGCAGAAGATGTAAACCTCCCTCTTGCCCAGGACTATCTCCAAAAGGACTGACTCACCGGGATGGCGGTGATGAAGAAGTTCCAAGGGAGAAGCGTTCCCAGGCCCAAGAGGAAGAAAATGATGCCCACACAGTGGAACCTGGAAGGAGAGACCCTCATCAGATCATCAAACCCTGGCTCTGCCCACCCCCACCAGTCATTGGACTGGGCTCCCACACCAAGCTACAAACCATAGTCCGCAAACTACCATCGACTGGGTGATGGTTATGATACAGTGTGACCCAAACGAACAACGGTGATGATATAGCTTAATGTGTAAACCCAGGTTAGCATATTTGTCCCTGTAGCCAAGATTGTCTACAGCAGTGTTTCTCAACCTTGGCAACTTGAAGATATGTGGACTTCAACTCCCAGAATTCCCCAGCCAGCCATGCTGGCTGGGGAATTCTGAGAGTTGAAGTCCACATACAGTGGGGCAAAAAAGTATTTAGTCAGCCACCAATTGTGCAAGTTCTCCCACTTAAAAAAATGAGAGAGGCCTGTAATTGACATCATAGGTAGACCTCAACTATGAGAGACAGAATGAGAAAACAAATCCAGACAATCACATTGTCTGATTCAGAAAGAATTTATTTGCAAATTATGGTGGAAAATAAGTATTTGGTCACCTACAAACAAGCAAGATTTCTGGCTCTCACAGACCTGTAACTTCTTCTTTAAGAGGCTCCTCTGTCCTCCACTCATTACCTGTAGTAATGGCACCTGTTTGAACTTGTTATCAGTATAAAAGACACCTGTCCACAACCTCAAACAGTCACACTCCAAACTCCACTATGGTGAAGACCAAAGAGCTGTCGAAGGACACCAGAAACAAAATTGTAGACCTGCACCAGGCTGGGAAGACTGAATCTGCAATAGGCAAGCAGCTTGGTGTGAAGAAATCAACTGTGGGAGCAATAATTAGAAAATGGAAGACATACAAGACCACTGATAATCTCCCTCGATCTGGGGCTCCACGCAAGATCTCACCCCGTGGGGTCAAAATGATCACAAGAACGGTGAGCAAAAATCCCAGAACCACACGGGGGGACCTGCAGAGAGCTGGGACCAACGTAACAAAGGCTACCATCAGTAACACACTACGCCGCCAGGGACTCAGATCCTGCAGTGCCAGACGTGTCCCCCTGCTTAAGCCAGTACATGTCCGGGCCCGTCTGAAGTTTGCTAGAGAGCATTTGGATGATCCAGGAGAGGATTGGGAGAATGTCATATGGTCAGATGAAACCAAAGTAGAACTGTTTGGTAGAAACACAACTCGTCGTGTTTGGAGGAGAGAGATTGCTCAGTTGCATCCAAAGAACACCATACCTACTGTGAAGCATGGGGGTGGCAACATCATGCTTTGGGGCTGTTTCTCTGCAAAGGGACCAGGACGACTGTTCCGTGTACAGGAAAGAATGAATGGGGCCATGTATCGTGAGATTTTGAGTGCAAACCTCCTTCCATCAGCAAGGGCATTGAAGATGAAACGTGGCTGGGTCTTTCAGCATGACAATGATCCCAAACACACCGCCCGGGCAACGAAGGAGTGGCTTCGTAAGAAGCATTTCAAGGTCCTGGAGTGGCCTAGCCAGTCTCCAGATCTCAACCCCATAGAAAACCTTTGGAGGGAGTTGAAAGTCCGTGTTGCCCAGCGACAGCCCCAAAACACCACTCCTCTAGAGGAGATCTGCATGGAGGAATGGGCCAACATACCAGCAACAGTGTGTGCCAACCTTGTGAAGACTTACAGAAAACATTTGACCTCTGTCATTGCCAACAAAGGATATATAACAAAGTATTGAGATGAACTTTTGATATTGACCAAATACTTATTTTCCACCATAATTTGCAAATAAATTCTTTCCGAATCAGACAATGTGATTGTCTGGATTTGTTTTCTCATTTTGTCTCTCATAGTTGAGGTCTACCTATGATGTCAATTACAGGCCTCTCTCATCTTTTTAAGTGGGAGAACTTGCACAATTGGTGGCTGACTAAATACTTTTTTGCCCCATGTATCTTCAAGTTGCCAAGGTTGAGAAACACTAGTTTAGAGCATCAGGGTGGGAACAAATAAATTAAAACAGGATGATCCAAGAGATCAGGAAGGGACCTTGCTCTCTGACCTCGTCCGGGGGGGGGGAGGGTGTCACCGAGCCAACCACCATTTCAACAGAGCCTCCTGGTGGATTGTGCTCCACATTCGTTGATCTGGAAGAGGATGGTCAAGAGATGGATAAGATGATCCACCAGCTTTCTCCAAGCTCTCCCGCTGCTGACTTCCATCAGATGCTTAAAGCTCTCTCTGTGTGTGTGTGTTGTGTATATGTATATGTATATGTACAATATATGTATATGTACCAATCGAAGAGAATATTTATATGTATATGTATCACAGACAAAGAGGATGCTAAATTTCATTGCTAAAAAGGAAGCAAAATTCTAAGCCAAAATGTCTGCCCTTTTCGAAGGATAGGGATCAGGGCACAGAGAGACGGTGGCTTCACGTTTAATATTTCAGCAAAATAGCCCATATTTCATCGGGGGGGGGGAGATTCTTGAGGGAAAGCAAGAACAGCAGCAAAGAAAATCACAGAAACCGTTATAAGTTAACATAGGAGCCAGAGCATTTAAAAAAAAAATCAGAGAGGACAAAATGTCCTCGACAAAGCCGTGGTTTCCCTCCTGATTCATCTGACCCGAGCAAGAAACAAAAATGTGGCCTGTCGTCATTTCTAAAGCGGAAAACGCAGTTGCAGAAGTGAAATTCTTCTCGCAGCACGGCTTTTGGTGGGAGGGTAGAAAGAGCTAGAAAGGAAGTCCCTGGTCCCCAGCAAAATCTGGAAGCTTAAGGTTTTAATCCCTATCCTGCAAGCAATTCAACTCAGCTACAAAGGCTCCATCTTCTTCCTCCTCCAAATATATCACTATTTCCAAATAAATAAAATAATAAAATAAAATAAAATAAAATAAAATAAAATAAAATAAAATAAAATAAAATAAAATAAAATAAATAAAATAAAATAAAATAAAATAAAATAAAATAAAATAAAATAAAATAAAATAAATAAAATAAAATAATAAAATAAAATAAAATAAAAATAAAATATAAAATATAAAATAAAATAAAATAATAAATAAAATAAGGAGAGAACACACATAGGCAAATCTCCTGCCGCTTCTAAAGACTTACTAACTCTCCAAATTAGCACTGAGCCAGGGCAGTGAATAAGCTTCAGGGCTACACAGCATTCTTTAGACACAACACACTTCCTTCAAGGAAGTCCAATGACCCAGAGATGGACTTAAAATCGGCAACAGGAAAAAAACACCAGGCCCTCTCACTGTTGCTTATTTATGACACCCTAACCCCATGATGTCCTGGACCAGTTTTAGAGCATCTTATGGCAAAGGAGATGCGCAACTTACAAATCTTTGGGCTTTTCCTGAGGAGCCATGATTAACAGGTTCCCTGAAGCAGGAGCTGGAAATGCTGTTGCAATTCACTTTCTGTCAAACCACAGCTGGATCTGGAAGGGAATAGAGAGGAAAGTTACTGAAAGAGAAACTCAGCCTAAAGCCGTGATTTTCAACCTTGGCCACTTTAAGATGTGTGGACTTCAACTCCCAGAATTCCCCAGCCAGCCATGTTGGCTGGGGAATTCTGGGAGTTGAAGTCCACACATCTGAAAGTGGCCAAGGTTGAAAAACAGTGGCCTAAAGTCTCCCCTTAGCTGAACCCAACAGTTGGCACCTTGGGGGCACGTTCAAGTGGCTTTCTGGCCAACCATATGGAAATGGTTAGCTATTTTCAATAATAATAATAATAATAATAATAATAATAATAATAATAATAATTTCCTTCTAGTCTTTAGCCCTGGAGTTTCTTATCTTCATTTCTCTGAAAATTTCAGATTCCAAAGAGGAGTATTAAATTTTGTTGCCCTTAACCCAGAAGAAGAAACCAGAACACCTCCTTAAAGGTAAGGTAAAGGTTTTCCCCTGCACAGATGTGTCCGACCTCTTAGCACCCCTGATGCCCTCCAGGGGTGTGTGAGATTACAACTCCCATCCTCCCCAACCAAGATGGCCATCAGACTGGCACAGGCTGGTCTAAAAAGAGAATATTGAGGTGTCATGGAATAGAGGGGTATAAAAATTAGGTAAAGGTAAAGGTTCCCCCCGCACATTTGTGCAGTCCTGTCCGACTCTAGGGGCCGGTGCTCATCTCCGTTTGTTAGCCGAAGAGCCAGCGTTGTCCAAAGACGCTTCCACGGTTATGTGACCGCATGACGTGCGCGGAACGCTGTTACCTACCCACCGAAGTGGTACCTATTCATCCACTTGCATTTGCATGCTTTCGAATTGCTAGGTTGGCAAGAGCTGGGGCGAGTGTGGGAGCTCTCTCCATCACGCGGGACTAGGGATTCGAACCTCCCAACTTGCAATCTTCCGATCAACAAGCCTGGCGTCTTAACCCGCTGAGCCACCACACCCCCTGAACACCTCCTTACCAGCAATCAACACCCAGATAGGCAAAGATTAACAGCAAGATTAGCACCAGAGGAGCAATCAAACAGCACAATATACCGTAATCAAGGAACTATTAACTCAGTCAATCAACCAGGCAGCAAACAACAGCCCAATCAAGGAACTCCCAAGGAGAGAACAACACCCCCACCAACACAGGCAGGACAAACCATGGTGTATAAACAGAGAGCAAGTCCCACTCCCCTTTCGCACTGAAGATGTAGCCTAGCCTGGCAATGAAACGTCTGCAAGAAAACAACCAGGCTCAGAGAGCACCAAGGACTCCACAGTTCAACCCTGAGCTACAAATATTATCGATTGGTACTGACATCCCCAAACTGTTCAAGTCAGCTGCAGTCAACTGTTCATGTCACTAAGGGGGCGATGGGGAAGCTTTAAGGGGGCGATGGGGAAGCTTTCTGCACTTCCTCACAGACACCGCTTCCACTTCCTGACCCTGGGGGAACAGGAGATGTTGAAACAGTCCAACATGTGTTAATTTATTGTACCATCTATAGCAGTGTTTCTCAAACTTGGCCATTTTGAGATGCGTGGACTTCAACTCCCAGAATTCCCCAGCTAGCCAAGGTTGAGAAACACTGATCTATAGAGATATTTGTAATGCCTTTATCCTGCCTCTTTTACATCAGTACCCTGGGTGATCTGACAATACTTACATCATACTTTTGTTTGACTGTAAATCATTTATAACTCAGATTGTGGCAAAATACTATGCAGCAGCTGTGAAAATCAGGTGTAAACCATCTCCCAGGGTGACACACTTTTTATTTCAACTATTACAATTGCCTGTATTATTCTACTTTCACATAATAATTTTTAGCTGTTTTCAGTTATAATATTTTATCTCTGGGCTTTGGCTATGTTGAAGAAAGAAAGAAAGAAAGAAAGAAAGAAAGAAAGAAAGAAAGAAAGAAAGAAAGAAAGAAAGAAAGAAAGAAAGACAGACTCACTCACTCACTCACTCACTCACTCACTCACTCACTTCCTGTTGCCCGAACTCTCTGATCAAGTGGAAAGCTTTCTTTTAATTCATTCACCATTAGGTTGACTACTCACCTAAGTTTAGCACTTCCTGCGGAAGCTTGGGGTGATATACCAGGCCCTCCTCCAATTTGGCCCTGAAAGCAACCACCCTGTGAGGTAGACTGGGTGAGAATTGCTGGTCCAAAGCTGCTCACACATCGCCCTTAACCAGGCCCGTTGCAAACACGTTCCCATGTTAACCTTGGTGTTGTTTTAACCAGGATAATTTTTATACGGGGGGGGGGCGCAATGGCTCAGCGGTTAAGACGCCAGGCTTGTCGATTGGAAGGTCGGAGGTTCGAATCCCTAGCCCCGCCTGACGGAGTGAGCTCCCACACTAGCTCCAGCTCTTGCCAACCTAGCAATTCGAAAGCATGCAAATGCAAGTAGATGAATAGGTACCACTTCGGTGGGATGGTAACAGCGTTCCGCGTGAGTCACACTGGCCACATGACCGTGGAAGCGTCTTCGGACAACGCTGGCTCTTCGGCTAACAAACGGAGATGAGCACCGGCCCCTAGAGTCGGACAGGACTGCACAAATGTGCGGGGGGAACCTTTCCCTTTACCTAATTTTTATACCCCTCTATTCCATGACACCTCAATATTCTCTTTTTAGACCAGCCTGTGCCAATCTGATGGCCATCTTGGTTGGGGAGGATGGGAGTTGTAATCTCACACACCCCTGGAGGGGATCAAGGGTGCTAAGAGGTTGATTCAAATATTAAAAAGAAAGTCAGGCAGAGAATTGAAAAGGATTAAATTATCTCAACCTAAAATCCTGGGGGAACCTGCCGGTTATTCAGAGGACGGCTTGTTTTCACAGTTTTAAAAACGAAAGAGGCAACGGTTAAATAAATCTCATCTGCTGGGGGGAAATGTCTGCGTTGAAAAAGAGCCTTTTAGGTTAGAAACCAGTTGAACAATGTAACCTTTCAGGAGAGGAAATGCTGGCAGAAAGTTACAGAAGTTGCTTACCAGAAGTGGAGTTGATGCGAGGGGAAAAGGATGTGTGAGTGCCATTCACACAGGCAAAGGCCCGTTCGGAGGTCTTTGCGGGCTTGCCCAACCTGGTGCCCTCCGGGCACAACATGCCCATGCCCAAACAGCTGTGCGGGACGGGGATGATGGGAGGGGCGTGTTGTCAGATGCATCCAGAACCGGTTTGGCAAACGTACCTTACTCTCTCCCCCTGCTCCGAATTACTGGCAACCACCCTGATGTTTGCGCAATTCAGACCAGAGATTGTGAAAGAGGACCAACCAGGTCAAAGGCCTTTCCACCCTGATAAACACTTCCGTGGATGGCTCTTCCATCGCGTCTTTAGCCTATCGAAACTGGCCAACTCTCACCCCTGATCCAGTAACGCGCGTGGCCTTCAGGAGCCACATCGCACCACGACCAGGAAGGCCACCTCCCGTCTTATCGGCCTGGTTAAATCTGGGAACGTCTGAATCGGCTTGCGGCTCTGGCCCCATCCTCGCTTCCTCGGGTGCCAGGGCGGGGGGTCTTGAACTTCAAGGAGGGTTGGCTCGCCGCCAGCAGAAGAGGGAGGCATGACAGACACCGGTTGCTGCATTCACACAAAACACTCTCCCAACCCTGGCTTCATCCATATAAGATGAGTTTTGCCCTCCGGGTTGACAGGATGGCCAGATCCGGGCTGGGCTCCCACCCCCCGAACGCCCCCTAGCGTAGCAGGTTGGGGGCCTCCCATGTCCCCTTCACACGACCCATCTTTCTCCGCCTCGCCCCATCTTCGTTCAATTTTCCAGCCTCTAACCTGCCTAATGTGGCACAAGCTCCCCCCTCGCCCGAAAATCCAGGCTAACCCGGTCGTGCGAATCCAGCCCCGCGGCTCCTCCCTGGCCCGATCACCCGCGTGGCGCGACCCCGACCTGTCGCTGGGAAGAGTCCGGCATGGCCCCGCGTCCCCGGCGATGGGCTCCTTCCAGGGCGGCTCGAGCTTCCGATCCGCGGTAGGATCCTCCGCCCCGTCCTCGGATGCGCAGGAGACGCGGACCCGGCTCCATGAAACCCGACCCCGGCCGGCCCTGGGCAGCCGCCGCGCCAGGGAGGAGCCGACCTCGCTCGGCGTCTGCGTGCTGAGCAGCGTCCCCGTCCTCCGAACGACCTCTGCTGGAGGAGCCCGGCCCGGGGCCGCGTTTCCACGACCCGCTTCCTGCGCGTTCCCCGCGCCCGGGAGCGGAGCAGACGCGGGCCCAGCGGCGGGGGCCAAGCTGCGAGGCAGGAAGCGGAGGGAGCCGAGCCGGCGTCTCCGCCCGCGATTGCCTGGCGTGGTGAACCGCGCGGGGCGGACGGGGCCGCTACGAACAGCTGGTTTATGTCTGTCGAAAAGTACCCGCTCTTGCCGAGGAGACGGCGCGGGGGGAGAGACTGGGCCGCGTTTACACGCTTCATTTAGCCACGCTTCAAGTATAAACGAGCGTGTTAAGTGAGCCGTTATTTACTCGAGTGCGCTCTTCGCCGCTGAGCCTGGAACGGGCTGAGTCGATCCAACATTCGGAACCCGCCACGTGCTCCAGATTTGCAGCAGCGCCCAGCCGATCGTAGTCTTAGAAAAGCAGGGTTGGATCTGGTTAAATCTTGGAGGGGAGACCGCTGGCAAAGGAGGGCTGTCGCCTTTAACTGGAAAACCCAGAATTTAAAAACTACCCGTCCTAGGAGGTATCCTCCCCCCCCCCGCTTTCTTTTTTTTTTTTTTAAAGAAAATACATCTTTTTTAAAAAAAGTATCATTCAAACCCGGGAAGACACCCTTCCCTTTTAGGATTAGGCACATGCAGCCATTTCCAGCATACAGCAGATGCAAGAGCAAGGAAATGACCAATCTCAAAGGAGGTTGCTTCAGTTCTTCCTCCTAATTCTTGATTTTTTTTCACCTTTCCTGGAAGGTAAGGTTCAGCCGGAAAGGGTGGAGAAAATTAGCCATTATCAGCACCCCAGATGCCTTACCTTGGCCGGGGTCCTCTGCAAGCCAGGTGTGCAGGCTTCCGTGGGGAGAAAGAAAAATAAAGTGCAATTTCCTCCCCCCATTCCCGCCAAATTTGAGCTGATGGATCATTTTCCTTTTTCTCCCCAGCAGAGGGCACCGAAAAGCCACTTTTTCTTGTGGTATTGGGGGGAAGGTTCTCTTAGAGCAGGCCCTTTGGCAAGACTGGGGGGGGGGCTTTCTGCATTTTGAGCTGGGGTGGATACAGGTAATCCTCACTTAACAACCATTCATTTAGTGACGGTTCAGACTTACGACGGTGCTGGGAAAAACGACTTACGACCGGTCCTCACACTTATGACTGTTGCAGCGTCCCCACGGTCACATGATGACAAAACAGAGTCCCTCCGGTGGAGGGAGATGGGCGGTGATATAAATTTTATAAATAAATAAATTTGGGCGCTTGGCCACTGGTTCACATTTATGACCATCACAGGGTCCCGTGGTCATGTGATCACCATTTTCTACCTTCCTGGCCGGCTTCTGGCAAGCAAAATCAATGGAGAACCGTGTGATTCACTTAACAACCGTGTGGTCCGCTTAACAGCCACAGTGATTCACTTAACGACTGACACAAAAAAGGTCGTAAAAGCAGGTCAGATGTGCTTAATGACCGCTTTGCTTAGCAACAAATTCTGGGCCCAATTGTGGTCATTAAGTGAGGACTACCTGTATGCACAAAAGGTATATAAAATACAGCAGGGTTTCTCAACCAGGGTCGTGTGGAACCCTAGGGTTCCGCGAGAGGTCACTAGGGGTTCCCTGGGAGATCACGATTTATTTTAAAAATTATTTCAAATTCGGGCAACTTCGCATTAAAGAGGCAAGTTTCATTATTTATTTTCAGTTTAAGAACACTGTGAATGCATATATACAGGACTATCCATGAAACGAACAAAATGATTTTGTAACGTCTGGCCTATATTTGAGCCTGAATGTGCAGGGGTTCCCCGAGGCCTGGAAAATATTTCAAGGGTTCCCCCAGGGTCAAAAGGTTGAGAAAGGCTGAGATGCCGCCACATGCTAGGGCAGCATTTTTCAACCTTGGCAACTTTAAGCGGGGTGGACTTCAACTCCCAGAATTCCCCAGCCAGCATGGCTGGCTGGGGAATTCTGGGAGTTGAAGTCCGCCCAGCTTAAAGTTGCCAAGGTTGAGAAACACTGCACTACGGTTAACCTCCTTACTGAATTATCCTTTTACACTGAGCCATAAACTAGCCAAAAGGTTGCACAACACAGTGTGCCCCATGCACACCCACAAAGGACCACGGTTAATTTTAAGCAAGTTCACAAGTTTTGCAAATGGGCCAGTATGTTGTGGGAATGCAGGCCTTGAGAGTCCTGGATAATTTATAACCTCTCCATGGGTTCCCACCTCTTTCCCCAGGAAAAAAAAACACCCTGTTATTTTTCCATCCTCTGATTTTGGAGCTATTTGTTCCTTCTGGCAGACCTTGACCGGTGCTGTTCTTAAATGCCGTCTGCTGATGTTGTATCGATTAACCTACAGTAGCATCTCACAGGCAAAGAATCTGATAGACCTTAGAAAGAAATCTAATTGTGAGGGAGATGGGCGGGATATAAATATGATAAATAAAATAAAATAAATAAATAATTCTAGGATAACTCTTCATCTCTCCAATCATTTTGCCTGGAGCTGTCAAAGGCTGCACTACCAATAACCTAGTTATTGAATTAACCAGGTTATGAGTTAAACCCATGTTCTGGGTTTGGGTAGTATCTTGAACCATAGCTTAACCCAGAGCTTTTCATGTTGGTGACACACTTTTTAGACATGTATCATTTTGTGACATACTCCTACAGCAGGACACAAGGCAGGCACCAGGACCAGCGTGGAATCAGCAGGTTCGGGGGCAGCAAGGCACAAGGCAGGCACCAGGTCCTGCGCGGAATCACAGCAGGTTTGGAGGCAGCAGGGCACAAGGCAGGCACTAGGACCTGTGCGGAATCACGGTAGGTTTGGAGGCAGCCGGGCACAAGGCAGGCACTGGGACCTGTGCGGAATCACAGCAGGTTTGGAGGCAGCCAGGCACAAGGCAGGCACGAGGACCTGCGCGGAATCACAGCAGGTTTGGAGGCAGCAGGGCACAAGGCAGGCACCAGGACCTGCGCGGAATCGCAGCAGGTTTGGAGGCAGCAGGGCACAAGGCAGACACTAGGACCTGCGCGGAATCACAGCAGGTTTGGAGGCAGCCAGGCACAAGGCAGGCACGAGGACCTGTGCGGAATCACGGCAGGTTTGGAGGCAGCCAGGCACAAGGCAGGCACAAGGCAGGTACCAGGACCTGTGCGGAATCACGGCAGGTTTGGAGGCAGCAGGGCACAAGGCAGGCACTAGGACCTGCGCGGAATCACAGCAGGTTTGGAGGCAGGCAGGCACGAGGACCTGTGCAGAATCACGGCAGGTTTGGAGGCAGCCAGGCACAAGGCCGGCACCAGGACCTGTGCGGAATCACGGCAGGTTTGGAGGCAGCAGGGCACAAGGCAGGCACCAGGACCTGCGCGGAATCGCAGCAGGTTTGGAGGCAGCCAGGCACAAGGCAGGCACGAGGACCTGTGCGGAATCACGGCAGGTTTGGAGGCAGCCAGGCACAAGGCAGGCACAAGGCAGGCACTAGGACCTGCGCGGAATCACAGCAGGTTTGGAGGCAGCCAGGCACAAGGCAGGCACGAGGACCTGTGCGGAATCACGGCAGGTTTGGAGGCAGCCAGGCACAAGGCAGGCACAAGGCAGGCACCAGGACCTGTGCGGAATCACGGCAGGTTTGGAGGCAGCAGGGCACAAGGCAGGCACGAGGACCTGCGCGGAATCAGAGCAGGTTTGGAGGCAGCCAGGCACAAGGCAGGCACGAGGACCTGCGCGGAATCACAGCAGGTTTGGGTGCAGCAGGGCACAAGGCAGGCACGAGGACCTGCGCGGAATCACAGCAGGTTTGGGTGCAGCAGGGCACGAGGACCTGCGCGGAATCACAGCAGGTTTGGGCGCAGCAGGGCACAAGGCAGGCACGAGGACCTGCGCGGAATCACAGCAGGTTTGGGCGCAGCAGGGCAGAAGGCAGGAACGGGGACCTGCGCGGAATCACAGCAGGTTTGGGGGCAGCAGGACACAAGGCAGGCACCAGGACCTGCGCGGAATCACAGCAGATTTGGGCGCAGCAGGGCACAAGGCAGGCACGAGGACCTGCGCGGAATCACAGCAGGTTTGGGGGCAGCAGGACACAAGGCAGCCACGAGGACCTGCGCGGAATCACAGCAGGTTTGGGGGCAGCCAGGCACAAGGCAGGCACGAGGACCTGCGCGGAATCACGGCAGGTTTGGAGGCAGCAGGGCACAAGGCAGGCACTAGGACCTGCGCGGAATCACGGCAGGTTTGGAGGCAGCAGGGCACAAGGCAGGCACCAGGACCTGTGCGGAATCACAGCAGGTTTGGAGGCAGCCAGGCACAAGGCCGGCACCAGGACCTGTGCGGAATCACGGCAGGTTTGGAGGCAGCAGGGCACAAGGCAGGCACCAGGACCTGCGCGGAATCACAGCAGGTTTGGAGGCAGCAGGGCACAAGGCAGGCACTAGGACCTGTGCGGAATCACGGCAGGTTTGGAGGCAGCCAGGCACAAGGCAGGCACAAGGCAGGCACTAGGACCTGTGCAGAATCACGGCAGGTTTGGAGGCAGCAGGGCACAAGGCAGGCACGAGGACCTGCGCGGAATCAGAACAGGTTTGGAGGCAGCCAGGCACAAGGCAGGCACGAGGACCTGCGCGGAATCACAGCAGGTTTGGAGGCAGCAGGGCACAAGGCAGGCACCAGGACCTGCGCGGAATCACAGCAGGTTTGGAGGCAGCAGGGCACAAGGCAGGCACGAGGACCTGCGCGGAATCACAGCAGGTTTGGAGGCAGCAGGGCACAAGGCAGGCATGAGGACCTGCGCGGAATCACAGCAGGTTTGGAGGCAGCAAGGCACAAGGCAGCCACGAGGACCTGCGCGGAATCACAGGTTTGGAGGCAGCCAGGCACAAGGCAGGCATGACGACCTGTGCGGAATCACGGCAGGTTTGGAGGCAGCCAGGCACAAGGCAGGCACCAGGACCTGCGCGGAATCACGGCAGGTTTGGAGGCAGCCAGGCACAAGGCAGGCACGACGACCTGTGCGGAATCACGGCAGGTTTGGAGGCAGCCAGGCACAAGGCAGGCACCAGGACCTGCGCGGAATCAGAGCAGGTTTGGAGGCAGCCAGGCACAAGGCAGGCACGAGGACCTGCGCGGAATCACAGCAGGTTTGGGGGCAGCAGGGCACAAGGCAGGCACGAGGACCTGTGCGGAATCACAGCAGGTTTGGGGGCAGCAGGGCACGAGGACCTGCGCGGAATCACAGCAGGTTTGGGCGCAGCAGGGCACAAGGCAGGCACGAGGACCTGCGCGGAATCACAGCAGGTTTGGGCGCAGCAGGGCAGAAGGCAGGAACGGGGACCTGCGCGGAATCACAGCAGGTTTGGGGGCAGCAGGACACAAGGCAGGCACCAGGACCTGCGCGGAATCACAGCAGATTTGGGCGCAGCAGGGCACAAGGCAGGCACGAGGACCTGCGCGGAATCACAGCAGGTTTGGGGGCAGCAGGACACAAGGCAGCCATGAGGACCTGCGCGGAATCACAGCAGGTTTGGGGGCAGCAGGGCACAAGACAGGCACGAGGACCTGCGCGGAATCACAGCAGGTTTGGGGGCAGCAGGGCACAAGGCAGCCACGAGGACCTGCGCGGAATCACAGCAGGTTTGGGGGCAGCAGGGCACAAGGCAGGCACCAGGACCTGCGCGGAATCACGACAGGTTTGGAGGCAGCAGGGCACAAGGCAGGCACCAGGACCTGTGCGGAATCACGGCAGGTTTGGAGGCAGCCAGGCACAAGGCAGGCACGAGGACCTGCGCGGAATCACGGCAGGTTTGGAGGCAGCAGGGTACAAGGCAGGCACTAGGACCTGCACGGAATCACGGCAGGTTTGGAGGCAGCAGGGCACAAGGCAGGCACCAGGACCTGTGCGGAATCACGGCAGGTTTGGAGGCAGCCAGGCACAAGGCCGGCACCAGGACCTGTGCGGAATCACGGCAGGTTTGGAGTCAGCAGGGCACAAGGCAGGCACCAGGACCTGCGCGGAATCACAGCAGGTTTGGAGGCAGCAGGGCACAAGGCAGGCACTAGGACCTGTGCAGAATCACGGCAGGTTTGGAGGCAGCCAGGCACAAGGCAGGCACAAGGCAGGCACTAGGACCTGTGCAGAATCACGGCAGGTTTGGAGGCATCAGGGCACAAGGCAGGCACGAGGACCTGCGCGGAATCAGAGCAGGTTTGGAGGCAGCCAGGCACAAGGCAGGCACGAGGACCTGCGCGGAATCACAGCAGGTTTGGAGGCAGCAGGGCACAAGGCAGGCATGAGGACCTGCGCGGAATCACAGCAGGTTTGGAGGCAGCAAGGCACAAGGCAGCCACGAGGACCTGCGCGGAATTACAGGTTTGGAGGCAGCCAGGCACAAGGCAGGCATGACGACCTGTGCGGAATCACGGCAGGTTTGGAGGCAGCCAGGCACAAGGCAGGCACCAGGACCTGCGCGGAATCACGGCAGGTTTGGAGGCAGCCAGGCACAAGGCAGGCACGACGACCTGTGCGGAATCACGGCAGGTTTGGAGGCAGCCAGGCACAAGGCAGGCACCAGGACCTGCGCGGAATCAGAGCAGGTTTGGAGGCAGCCAGGCACAAGGCAGGCACGAGGACCTGCGCGGAATCACAGCAGGTTTGGGGGCAGCAGGGCACAAGGCAGGCACGAGGACCTGCGCGGAATCACAGCAGGTTTGGGGGCAGCAGGGCACGAGGACCTGCGCGGAATCACAGCAGGTTTGGGCGCAGCAGGGCACAAGGTAGGCACGAGGACCTGCGCGGAATCACAGCAGGTTTGGGCGCAGCAGGGCAGAAGGCAGGAACGGGGACCTGCGCGGAATCACAGCAGGTTTGGGGGCAGCAGGACACAAGGCAGGCACCAGGACCTGCGCGGAATCACAGCAGATTTGGGCGCCGCAGGGCACAAGGCAGGCACGAGGACCTGCGCGGAATCACAGCAGGTTTGGGGGCAGCAGGACACAAGGCAGCCACGAGGACCTGCGCGGAATCACAGCAGGTTTGGGGGCAGCAGGGCACAAGACAGGCACGAGGACCTGCGCGGAATCACAGCAGGTTTGGGGGCAGCAGGGCACAAGGCAGCCACGAGGACCTGCGCGGAATCACAGCAGGTTTGGGGGCAGCAGGGCACAAGGCAGGCACCAGGACCTGCGCGGAATCACGACAGGTTTGGAGGCAGCAGGGCACAAGGCAGGCACCAGGACCTGTGCGGAATCACGGCAGGTTTGGAGGCAGCCGGGCACAAGGCAGGCACGAGGACCTGCGCGGAATCACGGCAGGTTTGGAGGCAGCAGGGCACAAGGCAGGCACTAGGACCTGCGCGGAATCACGGCAGGTTTGGAGGCAGCAGGGCACAAGGCAGGCACCAGGACCTGTGCGGAATCACGGCAGGTTTGGAGGCAGCCAGGCACAAGGCCGGCACCAGGACCTGTGCGGAATCACGGCAGGTTTGGAGGCAGCAGGGCACAAGGCAGGCACCAGGACCTGTGCAGAATCACGGCAGGTTTGGAGGCAGCCAGGCACAAGGCAGGCACAAGGCAGGCACTAGGACCTGTGCAGAATCACGGCAGGTTTGGAGGCATCAGGGCACAAGGCAGGCACGAGGACCTGCGCGGAATCAGAGCAGGTTTGGAGGCAGCCAGGCACAAGGCAGGCACGAGGACCTGCGCGGTATCACAGCAGGTTTGGAGGCAGCAGGGCACAAGGCAGGCACCAGGACCTGCGCGGAATCACAGCAGGTTTGGAGGCAGCAGGGCACAAGGCAGGCACCAGGACCTGCGCGGAATCACAGCAGGTTTGGAGGCAGCAGGGCACAAGGCAGGCACGAGGACCTGCGCGGAATCACAGCAGGTTTGGAGGCAGCAAGGCACAAGGCAGCCACGAGGACCTGCGCGGAATCACAGGTTTGGAGGCAGCCAGGCACAAAGCAGGCACGACGACCTGTGCGGAATCACGGCAGGTTTGGAGGCAGCCAGGCACAAGGCAGGCACCAGGACCTGTGCGGAATCACGGCAGGTTTGGAGGCAGCAGGGCACAAGGCAGGCACGAGGACCTGCGCGGAATCAGAGCAGGTTTGGAGGCAGCCAGGCACAAGGCAGGCACGAGGACCTGCGCGGAATCACAGCAGGTTTGGAGGCAGCAGGGCACAAGGCAGGCACTAGGACCTGCGCGGAATCACAGCAGGTTTGGAGGCAGCCGGGCACAAGGCAGGCACGAGGACCTGCGCGGAATCACAGCAGGTTTGGAGGCAGCAGGGCACAAGGCAGGAACGGGGACCTGCGCGGAATCACAGCAGGTTTGGGGGCAGCAGGGCACAAGGCAGGCACGGGGACCTGTGCGGAATCACGGTAGGTTTGGAGGCAGCCGGGCACAAGGCAGGCACCAGGACCTGCGCGGAATCACAGCAGGTTTGGAGGCAGCAGGGCACAAGGCAGGCACTAGGACCTGCACGGAATCCTGGCAGGGCAGGTTTGGAGGCACAAGGCAGGCACCAGGACCTGTGCGGAATCACGGCAGATTTGGAGGCAGCAGGGCACAAGGCAGGCACGAGGACCTGCGCGGAATCAGAGCAGGTTTGGAGGCAGCCAGGCACAAGGCAGGCACGAGGACCTGCGCGGAATCACAGCAGGTTTGGAGGCAGCAGGGCACAAGGCAGGCACGAGGACCT
Organism: Charina bottae; assembly: GCA_023362775.1. Classification (NCBI taxonomy): domain Eukaryota; kingdom Metazoa; phylum Chordata; class Lepidosauria; order Squamata; family Charinaidae; genus Charina; species Charina bottae. Next base: position 5,290,448 of record JALMGJ010000026.1, on the reverse strand, counting down.
GCGCGGAATCACAGCAGTTTTGGAGGCAGCCGGGCACAAGGCAGGAACGGGGACCTGCGCGGAATCACAGCAGGTTTGGGGGCAGCAGGGCACAAGGCAGGCACGAGGACCTGCGCGGAATCACAGCAGGTTTGGAGGCAGCCGGGCACAAGGCAGGAACGGGGACCTGCGTGGAATCACAGCAGGTTTGGAGGCAGCAGGGCACAAGGCAGGCACGAGGACCTGCACGGAATCACAGCAGGTTTGGAGGCAGCCGGGCACAAGGCAGGAACGGGGACCTGCGCGGAATCACAGCAGGTTTGGAGGCAGCAGGGCACAAGGCAGGCACGAGGACCTGCGCGGAATCACAGCAGGTTTGGAGGCAGCCGGGCACAAGGCAGGCACGAGGACCTGCGCGGAATCCTGGCAGGGCTTGGAGGCAGGAGCAGCCGTGATACACCCAGACACTGCAGGCAACACACTAACCAGAGTTCCCCATCGGGGGAGATGGGCGGTCATATAAATTAAACAAATAAACCTGTCCCGAAAGAAAGCTCTGCCTTAACCAATTGGGCAAAGGCTTAGCCACAAGCAAGCCTAACAGAGATTAAACCTAACCAGATGAACGTGCTGGATCTTTTCGCTGACCCGGTTCAACGTGTTGGGTGCGTTATGCTATTGGCCGCAACTTGCTGGAGGTGCAGGGAAAAACTTCTGAAACATCTTTGGACAGGAGATGCTGTTGCCCATAAGGAGAACTTTATCAGATGAAATGTTAATTCAGCCCCGGATTATCCATCCTAACTGTCAAAGGCTTTTTCTCTGTACAGGTAGTCCTCGCTTAACAACCATTCGTTTAGTGATGGTTCGGACTTACGACAGTGCTGGAAAAACTGACTTACGGCCGGTGCTCACACTTACGACTGTTGCAGCATCCCCATGGTGACATGATCACGATTCGGGCACTTGGCAACCGATTCGCATTTATGACCGTCGCAGCAGCCCATGGTTGTGTGATTTATTTATTTGTTTGTTCAATTTATATAGCCACCCATCTCAGACCAGTGACTCTGGGTGGCTAAAATGGTGATTGCCATTTTCAACTTTCCTGGCTGGCTTCTGGCAAGCAAAATCAATGGGGAACCGCGTGATTCGCTTAATGACAATGTGGTTCGCTTAACGCCTGTGGTGATTCGCTAAACGACCGCCACAAAAAGGTCGTGAAATGGGTTGGATTCGCTTAATGACCGCTTCGCTTAGCAACTGAAATTCCAGTCCCCATTGTGGTTGTTAAGCGAGGACTGCCTGTACTTTCAGCCCAATTCTTGGATTGGAGAATCTAGGCAGGGTCAACCCTACCCTGAGGTAGACCGAGGCACTTTTGGGGGGCAGCCGATGAAGAACGGAGGGAGTACAGATCCCTCTTAAAGAAAGATGTCACCTTGCGGGGGGGGGGCGGGAATACTGTCCTGAATCTGAAAGGACAAGTCACCTCCCAGCACGCTGGTCTTTCATTATGGATCTCCGACAAAACAACGTCTTGAGACAGTCAATGTTGGGACTTGAACCCAGGACTGTTCGCTTTCTCGCCCTGTTTGAGCGGATCATCCCAGCACACGTTCCTTAAACCTGTTCTTTTGGATGGTGATTCTCGCCAAATGAAAGAATTTATAGATCGTCTTGAAGCAAAATTCTGTAAGTTTCACAACTAGGTGGCCGGGTTCACACGACGCTCTCGACCCGACCCGTTCAAGACTTAGTGGCTGCATTCAACAACTAAGTTTGGTTACCTGTGGTCTCTGTGTACGCACACATGGTTTAGATATTATGCCAAGCCCAGCATGTTTGATTTTTTTAGGGTTCGAAGAACCCTCCTGGTGGGAATTAGATAAAAAGCCACAAGATGATTTGCCTTATGGATTGTTGGTTTAAAAATCAGGCACACACACTTTGAAAACTTGTTCTCAATGTTGTATTTCTTTTATTGCGAAAGCTCACATCCAGAGGTGGCAAGGCATCGAGGTTTCAATGACACAGACAGATCCACAGCAGGCAACATTTCACCAATGTACAATTACAGGCATGTACTGTATTTGTTGTATAAAATGGAAATCAAACCCTGTCTGATTTTTTTTTTTTTTTGCACAGCCTGGCGGGCGTGTTGCTTTATACAGGTCCCACATTTGGACAGTGTGGGTATGCTCACAACATTCAGAGGGTCCAACCCTCACGAGAACTCTACAAAGGCAGCATAATACTGGAGGTGGCACAGGTCCCCACTATTTGAACGTAACAATGAACGAAAAAGTGGGGAGAGGTTGGGAGGACGAAGCAGAAGCTCGGTGACCCAACCCCCCAATTCCTGCTCGGAGGAGAAGGCTGGGGGAGGTTTCTGAAGCTCCTCACAAGCCGCCTTACCAAAAAATCGACTTAAACATATACACCTAGAATGCAGCTGAATATAAACATCAGTATTTATAGCTAGAAGGATTTCTGTCCTGTACCATTGTTCTCACCGGTATTTCTCCACTGCTAGAGAACTGCTGTTGGAGGACGTCAAAACAAGCGAAGAGACAAATTAATAATATCATCTCTACCATCCACCAGCAGTTATCTGGGCATTTTCGGCAAGGGTCGGATCCCAGCCAAAGCAGGAATTGGCTCAGGACGCCTTGCGTGGAAAAACAAGGGCTCTGCCACTGAGCTACAAGGCCTTGCCCATTGTAGAGTGGTTAGAGGGAATTCGGGACCAAAGGATTAAAAAAAAAATCCAAGTAACTCACATGGTGATTATACAGCAGATTCCACTGTCAAAGGAGATGTTTTGGCTTGACCAAAACAGATGAGATCGTTTGATGTGCAATTAAAAAAACAAAACCAAACCTGAATTTTGCAGGACACTAAAGTTAGGACAGAGGCCTTAAATTCTTAATTTCTTCTAAAAATGTAAAAGAATCCCTTGAGACAGATTTGAGTCCTGGTGAACATAAGGACACATCTATTGTCAGGATCTCTGTTCGAGATATAGTGTTCTTGGCAATAATACAGAAGTGGTTTGCCATGGATGTTTTCCTGACTTCCCAGCCTAGTCTGTGGCCCTGAAATTTTCTGGTGGTCTCCCATCCAAGTCTGACCCTGCTTTGTTTTTTCAAGATCAGCCACGTGAAGCCAATTCAGTTCCCTTCAGGCGACTGTTTCCAGCGTGTTGTATCGCTTTCTTTTTCTGTTACGTTAAAAGCTAGGAGTTGCCAAGGCTTTCAAGGGCCACAGGTAGCCTTAGAAACTCAGGTTGTACACCTCTGACTTAGAGGAACCTGCTAATGCTTTAATAACAACCACAGTGTGAACACACACACACACACACAATTGAATTGGAAACGGGTGCGCCAAACCTTGACTTGTAGTCTTTCTGTGGAAACAGAAATGTACTACGCGAGAGTAGCAAGGCAATAAAATTAATTATTGCATTACCAGCCATTGGCCCTTACTATAGTAGGTATTAGTACCACCTACACATTCCGTACTCTAGGAAGCGGGGACGAAAGGGCAGAGATCGAAAGAGGACGGATCCCTAAACAGTGCAAATCTTTTGCTCCAACTTTGGGTTAAATCGCAATTTAGGAGCCTTCGGGCCCAAGGCCCCCTCTTGTATTTCTTAGTAAATTACATACAAGTTTACTCACTACGAGTGAATACGGTAACGTGTAAATCCACTTACAACGGTCCTTTCCTTAGCTCTGAGCAGCTAGTCTCACACCGACGTCTCAGAATCAATATATTTTTTCCTTTTGTTGTTGTTTTTAATTAAAAAAAAGTCTTTTCCTGCCAAACCCTCCAATGTAAACTGCTGGGTGCAGGCATTTCACTTCTTGGGGGCTTGGTGGATGCAGCTTCTTAAAGATACGACAATATGCCATACTTGGAGAAGTAAGTCACGGACTTATTTCAAAATGAAGGATCATTTTCACTTCCATCTAAAGGAGGAGAGACAAAGGAACAGACAGCTGGTCAGTGGATGGAAAACTCGCTTTCCCTGAATCAAACTCAGTCACCTGCTTCCTGATTCCTTCTCCCCCACCTTAAGGACTAGGAACTTGTTTCTAAAACCAAGACGGGCTATTCTTAGGGTGCAGGATTTCCTGTGTTGGCAGAAGAACCTATAGATTCCCAGGGCTAAGCACAGATCCTCTCTCTTTTTAACTGACCCACTATATAATCTTACACTGGATACGATTAAATCACAGCCACCCAGTTCAACCTTGATTACATCAGCCCTGAACTGCTATTAGTCCATTAGAGTAATTGAGGAGACAAGTGAGGCAGAAAAGAATAAACCTATCAAATCATCCAACTTCCTGAAATCTTTGCAATGGGCATTCCGAGCATTGGAGTCCCAACCAGGTTGGGAAGCCTGGTGTCCAATGGCTGGCTTTGACCCACATGGTGGACCAAGCCATAAAGTTGGGTTGGGGAGTTGGACGTTCAGCACGTTGTAGGAAGTCAGTCTCTGTCTTTGGCAAGAAGCAGGCCAACACTAGGATCATTTGGGGGGCATCCCATGTTCTACCTAGGATAGTGTTTCTCAACCTTGGCAACTTTAAGAGGTGTGGACTGCAACTCCCAGAATTCCCCAGCCAGCTGGGGAATTCTGGGGGTTGAAGTCCACACCTCTTAAAGTTGCCAAGGTTGAGAAACCTAGGGAGATCAATTCTTAAACCGATAAAGAGACTTTTAGTTATCAAAACAGGGCTGCATCTGCTCTCACAGCGCCAACACAAGCATTACATTTTCTTGCTCTGAATCGAAGGTTCTGCTTGTGCTGCTCATCCAGCCCCGGCCCCGGTTCTGTGGGGCATCTTATTCTCTGCACCCCCCAGCCCTGTCTTGAAATGCTGGGAACGGGGCCTTCCTCGCGCTCTCCTGACCCCCAAATTCGCCGGCGCCCTCTCCGACTCCCCTGGCCCACTTACCTTCATGGAAGCCTTCTTGCCTGTGGCTCTGGAGTTGATACAACTCATCTGACCCATCACAGGGAGAGTTTGAGGCACGTGTCTCAAAGGCTGTTTCAAAGGAGGCCAGTTCTTCCAAAAAGCATTGCTGGTCCGGAGGTAATTCCGTACTTGGCGAGGGAGCAAAGGGTCCTTGGCTACTATCTTCGGTGTCCAAGCCGATTGGACTACTGACATCGCCACCGCAGAACTGGTGGTGAGGGCACCTCATTCCTGCTCCGCCTTTCTCGAACAGAAAGGCTGGCAGGTCTTGGAGAAAGGTCTCAAGAGCATTATCTTCCAGGAGATCCTCCTCCAGGCAGGTCAAGACAGAGAAGTCAACGCTCCTCCAGTTCTTGGGAAGTTGGAAATCCAGGCCCGGCTCAGGGACGGGACTCGGCGTGGCCTCTCTGAGAGCCACCTGGCTCTTCTTGGCGAGCTCGCTGGGAGCCGCGGAGCCAAAAGTCTCTGCCAGGCTACAGATCTGCTGGGCCAGCAGTTCAATTTCGTTTTTCTCCTTTTCAGAATATCTGAAGAAGGTCTGTTTGATGGGCGAGGCCTCCGGCGTCAGGATCCCCTCTGGTACCATAGGCACATTGACATACAGGGGACCTCTGATCTCGGGCAACGTCATGACGGTGCAGTCCCCATTACCAGGGCTGTCCGGGGTAGGCGGTAACTTCTCATAGAGAACACTGCATTGTTCTTGGGTGTAGAACAGCTCGGAGGTGGTGGGAGGGGTGGAGCTGGTGGCACCAGGAGAAGCTGTCCCAGGGGGCATGGCAGCAGGGGCGCTGTGGGGCCCATAAAACTCCGGAGCTCCAAACAGGAACGCTGAACTCTGGTGAGGGGTGTAGGGAGGGGTGCAGACAAAATCTTGGGAAGAAGAGGAGCTGCCAGGGTTCTCGCTTCGGAAAGTCTGTTCGTAGCCTCGCGGGAGGATGATGTACCCGAAGCCTGGCTCTTTGCCAAGGAGGGTCAGGGCGGACCCTGGCGGGGCGTCCTCTATGGAGGAGATATTGCCAGGTTCCATCGCCTCCTGGGGCAGGCTTTCAGAAGTCTCGCCGAAGGCCGAGGGGCCTTCGGTGCCCCCAGCGGAGCTGAAATCGAAGGTCGGGGCAACCAGAGTGCCGGTGGGGGTGCCAGCCACGGGCGTGAAGACTTGATCGGGGCTGGAAAGTTCTCCAGGAGACAGGAGACCTTCCAGGAAGGTGGTGGTACTTTCAAGGGCGTAAGCCACTTGGGATCCTTCAGCAGACAGCTGCTGCTTGAGGCACCAAGCTTCCGAGTCGCTGCGGAGAAATGGGGAAGGGAAAGTGAGAAGGAGATTCTTGGGAGGTTCCCCCTCCTTAAGGGAGTCAGAAGACAGATATTTGCATTTCTCATCCCTTCCTTCCTCTGACATGTGATTGGAACTCTTTGCAGGCCTGAGACGGGTGGGCGGCGGGGGAGCCTTGCTTCTGAAACCCATCAGCACCGAAAGAACTATACAAAAAATAACCATATCCTAGCTGGCCACCCATTTTTCCTTCACTGAATTATTCGCGGTCCTGCAAATGCTTCGCTATTCTGCTTTCCTTCCTCATTTGCACGGTCCTTCCACTGGAAAGGGGCATCGGGCATTTGGAGGAAATCGAGCGGGAAGCCAAGTGGGGGTGCAGCACCTTAAAGCAAAGATGGCCAATTTGTTTATTTTATATTGTGTCGTTTTAAGCCTCTGTTTGCCGCCTCGAGTCACCGTGGGAAATGGGCAAGTGGTTTAAAATCCATGTCAATATGAGAGCCAGTTTGGTGCGGTGGTGAAGGTGCTAGGAAGCAGGAGACGGTGAGTTCGAGTCCCGCCTGAGGCATGAAAGCTGGCTGGGGGACCTTGGGCCAATCCCTGTCTCTCAGCCCTAGGAAGGAGCCAATGGCAAACCAGGAGACTGAGAGTTCTAGTCCCGCCTTAGGCACGAAAGCCAGTTGGGGGACCTTGGGCCAGTCACTCTCTCAGCCCTAGGAAGGAGCCAATGGGAAACCAGGAGACTGAGAGTTCTAGTCCCGCCTCAGGCATGAAAGCCGGCTGGGTGACCTTGGGCCAGTCACTCTCTCAGCCCTAGGAAGGAGCCAATGGGAAAGCAGGAGACTGAGAGTTCTAGTCCCGCCTCAGGCATGAAAGCCGGCTGGGTGACCTTGGGCCAGTCCCTGTCTCTCAGCCCTAGGAAGGAGCCAATGGCAAACCAGGAGACTGAGAGTTCTAGTCCTGCCTTAGGCATGAAAGCCAGCTGGGTGACCTTGGGCCAGTCCCTGTCTCTCAGCTCTAGGAAGTAGGCAATGGCAAACCAGGAGACTGAGAGTTCTAGTCCTGCCTTAGGCACGAAAGCCGGCTGGGGGACCTTGGGCCAGTCCCTGTCTCTCAGCCCTAGGAAGGAGCCAATGGCAAACCAGGAGACTGAGAATTCTAGTCCCGCCTTAGGCACGAAAGCCGGCTGGGGGACCTTGGGCCAGTCACTCTCTCTCAGCCCAACCCACCTCACAGGGTTGTTGTTGTGGGGAAAATAAGAGGAGGAAGGAGTATTAGGTATGTTCGCCACCTTGAGTTGACCACAAATATATAAAAGGTAGAATAATAATAATAATAATAATAATAATAATAATAATAATAATATTTTGGTGTACTGGTGAAGGTGCTGGCCTACAAATCAGGAGACTGTGAGTTAGGCCTCCATTAGGCATAAAAGCTACTTGGGTAACTTCAGGCCAGTCCCTCTCTCTCAGTCCAGCCCACCTTGCAGGGTTGTTGTTACAGGGAAAATGGGAGGCAGGAGGATTAGGTACTGTATGTTTGCCACCTTGAGTTATATATAAAGAAGGCAGGATAAAATATTATTATAAAATTTATCGTTATCAATATCAATATCATAATAATAATAATAATAATAATAATAATAATAAATTTCAGATCAAGGATCACATTTGGCCTGAATTATGTGCCAGGAGCTACACTCCCCAGCATATGTGGAAACGATGGAGGGAAAGTTTATTTATTTATTTATTTATCTATCTATCTATTTATCTATCGCATTTCTTCACCGCCCGTCTCGTACAAACGAAAGTTAGACCCACTGCTGAAGTTACCAAGAAACTACTATCTCCAGCCCACCCACCCCAGAGAAAGTTCACAATTCTTACCTGATGACATAGTTGTGAGAAATGATGTGGGCCTCAGCATTCTCTAGGCGAAGCAGGGAGTAGATCCATACCCAGCTTACGCTGTCTTTTGTCTGGAGCCGGATGACCATTTCAGCTTGCATGTTGCTTTGGTCGCCCACTGAAGGAAGAAGTGGGGAAAAAGGAGATGATTGAACCTGTCCCCCAAATCAGCTTTCCCCATCTGCTATTTTTGCCTCTGGGGGTGAATGAAAGAACAGCGGTAAGAGACTCACACAGTCGGTAATGCTGGGCCGAAGCGTGGCTGACGTCTTCTGGATGGATCAAGCCGTACCACGATTTGCAAAAGAGCTCGCTTTTCTCAAAGCCCAAGTGGAAGATCACGCTAGAGAAAGGGGGGAAATCGGGGTAGAGATCAGTGCTTTGAAGCCACGACGGTGCTGAATCCTGCCTTGCCGTTTCTGCATTTTCCTCCCCTGCAAACATTTTCTATTCCGTTCCCAGGAAGCTTGAGTATTCCTTTCTGATTTCTCTTCGAGGGGTTTCTGAGCATGTTTTGTTCTTCTGGGCAGAAGAGAAGGCTCCTCCTTCTGCCGCCCCCCTGAATGCTCACACCTCCCCATCTGAAAAAGCTCCATGGGAGGAATTCCCTCCTGTCATATCTTCCATTGGGGCCAAATGTGTGAGAAGCCAGGGGATCTGCAGAGCCCAGACATTCACATGCAGGGACACCGCACCCCTAAGCCATCATTAAACCAGTGCACACCACTCCCCATCCATGGCAATTCCCACCCAAATTCTTTTTAAACTGAGTGAGAAAGTGTTGGGAAGAATCATACGGGAGAGCTTTTACACCCTACACTGTTTGGATCAACACTGGTTAGTGCAGAGCTTTCCAAACTGTGTGTCGGGACACGTTAGTGTGTTGGCTGCAGTGTCTGGGTGTGTCATGGCTGCTGCTGCCTCCGAGCCCTGCCAGGATTCCGTGCAGGTCCTAGTGCCTGCCTTGTGCCTGGCTGCCTCCAAAGGGTATTCAATGTCCTGCTCTCTGGTGGAGACAGAATGCTCCTTGTTGAACAAGCCCACAGAATTCCTTCTCAGTCTTTTCCATGCTCTCCTAACCTTTCACCTTTCCCATAAGGACACTCACCTTTCAGAGATGTCCACGATGGCTAAGTCCTTTGTGTGGTGACTCTCAAAAGCAGACAGGAAGAAAGAATTTTGACCCATTCTGGGCCTGGGATCCAGAGGCGTGCAGAAGGCGGTGAAGACAGGATTGGAGGACCAATAGGAACCAGGCGGAGGTTGGTGGAAGCGGCCGCGAATCAGAACCAGCTTATTTCCTGCACTTTGACGCCGGATTGTCTTGGAAGTGTTGAAGTGACAGCGGAAGAGACGGTCTGTTTTGTTTCATTTTGAAGGAATAAGAAAAAGAAGAGGAACATTGAGAGACCAGAAGAGCCATACTCACTGAAACATACTCATGGCAAATGATGTTGTTTTTTTCTACATGGGACATATTTCTAAATGAATTTCTTAAACAAAGACTACAAGAATGGACTGAGCTTCCCCTAGTTTGAAACACCAACCTAGAGGCTTGTTTTCTTCCCTAAATGCCATGGTGGTTTTGCTCCATAATAATAATGGAAGACCACACTTCATAAGCTTATCAGCAAAGTTCTGCTCCTGAACATGAGTTTTTTCTGATACAAGTTGAGCTTTTATATTTTCTTTCCTGACGTGTACCTGTCAACTTTTAAATAGTCCTCTTGCTGGTTTAGATTCCTTCCTAGCCACATGTCTATTTCTCTCTTCTTCCCCTGCATGACACGCATTTTCACAAAGGGACACCTACCGGTATTTATTGGAGAAGGCAATGCCAGCTGATTCCTCATCACAAAATGATCTGCCGGGTCAATGATATCGTAGATGCTGTCTCCTTGGGCAACTAAATCCACCTGCAGCATAAATGGAAGGGAGATAAGAACAGTTGTAAAATTAACTCTCCTATTAGGCATTGCATCATCAGAAATCTTAGCCTCAGAAAGGATCTCAATGTTCAACAGACTTTCATAAGTAAATTTACTCCAGTTGGGCTGATGATCTCTTAAGACCTATTAATGTTATGGACAAACTGCTTACGTTGTAGAGACTATAGGGCTAATGTAATAACTACCAAGGCCTGGAGGAAGTGAAAGGCTGTGGTTTAAATGACACTCTTGTTTAACTAACAGTAATACAACTAAACAAAGGTTTACTAAACAAAGCCTGCGGTTAAACCAAGGATGATTGAAAGGAGTGCTATTATTTCTCCTAAAGGTATCCCTCTGCCCTTTCTACAAGTCTGCCGGTACATACCATAGAATGGCCTAGGTGTTCAGCCACATTCTCCGACACATAGATGAGTTTGCCTTCTCCAGTGAACGCCACAAGGAAACCCGGAAGGGTCTGCATGAAATCTTCTAAGTCCTGGGAAGAAAGCAAGCTCTGCAAACCTTCCAGAGTGGCACCTGTTGAGAAACGGGAGAGGGGTTTAATCGTTTTTTTTAAAAAAAATAATAATCTCCCTTCGCATCCAATGAGTCAGGGGGACAGGAAGGGAACGAGGTTTCAGCACCACGGACAGCGATCGCTACAGTCCACGCGCCGCAAAAGTCTCAGCGGCTGTTTCAGCACCACGGCCAGTAGCCCCATGGAATCGCCTTCGGGCATTTCAGCACCATGGAGAGAGACCTGTTGACTTTCTAAGGAAAGTCCCTTCAGGATAAATCCCTTCGCCCAACTTTAGAAGTACGCCCATCCCCAGCACTCCTAGATCCCCTTCCCCAAGTCCTCCATGGCTTTCTGAACCTACCTTTGGAGAAGAAGATGGATTTCCGAGTATAGATGCACGCCAGCGACATGATATGCAGATACGACAGCCGAAGTTTTTCCCCTTCAGCAATGGGCAACAGGTCCTTGAGATGCCTAATCTCTGCATTGATTTGATCCCGCCGTGCCTTGGAGGCTCCTTTCGTGGACCGGTACATCTCGGCTCTGAAGATCCGTGCAGCTCACTCTCTTCCGTCTTCGCGCCCTCTCTCTCTCTCTCTCTCTGATGTCTGCCTGTGGATCTGCCTGAGAGCCTGCTTTCCATCTTTTATAGGCTGTTGGGAGTGTGGGCACTGGCATATTAAGGAAAATGGGGCGGGAAGAGTTGTTCAGATCAATGGAGGGAGATGGTTGCAGAGCCAGCTCCCCCCGCTTTCATGGGCTTGGGGGAACCCTACGTCACTGGCTCCTGAATGACGTGGTGAGGGAGGGAGGGAGGTGGAGGAGGAGGAAACCAAGGAAACTGCACCGAATTAGGAGACGAAACAGAGTCTCGAGTGTTGGAATCACATCTCCGTGTGCCTGACTTTTTTTCTCCATCTCAGACCCAGAAATTTATGCTGGCGCTGGAGTCCTCTTCCTTCTCTTTCCCTTCTTACGGAAAAAAAAAGTCTTGTTCTTTCTCAAATTCTCTCCTTCCTTCTTCCCTTCCCTCTTTAATTCTCCTTACACAAAGCGATGTAGCTAAACCTTTCTCCACATGTTGTTATTTCCTCCTCTTGTTCTTCCCTTCCCTGGCATTCCTCTCCTCAATCTTTGTCAGGCCAAAGCAATAGGGCACCCTGGCCAGATTTCTTCACAACGGCTCTTAAATCCAAAAGGCTGGAGGAAAAAGGCGATGTCAAAATTGAAGTGTTTAGCCTGAGCTGTCTGAAAAGCAGCTCTGAACTACCAACTCAGAAAGGTGTGTCTTAATGTGTATGTCTCCTGCCATTCTTTCACAAATATATATGTATGTGTGTGTGTATGTATGTGACTGTGTGGGTACTGTATGTGTGATGGTTTATTTTTCCCTGATTGTATGGTCACTCTCTGCACTTTGAAGAAGCTGTATTTGATGCAATCTCTTAAAAATACAAATATTTACCCGTGGGGATATAAACAGCATTCCAGGTGGTGTGAGTCTGTTGTTCTTTTTCCTTCTTTCAAAAATATTGGGTTTTTTAAATTTTCTGAATGGATCTGACTCTCTCTCTCTCTGTCATTTTCTCTCTCCTATTTAGTAAAGAGAACATGTTCTAAGCACATCTTAATCTAGGATTTCTGTCCAGGAATTCTGCCTCCTTTCCCAAAAAGCCATCAGCAGAGGGTGAGTCTATTCTGGTTTTCTTTTAAACTTGCCCAATAAATAAACAAGTCAGGCCTTAAATAATGTTCTGTTCTATGAAGGCCAGAAATAGCCCCTCCAAAAGAGAGAGAAAGGAATTGGGTTTTTTTGAGCTCTGCAGTTGCTAAGCAACCGTGTAAAGTGACAGCATTCTATCTCCCATTTGGGGTCGGTCTTTCTTTCTTTCTTTCTTTCTTTCTTTCTTTCTTTCTTTCTTTCATTCATTTCTTTCTTTCATTTCTTTCTTTCTTTCTTTCTTTCTTTTCTCTCCCTCTTTCTTTCTTTTCTCTCCCTCCCTCTTCTCTCCTTCCTTCCTTCCTTCCTTCCTTCCTTCCTTCCTTCCTTCCTTCCTTCCTTCCTTCCTTTTTCCTTTACAGAGATAACCTAAATTAGGTAGCTTGCTTTTGCATAAACCTCTCCTTCCATATAAGGCGTGAAAGCTGAGATGGTGGGAGGCGAACAGCAATTTGCGGTTTGGATGTTCCTGCCTTGTTTTGGAAGCTGCCAGAGAGATCAATGCATTTTGCAGGGCTAGACCTGTTTGGGATGGAGTTCGAAGCCCCCAAATCTATGCAGGATAGTGTCCTAAGGAACATGATGTTTGCTTTTAGCATCGCCTTTGATTTAGTTCTTTTTTTTTCTTCATAGTGCAGTACTGTAAGAGCTCCAGTTAGGAACATGCGTTGGTTCCAAGGAGAAGAATTTGACAGTTATACAATTATCACTTTCTGCAATGCAGACAGCCTGTTTATGCAACTGACTGATCCAGGAACAGCAATTCCTAAAAAGTTCCCTTCGACTGTGGTGTGTCTTTCTGGGCAGAACCAGAAATGAGCTGAAAAAATCCCACAAGCAAGATAGGTAGAAGAGATGCCGATTTGCAAATTCCAAACTGCAGATCCAGTTGGATGACAGGCATAGGGACTTCATGGCCCAGGAAACCGCCCAGAGTCCCCCTGTGGGAGTTGGGCGGTGATAAATCTAATAAATAAATAAATAAATAAATAAATAAATCTCAGTGGGTAAGACGCCAGACTTGTCGATCGGAGGATCGCAAGTTCGGAGGTTCGAGACCAGAGCGACGCGTGACGGAGTGAGCTCCCGCACTCACCCCAGCTCTTGCCAACCTAGCAATTCGAAAGCATGCAAATGCAAGTAGATGAATAGGTACCACTTCGGTGGGCAGGTAACAGCGTTCCGCGTGCGTCATGCCGGCCACATGACCGCGGAAGCATCTTCGGACAACGCTGGCTCTTCGGCTAACAAACAGAGATGAGCACCGGCCCCTAGAGTCGGACACGACTGCACAAATGTGCGGGGGGAACCTTTAACCTTTTACTAGCCAACCTGGGCTGATCTCAGACAAGCTAAGGAGGGTCAGATTTCATTAGTATTTGAATGGGAGACCACAAGAAAGCTCAGGGCTGTGGCGCAGGAAGGCAGTGCAACACCACAGTAGCCTTGACAAGAAAATCACATGGACACATCCATGAAGTCATCAGGAGCTGCACTTGATCTGTAGGATACATAACCTTCTTCAACATCAGCAGGTGGCAGCATTTGGCTGACATTGCCTGGGCTACAAGCTAAACAGGCTCAGGCCTGCTTAGGATGTGGATGGGAGACCACCAGGAGATGTCAGAGCCATAGGCTAGACTGAGAAGTTAAAAAAAAAAACCATACTGGAAGTACTCAGTGTCAAACCACATCCATACAGCTGCCAAGAAAACTACATGGATTTGTTCGTGATGTTAGTAGGGGTTAAGCTTGCCTTGACACTTCGATCTTCTCTTGGACAATCCGTAAGACATGTAACACAATACTGTAAACGCAAAGCTGGATAAACTGCAGTATGGTTTAGTACAGTGAGCGAATCCAGCCATTGGTGGACAATGACGGGATCCTTTGTGGGAAAGGTGCAGACTTCGTCCCCATGATAAGCGTGTGTTTGTAAGTGTGAATATCTCCGTGTGAATAAAGAACCACCCCTGGAGACAAGAAGAGGCCAGAAATGAGTTGCCTAAGTCCTGATCCCCCGAAGTCCAGGTCTCAGGGCTCAATGGGATTCTTTTTTTTTCTTTTTTCTTTCTTTTGGTTCATGCCAAGACACAGCAGGGCACCACTATCTTTGTGAGTCAGAAATGTTCTCTGGAGAATTTTTAAAAAGTCAGCGCTGGGATGCGCACACCTGCTTGAGTCATTTCTTTCTTTTTGAAAATATTCCCCCAACTCACAGCCCGGTGATTCAATTAACCCAATTTCTGAATTTGTACCATAACCGTAAGTGACCAAGGGAGCTAGATTCACACAACCACGCACAAAGAAAAACCCTACGGAACGTTAACCCCAACTGTACTTTGCACGTTGTGTGAATGCATCTGCTAGATCTTGAATCAGAGCAAGTGGTGCCTCTTAGATTCTGAAGTGGCCCCAGGATAAAAGTGCTCTGGGCAGATTGCATTAGATTACCATGTTTGTAAAAGCTATACTGGGTCAAATTATTGACCCATCTACGTTAATATTCGCTGCATAGAATTGAAATAACTCTTCATACTTCAGACGTTCTGCCTACCGAGAGATGTTGAAGATTAAATCTAGGATTAAGCATATACTCTGCCACTCAGAACTCATTGGCGATCACTCGTAGCCGAGTAAGATTGTCTTCCAAAGGTAAAATTTTAATGGTGGATCCGTAAGTGGCTATAAAGGCCAATTCTGGATCCGCACAACCTCCCACAATGAGGGCATAGGTTTCCGGGTGGGAGACGGTCATGATGAGGGTTTGCCTGACGTGCCTTCCTTTTAGCTCTTTTCTCCTTTTCGCCCTGTACTCGTGCTTCTTCCAAAGGATGACCTCCAATTGAAACGCTCATGAGTTACTCAGTCACTCAGAACTACAGCCCTTCTTTTAAAAGAAAGTATCCAGTCCTCATGGTTTTGATACATTGGAAGATAGAACACTTGCCTTGTACTGAGTTACAATACCCATCTAATCTGACACTGTTCACTTGTTAGATTTATATCCTGCCTTTTCATTCTATATATTGTGCTCCCTTCTCTTATTTTCCACCAGAACAACAACCCTGAGAGGTAGACTGGGCTCGGAGAGAGTGACTGGCGCAAAATCAAACAAGGACCTTCCATGGCTAAAGAGGGATTCGAATTTGGGTTTCCATGGTAACCGCCCAGCCTCTTCATCATTCATCCCACTTGATTAAACCAAGCTTGAAGCTCCAGAACCATAGTCATCTCTCGTATCTTTGGGAGACCCCCTGGAACCTGTCCAAAAATTGCCTGAAGCTGGTTTCAGTGTGGCTGGAAGGAGTCTGCTGGGTGCTCAAAGAATGGATCTCCTGCTTTTGCTGGGAGGGGGACAGAAAAGGAAGGAGCAAGTGTCTGGGTGTGTCCCGGCTGCTGCTGCTGCCTCCGAGCCCTGCCAGGATTCCGCGCAGGTCCTAGTGCCTGCCTTGTGCCCTGCTGCCCCCAAACCTGCTGTGATTCCGCGCAGGTCCTCGTGCCTGCCTTGTGCCTGGCTGCCTCCAAACCTGCTGTGAAGGCAAAGCAAGGAAATTTTAAGAGATGGATGAGAAAGAAAATTCATTGACTGGGTTGCAAACCCTACTGCCTGAATGAAGCCATTTTTCTTCAGGAATTTGCATGTCTCCCTTGCTCCTAGGAAGGAGCCAATGAGAAACCAGGAGACTGAGAGTTCTGGTCCCGCCTTAGGCATGAAAGCTGGCTGGGGGACCTTGGGCCAATCCCTGTCTCTCAGCCCTAGGAAGGAGCCAATGGCAAACCAGGAGACTGAGAGTTCTAGTCCCGCCTTAGGCATGAAAGCTGGCTGGGTGACCTTGGGCCAGTCCCTGTCTCTCAGCCCTAGGAAGGAGCCAATGGCAAACCACTTCTGAAATCTTGCCAAGAAAACTGCAGGGACTAGTCCAGGCAGTTGACAAGGATCGGACATGATTGAATGGCAAAAAACAAACAAACAGTACAGTGAATTCTAAACCCACCCAACAGGGTAGGTTTGTAAAACAGATGAAGCTGCCAACCACCAAACCCAGGTTGGCACCAACCCGTCTTGGTTGGGGTGTGGTTTTCTCCCTTGAACCCAGGAAGATAGAACCAAGACTGGCTGGGCCAGCCACTCTCTACGAACAGCCAACAAACTCTCCTCTCCCCCAGACTGATAATGCTACCTAGCCTGGGAACAAAACGTCTCCAGGACGACCACCAAGCTCAGAGAACACCAAGTACTCAACAATCCTTCCACCTTGATTTCCCCAGCCAGATAGCGCTCTCTCCGTTGGACCTCAGTTCCCAGAATTCCCAGGGGGCTATGCTAATTGGAATTAGGGGAGAGAATCCAACGCATCCAGAGGGCACCAAGTTGGGGACAGCCATTACTGTCTACTGCAGAATCGGGAAAAGTGCCTGTCATCTCTGCAAAGGCTCCTCCATTGAGGGAGCACCAAATGGTTGGCCTTACATGACATTCTAGACCACGATTCCAGGCGCTGCGGGAATCTCGCAGTGGGGGAAAGCAGGCCGTCGCCTGAAGCCGAAATCTGGTTTATTTGATTGGACCAGGCACGGTAGGTGAAGACAACGGTTGTGTTTTGTTAACCTGGGTTTAGAATGTTGTGTGAAGATAGTCCAAGCATATGGGGTCAAAGGGGAAAGGATTCGAAGGAAGAGGAGCCTCTGCGTAAAAATGGTGGCAGATTCAAAGACGGATCCACTCCCAACTGAGCCCTGATTGGATTGGAGTGAATCATTTTGCATTGTGACTGTGAATCACTGCCATTATTGCAATACTCAGTGGGTTTGGGAAAGAGGGGGAGCAGGGTTTAGGAGGGGGGGGATAAACTTTTGGGGAGGGGGAGCTGATGACTGCAGAATGGCTTGTTTTCCTGGTACAGTGCTTCCAAAAATCTCCCATTTCTGTTGCTCGCATCTCTTCTCCCCCCCCCTTGCTGAGTCTAAAAGCCTTCTTGAGCATTCCCCCCCACCCCCTTCACCTCCTTTCTGCTAATTTGGGTTCTGAATCAAGAAGCTAAAAACAGCAACGGGAAGCTAAATATAGCAGCTTGGAGTGCGTATACACACACACACATACACACACACACCCCCGACGCGCCTGCACTTTGTAATTCAGTCTCTGTATGGGCCAACCGTTCCACTGCAGCGTGTGGGGGCGGCCAACGTTGTAGCTCACAGCCAGAGAACTGTGAGAGGAGAAAGAGAGAGAAAAAACGGGGGAGGTTGGATCCAAGTTTTTACCCCAATAAGGGGATGCCATAAATAAATCTTGAACAGGGAGGTGTTTGAACCCGGAAAGGACGTTTCACCAACCAAAGCTGTATACCGACCAAGCAAGGAGACGCGCATGATGCGCAGAGATGTACCCTGGATGAGGACCTGGGGTAGAGTTTTTTCCAAGCCTCCCCTGGTTTTGGCCCAGGACTGTAAAGCAATCTGGACCCCCTGCCCCCTTGAGAACACCGACAAGGAATGGGGGGATTTAATTAACTTCACTTGCCATGTTTAACTTGATGATTAAACCCACCCATTTTCAGGCCTGCCTGGATTCTCAACCCATACTTAATCAGAGAGACCTGAAGATCCCTTTGCATAACATGCAATCATGGTTAGTTATCACCCCGGTTCCTTTTTTTTCAGGGGCTTACTACATTGAGTTAGTTTGTGGTTCGTTATATGGGGCGAGCCCCCCGAAAATCAGTGAATTCAAGAGGAGGAGGACTGAAGGAAAATTAAGCATCTTGTGCAGATCATCAACGAATGCGTTCACCAAGCAGAGTAGGCCACAAGCAAGCAAAAACCAAACCAAGATCAGAACTAACCTAGATGACCATGTTGCACTACTGCAACAGTTAGGGGTGAGCTGACCATTGTGAAGGGGGGTAGGAGCAGCCAGATTCCCAATAGAGAACATCAGGCCATCCAACTCAGTTTGGTTGGCACCCATCCTTTCCCAAGAAGTCAGGTAGGAATTTTTTCCAACCCTCCCTGAACGAATCCTATAAAACAGATGCTTGGTCCCTAAACAACAGTCCTTCCCTTTTTAAAAAAAGGTCTCATGGCAATCCTCACCACTCTAAATGAAAGCCCTCTTAGTCTAGTATTTCCAGCGGTGCTCCATTTTGTGGGATAATTTTTTTCTTCTTTTTCCCCCCTTTTCTTCAATCCTACTTGGAGATGTTGTGGATTTAAAAGATCCCAGTTCTCATCATTCCAAAAACACC